>OX451736.1:1328914225-1329497511 GCA_948472305.1 Vicia faba | reverse complement strand
TTAATTTTCGCACTTTAAACGCTTTCTAAATATACCATGCTAGAGTTAGGGCTTGTATGCAAATAAAAGAACAAAATAGCTTGACCTAATCTCAAGATAATCAAAACATGAAAATGGACAACACATCTCACACTTGCACCCCTAGGGTATTCTACTTTGTTGCCTTCAAATAATTGGGCCATATTGCATGTTAGGTTTCTTTGGGTAAAACAAACAATCAAACGATCATAGTCCCTCGATGACGCTTTCGAAAAGTTGCCTAAAATGATCAAGTCCCTTTCATAGAGAAATTGCCCAAAGAGACTTAGCACTATTGCAATTATGGTCTAAACGATGACCCGCGCCCGTCCCTTTCACCTCCTAATACAAGATTGTCCACCAAATGCAATGGTGGAACAAAATTGTTAAAAGGATTAAAAACATAAACAAAAATCTTTGAGAACTTTAGGGTAGATAGCTCTTAAGTATTTGCCAACTTGCAAAATAAAACACTTACCTCTTTTCAAACCACACTTCACAAACACTTTCAAAACAAACTTTCAAAAAACCTTGAAACATCTTTTCAAAAAGACAAAACACCTTTCGTAAAACATTCGAGTAAAGAATTGTTACAAGGGTAGCCTATACAAGGCATCTTTTTCAAAACCTTTTCAAAAACCACACACAAAGCACCATTTCAAACAATTGAAAACCAAGGCAAGTTGATCTAAGCAAGTACTTAAGAGCCCATGGATAACCATGGATAGAAAGGGTGCTAATACCTTCCCTTTCAATAATCTACTCCCCGAACCCAAGAAAAATCTCAAAGGTTTTTGCTGTGCTTTTTAAACCTTTCCTTAGGATAAAATAAAAAGTCGGTGGCGACTCTTGCTCAACCGAAACATTTTGCGAAAACAAACGCAAAACCTCAAGTCAGTTCTCCCACCGTATCACAGAACTGGCGACTCTGCTGGGGATAAATTTAAAAGTGGAGTAACCTTAGGGCTTAGATCACCCTCTTGCATGACTAATTGTTTGAATTGATTGCTTTACATTTTGGCTCTCTTGTTTGGGTTTGCAATCCTACACCCGGATTTTGGGAAACATTCATAGATAGCAATATGTTGTGGAAACTGTGCGGGGTATACCGACACGGTCGAAGCAATAGCTATATTAGTGCGACATATTTGTGAGTACCGGTAACCCTTGAGTTCAATCAAGGAGAGTACGGGGCCGCTGAGTGATGTCACTAAGCACTAATGACCTAGAACCTTACTTGACCATCTTGGCCTTACATTAGGGGTAGTGAGATGACCGGCTTTGGTGCAGTCCGAAGTTGGTAGATACTCGATACTACACTCATTGAGGGTTGTTTTCTTGGAATATTTTGGTCGCTAGTTAAGTGGCTAAACCAAAACAATGAACAATGAAAACAATCCAATGATATTGAGCTCCTTAGAACCCGGTTACTATTTATAGGACAGGTTTTTAAGCCAACTACACTCAAGAGGGTACCTACCTATGAAACCCCATGCAAGCCTGAAACTAGGGTTTTGTGTGATTTGCTTGTACATATGTTTTGTGCATACATCATGAACATCATAAAACATCATATGCATTCACTAACCATTTCAAGGGTTTGGATCTTCATCTTTGTTCCTGTTTTGTAGGTCATGGAAATTCCTCGCAGAAACACCATCCAAGTCAACCTTGTGAGAATTTCTCCTCAACTTAAGGAGCTCACCTCAAGAATTCCGGAAAATTCATCCTTCAGTGAAAGACATGGTAGACTGCTCAGCCTAGTCAACACCAACATTGAAGAAGACATGATGAAAGTGCTATTCCAGTTCTTTGACCCTCTGCTACACTGTTTCACTTTCCCTGATTACCAGTTGGTGCCCACTTTGGAGGAGTTTTCTCAACTCCTGAGAATTCCTATCCTTAATCAACTACCCTTCAACGGTACGGAAAAGGAACCAAAGCCGGAAGATGTTGCTCGAGCATTACATCTACAACCATCCGACATCAAGGGGCATTGGGAAACCAGAAGCGGCGTCAAGGGATTCTTAGCAAAATTCTTGTTTGAGAAGGCACAAGAATGTTGGAACTCATTGGACCTACAAGCCTTTGAAGAAATTGTGGCACTCCTTATCTATGGGTTGGTCTTGTTCCCAAATCCTGACCAATTGATAGATGTCAATGCCGTCAAAATCTTCTTGTCCAGAAATCCAATACCAACATTGCTTGGGGACATCCTTCACTCATTTTACACACGAACAATGAGGAAGAGGGGTGTTCTCATGTGCTGTACTCCTCTCCTTGCAAGGTGGTTTATTTCGCACCTTCCACAATCTGTCTTAAAGAATGACCAAGGCTCAAGGTGGTCCCAACGGTTGATGACTCTTACTCACTCTGATGTACATTGGTGTTCTCGGTCCAGAGAAAATGTCATCATCATCGATCGTTGCGGAGAATTTCCTAATGTTCCTTTACTTGGAATCAGAGGAGGTATCACCTACAACCCTTGCCTAGCTTTGAGGCAATTTGGATATGCACGGAGGGATGGCCCTCATGATATGTTGATTCCTGACCTAGTTTTTGACTTCGACAACGATGCGCAAGGACTTCGCCAAAGATTCATCAGAGCTTGGGGGAGGCCCAACAAGGTTGATAGCAAGACTCTAGGACACAAGAACTCCATCCCTCTTGAGCCCTATCTCAAGTGGGTACGAGCCCGAGCCCAAAGTCTAATGATGCCTTATCCTCATGTACTCTCAGTGATTAAAGAGCCCGTCAATGAAGGAGAGGTCCCCTACACCATCCTACATCCAGACATGCCTACATCGTGGGAGGAAATGCAGAAAAGTTGGATTCAGCTCAAGGAGGAACGGAATACTTTTGAAGCTAGCTTCTACGCCAGTGAGAAGAAAGTTCTAGAGCTTACCCGCCGACTCCATGAGAAAGAGGCCCTCAACACCTACATCACACCAAAGAGGATGCGCAATGTCTTTTTGCCTTGAGAAGTTATTTTGTAATATCTGGCCCATGGGGCATTTATGTACTAACAAATTTCTTCTTATTAATATGACGTGCGTTCTTCTTTGTCTGAAACAATTTTGAATGTCCTAAATCCTTGAATGCACTGCATACATAAGCATACCATTCATCATGTGCATAAGAAGGTCTCACTCCAGGTTTCCTTATCTATTTACTGTTTATTTCAGTAGGATGGATCTCGAGCAAACAGTCAAAGACCTGCAAGCTCAGAATGCACAGTTCCAGCAACTCCTGATGACCTTGGCTAAGGGTCAGGAGGATATCAAAACTCAATTGGGGAACAAAGACCCAGTGAAAAAGAAGAAAAAGAGACTCGGGGTGGCTACTTTGGGTAGAAGATTTGACGGAGAAGCTCAGAGAGTGCTTGAATTTCCTCCTATCTCTGATGAAGGAACCAGCAAAGGAGGTGGAGCTGCGGTACCTTCCGAGTCTGATGCGGAAGAAGAGGAGGTCGAAGAGGATGAAGATTATTCTGATCAGCAATACCCTCCAGCTGATGATAAATACAAGGGTTTAGAAGACAGGTTGGCCGCCATGGAGCTACAAAGAGTACCGGGTTTGGATTTTGAAGACTTAGGTTTGGTCGCCGGGATTGTGATTCCCCCAAAATTCAAAGTGCCACTGTTTGTGAGGTATGATGGGTTGTCCTGTCCCAAAATGCATCTCAGGTCCTACGTGAGAAAGATTCAACCCTATACGGCAGATAAAAACCTCTGGATTCATTTCTTTCAAGACAGCCTTTCGGGAGCTCAGTTGGAGTGGTTTTATCAGCTAGAGGGAACCAGCGTCTGAAATTGGGAAGATTTGGCCACCGCTTTTTACAAACAATACCAGTATAATTCTGATCTTGCTCCTACTCGTACCCAACTTCAGGGTATGTCGCTAGGAACAGGCGAAGGATTCAAAGAATATGCACAAAAATGGAGGGATTTGGCTGGCAGGGTGCAGCCTCCTTTAACCGATCGTGAGCTTGTTGATATGTTTCTAGGAACTCTATCTGGGCCATTTTCAATCATCTAATTGGTAACTCTTCCGCGGGGTTTACCGATTTGATCCTAACAGGCGAAAGAATAGAAGCTGGCATCAAGTCAGGAAAGATTCAGAAGGGTGTTGCTGCAAGTGTTGAGAAGAAGCCTTTTAAGAAGGAAACAACTATGGTATATTCTCAGAGAAGAGCAGGGAAGACTGAGCGCCGGTCGACCGTGGGGGCCGTAATGATTCAAAATACTCCAAATGAGCAGCCTCGCTATAACCAATCCAGACCAAATCAACAACGGGTGGAACGGCCACAACGGCAGTTCACCCGCATTAATATGACTCCAGCGCAAGTGCTTCCCCATCTGTTGAAGTTGAATCTCGCCACCGTCAAGGAGGCACCAAAGAATGTGAATACGTCCTCTCCGCATTATCATGCTAATGCTAAATGTGCCTACCACTCTGACAGTGTCGGGCATGACACCAATGATTTTTGGGCACTCAAGCATAAGATCCAAGACCTGATAGAGGCGAAGGAAGTGGAGTTTGACGCTCCGGAGAAGCCTAATGTGATATCTGCACCCATGCCGAAGCACGGCCGAAATGTCAATGCCATTGAAGAAGATTTGTATGTTGCTGATGTCAATGATCTGACTACTCCTCTGTTAACCATCAAATTGAATCTATTAAGGGCCGGGATCTTCTCGGGATGTAAAGAAGATTGCTATTGTTGTTACTCTCTGCCGTTTGATTGTCCACTACTGAAGAAAGGCATCCAAGGCCTTATGGATAGTCGACAAATTTTGTTCGAAAAAGTTTCTGCTGTTCCAGTTCATACTGAAGATGTCTCAATCATAACCATTCACGCCAATCTTTCCAAGGCCGTCAAAAAGCCTATTAAGATTACACCAGCTACGAAATCTGTTCCTTTGAAGATAACAATGCCAGGGCCTGTCCCCTATGTTTCTGAGAAGTCGATACCATGGAACTATGGCGGTGACGTTTACTACCATGGTATCAAACAAATCGAAATAATTGAAGAAAGTTCGGATGATGAAGAAGCCAGCATTGGTAACATCGCAGGCACTAGCAAAATCACCAGGAGCGGGAGAATATTTTCTCCAGAGATTGCCCCTCCAAGAGCAATCTTTGGACCCTCATCAACTGATAAGGTCATCCCTGCACCAATAAAACTTTCTGCTAGAACTCCTTTGATTGAAGACGTTGTTGTTCCTAGTACTTTCTCTCCTACCGCTGCTGACAAAGGTAAGGGAATCCAAGATGAGCCCGTCAGGACGAGGGCTCAACCCTTGGTTATCCCGGAAACCTCCAAGAAGGAAATGGATGAGATTTTGAGGATAATCAAAAGAAGTGATTACGATGTGGTAGAACAGCTGGGGAAAACCCCCTCAAAGATCTCCATGCTGGCACTACTACTTTGCTCGGAAGCACACGCCAAAGCTCTGATAAAATTCCTGAAGGCAGCCCATGTGCCCCAGGAGACCTCTGCGGATCAATTTCAAAATTGCGTGGCTAGCCTGACTGCGGACAATGGATTAGGTTTCTCTGATGCCGACCTAACTCCTAAAGGTAGAAATCACAATGATGCTTTGCATATCTCAGTCGAGTGCCGAGGAACCACTCTCGCGCATGTCTTGGTTGACACTGGTTCGTCGCTGAATGTATTGCCTAAGAAGGCCTTGGACCGACTAGATTGTGAAGGGTTGGAATTGAAGCCGAGTGATATTGTTGTCAGAGCTTTCGATGGTTCGAAGAGAATGGTCCATGGAGAGGTTAAAATTCCCATCAAGATAGGCACTGAGGTGTTTAAATCCACTTTCTATGTGATGGACATCCGTCCATCATACTCTTGCTTGTTGGGTAGACCTTGGATACACCATGCTGGGGCAGTCACCTCCTCCTTGCATCAGATGTTGAAGTATCCTGTCAAGGGAAAGATCATTACTGTCCATGGCGAAGAAGAGTACATGATTAGCCACTTAAATTCTTTCCGGTATGTGGAGGTTGAAGGAGAGTTCATTGAGACACCGTTTCAACATTTCGAAGAAGTCCTTCCTGAAATTGCAGTAGCAAAGCTGGCAGTTGAGACACCGAGGCAGATGGCCAGGATGGCATCTCTGGAGGGCGCGAGGGCCGCGATAAAGGAAGGGAAGAATTCAGCATGGGGGCAGTTACCTGACATTCCACATAAGACAGACAAATTTGGATTAGGGTTCACAGCCGCTGGCCAGAAAGCTATGCGCCGTTCGAAGATTGAAAGAGCGCCAGTCAAAATTTCTCCCTACGGAATCAACGCCTTGGAGGACGAGGACAAAGAGAGCAACATCGAAGAGTGGATTTACCCAACTGTCAAAGGAGGATTGAGCAACTGGGAGGCAAAAGACTTTGTCCCCATCACTTTTATTCATCAGTAATTTATCTGTTAAACATTTCCTATTTGGTCTGTAATATTTATTGTCAAACAATCCGTACACTATCTTTTCACCTCATGCCTTGCCCGGGGCATGTAGGTCCACTTGTAAGGGTTTTGACTATTTTTCATATCCATATGCCATGTTTAATGATTCATTGGACGTTTTTCATTTGATAAACTGCTTGTGTTCATTTTATTTCCTTTTGCATTTTTGTTTAAGGATGGCTATCCCTTACACACACCCACGCTCACCAATGCAGGTACCCATCCACTCCGGATTCCATGAGTGACTATTCTGCTATATCTTTCAATAACTCTGAAGATCTGGTCAATCTAGCCGAGTATGAAGATGACGAAGGTTGTGAAGTACCAGGGGAACTAGCCATACTTCTACAACAAGAGGAAAGGGCCATCTTACCGCACGAAGAGTCATTGGAAACTGTCAACTTAGGGACCGAGGAAGACCGGAAGGAGGTGCAAGTGGGTGCCAATCTGGAATCAAGTGTCAGGGAACGCCTGATACAGTTGTTGAATGAGTATGTTGAAATCTTCGCTTGGTCTTATGAAGACATGCCGGGTTTAGACACAGACATCGTAGTTCATCGTCTCCCCACAAGAGAAGACTGTCCTCCGATCAAGCAAAAAGTTTGCCGAATGAGGCCTGACATTTCCGAAAAGATCAAAGCAGAGGTGATGAAGCAATTCGACGCTGGCTTTCTGGCTGTTACGTCCTATCCTCAATGGGTCGCTAACATCGTGCCAGTACCTAAGAAAGATGGAAAAGTCAGGATGTGTGTGGACTACCGGGATTTTAATAGGGCCAGCCCTAAAGATGATTTTCCACTTCCACACATTGACATTTTGATCGACAATACAGCTCAACACAAAGTGTTTTCCTTCATGGATGGATTCTCGGGCTACAATCAAATCAAAATGGCCCCCGAGGATATGGAGAAAACAACTTTTGTCACACAATGGGGCACTTTCTGTTACAAGGTGATGCCGTTCGGGCTGAAGAACGCAGGGGCAACTTATCAACGCGCCATGGTAGCTTTATTTCATGATATGATACATCATAAGATTGAAGTTTACGTAGACGATATGATAGCTCGGTCACAAACAGAGGAAGAGCACCTTGAACATCTGGAGAAGCTGTTTGCCAGGTTAAAAGAATACAAGCTCAGGCTGAATCCAAGTAAATGCACTTTTGGAGTTAGGTCTGGTAAACTCCTGGGATTCATTGTAAGCAACAAAGGCATTGAAGTCGATCCCGCAAAAGTAAAAGCAATACAAGAGATGCCTGCTCCCCGTACTGAAAAGGAGGTTAGAGGATTCTTGGGGCGCTTGAACTATATTGCCATATTCATCTCGCATCTGACTTCTACATGTGAGCCAATTTTCAAACTCTTGAAAAAAGATCAGGTAGTCGAGTGGAACGACGATTGTCAAGCTGCTTTTGATAGAATCAAGGAGTATTTGCTAGAACCTCCTATTCTGATGCCACCCGTCGAAGGAAGACCATTGATCATGTATTTGACCGTCTTGGATAACTCAATGGGGTGTGTTTTGGGCCAGCATGACGAGTCTGGTCGAAAAGAGCATGCTATTTATCACCTTAGCAAAAAGTTTACCGACTGTGAGACTCGCTACTCACTGCTCGAGAAAACTTGCTGCGCTTTGGTATGGGCTGCTCGCCGACTAAGACAGTATATGTTGACTCATACTACCTTGTTGATTTCCAAAATGGACCATATCAAGTATATTTTCGAAAAGCCCGCTTTATCTGGAAGGATAGCTAGATGGCAAATGATCTTAACTGAGTATGACATCCAGTACACCACCCAAAAAGCTATAAAAGGGAGTGTACTAGCTGACCATCTGGCTCATCAGGCTATCAAAGATTATCAACCCATGAGATTTGATTTCCCGGACGAGGACATCATGAATTTGGACAACATTGAAGGTAACGGACCATATGACGGACCCGAAAAGGGATCCCGATGGATCCTGTACTTTGATGGTGCTTCAAATGCACTTGGAAACGGTATTGGCGCAGTACTCATTTCTCCGGAAGGTTGTCACACTCCTTTCACGGCCCGACTTTGCTTCAGCTGCACAAACAACATGGCTGAGTATGAAGCTTGCATCTTTGGTCTCAAGGCTGCTATAGACTTGGGGATCAAATCTTTGATCGTATTTGGGGACTCGGCTTTGGTTATCAGTCAAATCAAAGGAGATTGGGATACCAAGCATCCTAATCTTATCCCATACAAAGAACATGTCTTGACATTGTTGCCTCACTTCGAGCAAATTACCTTCGAGCATTTCCCGCGAGAAGAGAATCAGCTAGCAGATGCTCTAGCCACAATGTCCTCCATGTTTAAACTCAACTGGGATAACGAGGCTCCCCAAATCACCATCGAGCGAATGGATGAACCTGCACATTGTCACGAGATTAATACCGAAGAAGTAGTGGAACAACCCTGGTTCCATGAAATCAAAAGGTATCTCGAGACCAGAGATTATCCTGAAGGAGCTTCCGTAAATGACAAGAAGTTCTTAAGGAAATTCGCTGCTAAGTTCTTCCTGAGCAACGACATCCTTTACAAACGAAGCCATAATTGTGTATTACTCCGATGCGTAGACAAAGCTGAAGCAGAGTTGATCATGACTGATATACACAGCGGCACATTTGGCACTCACTTGAGCGGGCATACAATGGCTAAGAAGATCCTAAGGGCAGGCTATTACTGGTCTACCATGGAAGCTGACTGCCATCAATATTCCCGTACTTGCCACAAATGTCAGGTCTACGCTGACAAAGTTCATATCCCTCCGGTCCCTCTCAATGTTCTGACTGCTCCGTGGCCCTTTGCAATGTGGGGCATTGATATGATTGGAGAGATCAAGCCCACGGCCTCCAACGGACATCGCTTCATCCTGGTTGCCATTGACTATTTCACCAAATGGGTCGAAGCAGCTTCCTTCGCCTCTGTTACTAAAAATGTGGTTGCCCGCTTTATCAAGCAAAATCTCATATGTCGGTATGGCGTTCCGGACAGGATCATCACAGACAACAGTACAAATCTGAATAACACAATGATCATCGCCTTGTGCGAACAATTCAAGATTTATCATCACAATTCATCTCCCTACCGGCTGAAGATGAACGGTGCTGTTGAAGCTGCGAACAAAAACATTAAGAAGATCATTCAGAAAATGACTGTCACTTACAAAGACTGGCATGAGATGTTACCGTTTGCTCTGCATGGATACCGTACGACGACACGTACTTCAACTGGGGCAACCCCATTTTCTTTGGTTTATGGCATGGAAGCTGTTTTGCCTATGGAAGTTCAGATTCCTTCTCTAAGGATTATGAAGGATGCAGGTTTGAATGAAGATGATTGGATGCAGACCCGACTTGATCAACTCAATCTGATCGACGAAAAGCGACTTGCTGCTATATGCCATGGTCAGATGTATCAAAAGCGGATGATCAAGGCCTTCAATAAGAAAGTCAGACGTCAAGTGTATCAAGTCGGAGATCTCGTAATCAAGCGGATTATCTTGCCGCAAAGCGATCCCAGGGGCAAGTGGACTCCTACATATGAAGGACCATTTGTGATCAAGAGCATATTTTCTGGTGGTGCGATGATTCTGACCACCATGGACGGCGACGATTTTCCGCACCCTGCGAACGCAGACATAGTCAAAAGATACTACGCATAAAAATAACCCGACAAGTCGAAAACCCGAAAGGGCGGCTTGGGCAAAAATGGGCATCCCGGTGAACCGAAAACCCGAAAGGGCGGTTCAGGAAAAAATTAGGGATAAAAACAAAAAATATCTGTACACCCGGCAAGTTGAAAACCCGAAAGGGCGGCTTGGGCAAAAAGGGGTTTCCCGGTGGATCGAAAACCCGAAAGGGCGATTCAGGCAAAAGTTAGGGAATTAAAGCGTATAACTATGTCTCGTCGGATCACTTCAAAGACAATCTCTTCATCAACCGGTTCCAGGCTTCTGATCAATCCAGTCATCGTCAAACGAAGCATTGAATGGACTGATATTCAGAGTTGTGAAAGCTATAGCGGAATGGAATCCCATGGAATTATTTCACATAGCCATCTTTATTTTGTATAAATCTTTCAAATATTTACGACAAAATCCTCTTACTAGGGTATTTGTCTCCTTTGTACAAATATACTCATAAAAAGTCAATGCAAATACTTTTCCCAGAAATTTGTGTCATTTCCTTTTTCTTTTTCTCTTGCACTATTTGTTTTATTTTGAGAAACGTCCAATGTTTTGTTAAATAGGCATATGCATTTGAACATAATCATTTCCTTATGAATCAAGAAAGAGGATTACTGATAGGCCGAAAGTACAGTTGGATACCTTGATACCCCTCTAAGGAAACCCCTAGTAGATTCTGGAAGCTTATCCCCAGTAGATTCTGGAAGCTTATCCCCTGCAGAGCACAGACGCCTCCCCCGAGTTTTTATTCAAAGTTATTCCTCACAAGGGCTTATAACTGGGTTATCCTCAGCCAACTGCCACGGAAGACCGCACTCGCCAAATTTATTCCTATCCCCAGTGGAGTTCATCAAAATTCCCCAGCAATAACTTATCAATACAATCCCCGAAGAGTTTATCTTTGCTACCCTCAGCCAGAGAATCCTCCAAAACTCAATTCCCCTCAGAATTTAAGTTTCAGTATCCCCAGCGAAGCCAGACTAACGAACCTTATCCCCACAAAGTTTTAGGAGAGCAAATATTGAGTTCCCCAGTGAAGTCGCCAGAAATACTTCCCTCCAAGCTGAAGTTTCTCAGTCTTACCTCTCCAGCATGAGTCTATTAACTTGGAACTCCCCAGTAGAAGTCATCAGGAATTCTACAGAAGATTGGTATGCATCCCAAACTCCTTATTCTGCAGCAACAACCATGAATTATTCTCCCCGGCAGCAGTCAAGATACTTTTATCTTCAGCCATCTCAGATTCATCTATCCTTTGCAAGACAGCTCTCTAGCTTACATGCGCATCCACTTACATTCATATCATATAACATATATTGTATCATGCATCATGACATTGCATACAATTAACTCTTTATCTTTTCAGGTAAGATCAGTCGACAGACTAAAATCATTATCTTCCCAGATCTTTGAAAACAGTTTACGGACGCTTCCCAACAACGGATGCTGCTCTATTGCTTATTCAACTTCAAGATTTCTGAAAACAGTTCATGGATTCTTCCCAACAACGGAGGTTAACCTATCGCTTGTTCAGACTCTTCTCAAAACTTCTGAAAACAGTTATGGATTCTTCCCAACAACGGATGTTAATCTATCACTTGTTCAGATACAGATTTCTGAAAACAGTTATGGATTTTTCCCAACAACGGATGTTAATCTATCACTTGTTCAGATACAGATTTCTGAAAACAGTTCACGGGTTCTCCAAGTAACGGATGTTAACCTATCGCTTGTTCAGTGTCTTCTCAAGACTTCTGAAAATAGTTTTTGGATTCTTCCCAACAACGGATGTTAATCTATCAACTTGTTCAGATGCAATTTTTGAAAACAGTTTACGGACGCTTCCCAACAACGGATGCTGCTCTATTGCTTATTCAACTTCAAGACTTCTGAAAACAGTTTATGGATTCTTCCCAACAACGGATGTTAATCTATCAACTTGTTCATATGCAATCTTTGAAAACAGTTTACGGACGCTTCCCAACAACGGATGCTGCTCTATTGCTTATTCAACTTCAAGATTTCTGAAAACAGTTCATGGATTCTTCCCAACAACGGAGGTTAACCTATCGCTTGTTCAGACTCTTCTCAAAACTTCTGAAAACAGTTATGGGTTCTTCCCAACAACGGATGTTAATCTATCACTTGTTCAGATACAGATTTCTGAAAACAGTTCACGGGTTCTCCAAGTAACGGATGTTAACCTATCGCTTGTTCAGTTTCTTCTCAAGACTTCTGAAAACAGTTTTTGGATTCTTCCCAACAACGGATGTTAATCTATCAACTTGTTCAGATGCAATTTTTGAAAACAGTTTACGGACGCTTCCCAACAACGGATGCTGCTCTATTGCTTATTCAACTTCAAGATTTCTGAAAACAGTTCACGGGTTCTCCAAGTAACGGATGTTAACCTATCGCTTGTTCAGGTTCTTCTCCAGACTTCTGAAAACAGTTTATGGATTCTTCCCAACAACGGATGTTAATCTATCACTTGTTCAGATGCAACCTTTGAAAACAGCTCACGGATTCCTCCCAACAACGGACGTCAATCTATTGCTTATTCAGACCCCCAGTTCAGAGATGGCCCCAGGCATGGACATCTCCCTGATACTCATTCCAGATGGCATCTTTAAGCCCATCCCCGACAAGCTTCTGTCATCCTTCCAGATGGCATCGTTAATCCCATCTCCAAATGGAATCTCTAAGCCCATTCCCGCATCCATTGTTTTGACGAGTGCAAATTTAAGGGCACTCTAGTGTCCAATCTCCTTTTACCCTCGAGTCACGAAAGGCAAACTTGCCAATCTAACTCTTCGGATTCAAGAAGATTGAACAGGGGCAACTGTTGTACCCCAAAATTTGCCCTCCCATTTCTCATTAATTTCTCATCACAAGGCTCTTGAAGGTCAAGATCCAGTTAGGGTTTCATCTGCTCAAGACTTCTCCTTGCACTGCTGACCCAAATTAGGGTTTGTGTTTGCACCAAGATGTTTTGACCTAAAATGTCTAAGATGACCTTCTTGCTTCATATTGGACTCCCAAGTTTATCCATGTCAATTTTCAAGTCTTGATTCCAAGTTTTGCCCAGTCAATTGGACAGTTGACCTAGAAATCAGCTGTATTGGGGAAAAAGTCAACTGTGGCCAATTGACAGTCAAACCTCATGAAAATTGACCCACATCAACATTATGAACTCATATATATCATTTGGTCAAGTTTGGATCACAATTCCACAGGAAATTTGATCAGATCACCAAAAGGGCAAAATGGTCATTTTTAGGGTTTTGACTGCACAAGGGCAATTTTTGACTGTTTGACCTAGCCAATGGCAAACCAAGCTCACATGTGGACTCAAGAACCCCATGGAATTGTTTTAACATGCTCAACAAGTTCAAAAGATCCCAAATACACAGGATTGACAGATGAATTTTCCAGTCAACTGAGCCAAAATTGACTGTATACTGAAAAGTCAAACTTTGACTTTTTGGTCAAAATCAAGAGTCAAGATTCATTTTTCATAAAAACATGCCAAATCATGAAACTTGTTCACCAAGAAATCAAAAAATGCAAATTAGGGTTAGAAATGAGAAGTTTTCATAACTTAGAATTTTTCTAAGTTATGAAAAACCCTAATTTTTTTCCCAACTTTGCCCCACTTTCTCACAAAGATTCATTTGGATTCAAACAAAAGTCAAAACATGAAAGTTGTAGCTTGTTGCATAATCTACAACTTTGATTCACAAAGTTTTCCCAAATAAGGCTTGTATCTCATGTTACAATTTTTTGAATAAGGGCACTAAACCATTCTTAACTTAGTGAAATTTTAACCTATTTTGGCAAGGTTTTCTACCCAACTTCAAGGCCATTTTCCATACACTTCCACTTGGAATTTCAATTTGCATTTCAAATATGGATTGTAGTACACATTCCAAGCTTTCCAAAATGTCCAAGAACTCATCAAACAACCTCATAACTTGAGAGAATCGAATTTCACAATATGTTAAAAACTCACTTTTGAATTGGTCATGTACATGTTCATAACTTAGGCCATTTTCAAGTCAGCATAGTTTGTGCTACATTACAGGTCCTTAAACCATCCAACACTAAATAATTTAATGCATATTAATTGTGTTAAAGTGTTGTTCTTTGAGTGCAAGCATTACATACAAGTTTAATCCATTTATGGAAAAAGCAAAATGGCCATTTTTGCAAAAGCAAGCTTTATGTCCAATTGAAAATCCAACAAGTACAGATGAGATCTAATTGGCACAAGATTATGAGCAAAACACTCTGATCAAGACCAGGTTAGCAGCATGTTTAAGGGTCCCCTACTTGCCTAAAACATCAAGTTGGCTTTGTTTGCTTAAGGGTGAAGAAAAGTATCATAACATAACACAACTTCTCTCTCAGCATTAGAACACAGAAGAAAACATTGTAGACACCTCCTAATCATCCAACCCAAGCTAGAACACGAGCCCTTGGCCTCCCAAACACTCCCATTTCCAGAATCACTCTCAAACTACATAAACAGGGCAAGGCCTGCAGATTGAACACCATCTCTCATTCCTTGCATGATTTCTTGACCAAAGCTTATCAAACACATTCCCTAGCATCAATGCAAGCTAACCAAGACCTGAAACACGACCTGTAATTCCTCTAACAAGTTCCACCATTTTCACTTTCTCATTTTTCAGTTGAAGGTCCATAGCTCGATTCAAGGTGTCTCAAGGCAAAGTAAACATTGGAACAACATCACCACACCTCAAGGAAGTTATACCAACCATCACCTTGCACTGAAAGCTTCCCCATTGCTAGATAGAACTTCAACTGAACATGTATTTTGGTGAACTTCTAACTCTTAGTATAAGCATCATTAACTCTAGGTTTGTGAATAAGAAATGTTCTACTCATGCCCCTGAACCTGTACATGCTTTTACTTTTCATTTATTTTGCCTGAGCTATGAGAATTTAAGGTTTGAAAATGGAAGAAAACTTAGGTCAGGATTTGGGAATGTCAAAATTCTCTCTCATTTCTGAGAGTTAGAATGAGTTTTTTATATATTTGGAATCGTGATTCAATGCTTAACATTTCTTATGTTGGAAGTTTGTGCAAAAGATCAAGGAATCCAGGTGTTTGAATTGGAAGAACAGACGCGTGTTTTGACATATTTTTTGTCTAGGTTGAAGAAGAAGTTCCTGGGCTGGGCTTGCTTCTGATTTTCTTTCCACACCACATTTTTTGTTTCATACCCCCTAGGCCCATTTGGTTTATTTCAATGATTTTTTGATTTTTCTTTTTTCATGCTGACTTATTTATTTTTGCTTATAATATAAAAAATATAAAAAAAATATTTTTATACCATTTTCCTATTTTTTTATCATTTATTTGTTTATAGGAATCATTTATACATATATATATATATATATATATATATATATATATATATATATATATATATATATATATATATATATATATATATATATATATATATATATATATATATATATATATATATATATATATATATATATATATATATATATATATATATATATATATATATATATATATATATATATATATATATATATATATATATATATATATATATATATATATATATATATATATATATATATATATATATATATATATATATATATATATAGTATTTAGAATAAATAGAAAAAAAATAATACAAATATACTTTCTCTTCTGATTTTATTACATTTTCCCTTTTGAAAATATTTTATACAAAATATACTTTTTATATAAATATTAAATATTATTATTTTTATATATATAGTATTTATTTAATAAATAATAAGGATATATATATATATATATATATATATATATATATATATATATATATATATATATATATATATATATATATATATATATATATATATATATATATATATATATATATATATATATATATATATATATATACTTAGGGCAAAAATACTAAAATGCATACTTTTTACTTTTTATTAATATTTGACATGAAAAACACTTTTTATAAATATATTTCATTTTATTTTGTTTTAGTACCTAATAAATAAATATTTGTGTAAATTTAATAATATATATATTATTTAATGAAATTAGGGTTTCACCCTTAAAATACAAAAAAACTCCAAAAATAATACCTTTTTATTTTTATTCATTTAACATAAATAATACCTTTTTTTATATACATATAAAAACCTTCTTTTTGCATTTTGCATCTTGATTTTTATTTTTCCATTTAATTTATGCCATTAATTATATTGTAAATGTTAAAAAAAAAATGATGTAATAGCTAGATTTAATTTCTTGTCTAAATATCCCCCATTTGAAACATTTGTACCCCCCTTCCCATATTGTGTTGTAATAGTGTAGGAATTTAATTTTCGCACTTTAAACGCTTTCTAAATATACCATGCTAGAGTTAGGGCTTGTATGCAAATAAAAGAACAAAATAGCTTGACCTAATCTCAAGATAATCAAAGCATGAAAATGGACAACACATCTCACACTTTCACCCCTAGGGTATTCTACTTTGTTGCCTTCAAATAATTGGGCCATATTGCATGTTAGGTTTCTTTGGGTAAAACAAACAATCAAACGATCATAGTCCCTCGATGACGCTTTCGAAAAGTTGCCTAAAATGATCAAGTCCCTTTCAAAGAGAAATTGCCCAAAGAGACTTAGTACTATTGCAATTATGGTCTAAACGATGACCCGCGCCCGTCCCTTTCACCTCCTAATACAAGATTGTCCACCAAATGCAATGGTGGAACAAAATTGTTAAAAGGATTAAAAACATAAACAAAAATCTTTGAGAACTTTAGGGTAGATAGCTCTTAAGTATTTGCCAACTTGCAAAATAAAACACTTGCCTCTTTTCAAACCACACTTCACAAACACTTTCAAAACAAACTTTCAAAAAACCTTGAAACATCTTTTCAAAAAGACAAAACACCTTTCGTAAAACATTCGAGTAAAGAATTGTTACAAGGGTAGCCTATACAAGGCATCTTTTTCAAAACCTTTTCAAAAACCACACACAAAGCACCATTTCAAACAATTGAAAACCAAGGCAAGTTGATCTAAGCAAGTACTTAAGAGCCCATGGATAATCATCGATAGAAAGGGTGATAATACCTTCCCTTTCTATAATCTACTCCCCGAACCCAAGAAAAATCTCAAAGGTTTTTGCTGTGCTTTTTAAACCTTTCCTTAGGATAAAATAAAAAGTCGGTGGCGACTCTTGCTCAACCGAAACATTTGCGAAAACAAACGCAAAACCTTAAGTCAGTTCTCCCACCGTATCACACACTTGAAGCGCCATCAAAGTACAGAGTCCATCAGGATCCTTGTTCAGGTCCGTCATACGGTCTGTTACCTTTAATGTTGTCCAATGTCATGATATCCTCGTCAGGGAAGTCGAAACTCATAGATTGATAGTCTTCGAAAGCTTGATGAGCTAGATGGTCAGCTAATACACTCCCCTTTATAGCTTTTTGGGTTGTGTACTAGATATCATACTCAGTCAAGATCATCTGCCATCTAGCGATCCTTCCGGATAAAACAGGCTTCTCGAAGATGTACTTGATCGGATCCATTTTGGAAATCAACAAAGTGATATGTGTCAACATATACTGCCTTAGCCGGCGAGCAGCCCATACCAAAGCGCAGCAAGTTTTCTCGAGCAGTGAGTAACGAGTCTCACAGTCGGTAAACTTTTTGCTAAGGTAATAAATGGCATGCTCTTTTCGGCCAGACTCGTCATGTTGGCCCAGTACGCACCCCATTGAATTGTCCAAGACAGTCAGATACATGATTAAAGGCCTTCCTTCGATGGGTGGCATCAAGATAGGAGGTTCCAGTAAATACTCCTTGATTTTATCGAAAGCAGCTTGACAATCATCATTCCATTCAACCACCTGATCTTTCTTCAACAGCTTGAAGATTGGTTCACAGGTAGATGTTAGGTGAGAGATGAACCTTGCAATGTAGTTTTGGCGTCCCAAGAAACCTCTGACCTCCTTCTCAGTGCGAGAGGCAGGCATTTCTTGTATAGCTTTGACTTTGGCAGGATCAACCTCGATGCCTTTGTTACTGACGATGAATCCCAAAAGTTTACCGGACCTGACTCCGAAAGTGCACTTGCTAGGGTTCAGTCTTAGCTTATACTCCTTCATCCTGACAAACAGCTTTTGCAGATGGTCGAGGTGTTCTTCTTCTGTTTGTGAACGGGCTATCATGTCGTCTACATAGACTTCGATTTCATGATGTATCATGTCATGAAACAAAGCTACCATGGCTCGCTGATAGGTTGCCCCGACATTCTTCAGTCCGAATGGCATCACTTTATAATAGAAGGTACCCCACTGTGTAACAAAAGTAGTCTTCTCCATGTCTTCGGGGGCCATTTTGATCTGGTTGTACCCTGAAAATCCATCCATGAAAGAGAATACCTTGTGTTGAGCTGTGTTGTCAACCAAGATGTCAATGTGTGGTAGTGGAAAATCATCTTTAGGGCTAGCCCTGTTTAAATCTCTGTAATCCACACACATTCTGACTTTGCCGTCCTTCTTTGGCACGGGCACAATGTTAGCAACCCATTATGGATAGGAAGTAACAGCCAGAAAGCCAGCATTGAACTGCTTCATCACTTCAGCTTTGATCTTTTCAGACATATCGGGCCTCATTCGGCGGACTTTCTGCTTGATTGGTGGACAGTCTTCCCTTGTAGGGAGACGATGAACCACAATATCTGTATCTAGCCCCGACATGTCTTCATAGGACCAGGCGAAGATCTCAACATATTCATTCAACAACTGAATTAAGCGCTCTTTGACATTTGGCTCCAGGTTGGCACCCACTTTAACCTCTTTTCTGTCTTCCTCTGTTCCTAAATTGATAGTCTCTAACAACTCTTCATGGGGAAGAATAGCCCTTTCTTCTTGTTGCAAAAGTCTAGCCAACTCTCCAGGCACTTCACAGTCTTCATCACCTTCGTTCTCGGCATGATTGACCAGATCTTCAGAGTCACTGAAGGCCATAGCAGAATTGTTACCCATGGAATCCGGAGTGGATGAGTACCTGCATTTTGTGAGTGTGGGTGTGTGTAAGGGATAGCCACCTTTAAACAAAATAAAATGTAAAAGAAGAAAATGAACACCAAAGTTTATAGATGAAAACATCCATGATTCATTAAAAATGGCATATGAAAATGAAGAATCAAAACCCTTACAAATGGACCTATATACCCTGGGTAAGGCATAAGGCAAAAAGAGTGTACGAATTGTTTAAAAGTTATTACAGACCAAACAGGAAATGTTCAAAAGATAAATTACTGGTTGTTGCACCCCAAAATTTGCCCTCCCATATTCTTCAAGAAATTGCCAAGCCAAGTCACAAAATTCCCCAAGGGTTGTGCAGCTCAACTGTCTCCTATACAGTCAAAACTAGGGTTTGGATTCTGATCAAGAAAATGAAGTTTTCAAAGGTCCAATCAAGTCTCACATGCTTACAAATATGGTCAAGTATCCTCATATCAAGTTTCAAGGCATTCAGCTCAAAATTGCACAGTCAAAAACCCTAATTGCACTACAGTCAACTGTAGGGGCAAAATGGTCATTTGACAGTCAAAAGTTCAAATTTTTGGTCAACATATCATTTTGAAGCCACAAACATCATTTGATCAATGCTTGATCATGATTCTCAAAATTTGGCTCAGAAATCATCAAAGATGCAAAAGTTACTATATTTGGACAGCCGAAAAAGTCAACTGAAATTGACCAGGGCATAAATTTCACATGGATTATCAGAAAAATCCCATCCAAAGCTCATTTTGAAGAGAAAGACATTTCCTACAACTCATCTTCATACTTCAAATCCAAGAAATGCTCTCACAAAAAGTTATCAATTTCAACATTATAGGTCATTTTCAAAAGTCAACAAAAAGGGACTTTAAGTCAAAGGCCATAACTTGAGAGTGGTAAATCAAAATGACATGGGACCAAAGGCATTGGTTAGAGGACTCAAAGACCTTTCCAAAATGTCCAAGAACATGTGAAAAGCTTAAAAATTGAGCAAGTTATGCCTTGTGGAAGTTGGGAAATGTTTGGATATTTTGAAAAGTCAACAATGGTTCAAATGACCTAAATTTGCTAATGGGCCTTTTTTCTTCCATGATTTATCATTCCAAGCATATGCACGACCACTTGGCCCAAAGGGAAGCATTTTCTCATTTTTTATTTATTTATTTGAATTTTTATTTATATTAATTCAATTAAATTAATTAAATGTGTGAAAAATATCTAAATGAACCAAACAAATCTTTTTGTACACATTTCAAGGTCAATATTTCGTGCACATGCTGATTAGGAAGAATTGGATTGAATTGATCATAATTTGCACAAAAACCATGTGAAAAAGATTGAAAATATAATGGAAAAAAAATCAAATCTTCAATCCATGATTACAAGAGATTTTGTTGAATTTTGTTAACCTAATATGCTCATTACATAACCAGGAATACAACCCTAAGCCTTGGAGACTAAAAGCTGCGCTGAAAATACTATTGCAAACTTGGAATTTTCATCAAAAAGTTCAAAAACTGAAAAGCATTCTAGAGGTCGATTCAAGGCTCCAAACTTGGTTCAATAGCTTCCTTGACAATCTCTGAACGTGTGCCAATCCCTAACATCCACTCAAACGCCAGGAATTGGTATATTGGACATGAACTGTATAAAGAAAAATTCAAAATCGTGCATCATGATTTAAGCATTTTTACAGCGTTTTTTATTGATTCATGTTCACTATGATCTCTTGAAGCTAACCAATATGTTCAATTGCCTTTTTCTGTACTAGATGCGATTTTGCCATGTTTCTTTTTTAGGGTTTTCAGAAGCTCGAATTAGGGATTCCTAAGAGAGGAAAAATTGGGATCCCTAACCACCATCATTCAAACCGGTGCATTGAGACGAAAGCAATGGAACCCTCGCGCTCAATTTATGAGTGTTAGGGACCTAATCGCTATTTTCTTGAAACCAGCTTTAAGCCACGCCCAGAAAACCGTTGCCTATGCGTTTGAAGTTTCAGGATAGTGGGGACGATGATATCGTGTCAACAAGTGATACGCTGGTTTTGAATTTCGCGCGCTTCAGTTCGCTAACGCGTTGTTGTTTTTATATTATTTATTTGCTTATTTTATAACAAATATGTTCAGTGGCTCAGCTGGCAGAATCTCGTTGCTTCAACCTCCAAGACCTGGGTTCGAACCCCAGGTCTGTGTATTCTTCACCTTATTTTTCCACAGGGATTCGTATGCGTTTCCAATGCCAAGGCACAGCGTACACCTTCATCATCCATCCATACACGCGTCCATCCAATCCAGATCAATGGCCAAGAATCAAAGAGCACCCTACACCCCAGTCAACATGCCACATAATGCTTGGAAAAGTCAACGAATCTGAATCTTAATGGGCCAGGCCTTACCATCAAAACCTCCATATTGGGGTTACCCCCCCTGGTTTGCCATTCTTTTTATTTTTCTTATGTTTTATTTAATTTATTATTTTATTTTCTTGATTGTTTAATTTAATTAATTATTGCTATAAAATATAAAAACATCACAAAAAAAAATCAGAAAAAAGATAAAAACATAATAAAATATTTATTTTATTTATTTTCTTGTAAATAATTAACATGTAAATAAATTTAGTAAAATAGGTTTTAACTTTAATTCTTTTAATA
The DNA here is from genome assembly GCA_948472305.1 of Vicia faba. Classification (NCBI taxonomy): domain Eukaryota; kingdom Viridiplantae; phylum Streptophyta; class Magnoliopsida; order Fabales; family Fabaceae; genus Vicia; species Vicia faba. The sequence goes on along the minus strand of OX451736.1, from coordinate 1,329,475,549 downwards.
ACTAAGAATCCAAAAATATAGAATTTAGGTTTAATTGTTAATTTCATTCCTTTTAATTTCCTTTTTACAATAATAATATTTATTTTATTTATTTTCATAAATTAAATTTTGCATGTAAATTAACTTAGATTTAAATTAGGTTAAAACTTAATATTTTTACAATAAACTTAAAAAACATTAGAATTAGGGTTTGACATTTTATTTTAATTTCAATCAATTCTTTTTTCTTTTAAATCTTCAAAAACAAACAAAAAAACCTTTTCACACCGACACTTTTCCAAAGCTTTCAAAGCAAATTTTTCAAACACTCTGACGTACGAGTCGAACTGAAATTTTTCAAAGAAACTTTTTTAAACCCACATTGAAAAGCAAACAAACAATTTTGAAAACACAAATGAGCAAGTATCTAAGAGCCCATGGATAACCATGGATAGAAAGGGTGCTAACACCTTCCCTTTCTATAATCTACCTCCCGAACCGAGAGCAATCTCTATAAGGAATTTTTCTGTGCTTTTGTCCTTTCCATTTGGAGAAAATAAAAGACGGTGGCGACTCTTGCTTCCGCGACATTTCGTGAACCAGCGTTAAACAGTCAGTTCCAGATCCACCGATCACACTGGTTGATGAAAGTAATGGGAACAAAGTATTTCGCCTCCCAGTTGTCCAGTCCTCCTTCAATGGTTGGAAAGATCCAATCTTCAAAATTGCTTCCCTCTTCATCATCTTCCAAAGCATGAACTCCATGATGAGTGATTTTCAGTGGCGGTCATGCAGCCCGGGAGTGACGCACAACTTTCTGGCTAGCAGCAGTGAAACCCAATCTGAACTTATCCGTCTTGTAAGGAAATACTGGCAGTTGACCCCACATTGTACTTCCTCCTTCTTTGATTACAGCCTCCGCATCTTTAAGGGATGACATTTGGGACATATGCTTGGTAATGATTGGCGCATCAGTCATTGTCTTGGCTACCACAATTTCAGGAGAAACCTCTTCAAAGTGTTGGAAAGGTGTTTCTATGAATTCACCATCTAACTCCACGTAGCGGAAAGAGTTAAGGTGGCTTATCATATACTCCTACTCACCATGAACTGTTATGATTTTACCCTGGACCGGGTATTTGAGCATCTGGTGTAGAGAAGAAGTGACTGCCCCAGCATTGTGGATCCATGGCCTTCCCAACAAACATGAATATGAAGGACGAATGTCCATCACATGAAAAGTAGAGTTGAAAATTTCCGTTCCCACCTTAATTGGGATATCCACTTCCCCGTGAACCATCCGCTTAGAACCATCGAAGGCTCTAACAATGATATTATTGGGTTTTAGGGTCAAACCTTCACAGTCTAGCCTGTCCAATGCTTTCTTTAGTAGAACATTTAAAGATGAACCGGTATCAACCAGAACATGAGCAAGTGTGGTCCCTCTGCACTCTACCGAAACGTGCAGCGCATCATTATGCTTTCTTCCCTTAAATGTCAGATCGGCATCAGAGAAGCCAAGACCATTGTCGGCTGTAAGACTAGCCACGCACTCTTGAAACTGATCCGTAGAATTTTCTTGAGGCACGTGTGCCGTCTTCAGAAATTTGATCAAGGCTTTGGCATGAGCCTCGGAGCAGAGAAATAGAGCTAGCATAAAGATTTTTTAAGGGGTTTGCCCCAGCTTCTCTATGATATCATAGTCGCTCTTCTTAATTATCTTTAAAATCTCCTCCATCTCCTTTTGGGTGGTCTCGGGGATAACCAAAGTCTGAGCCCTTGTCCTGACGGGCGCTTCTTGGATCCCATTACCTTTATCAGCAGTAACAGCATAGGGTACAACTTCGGGAGCAACAATTTCTTCAATAACCGGACTTTGCACATATATCTTGGCAGGCACAAAAGCACTTGAGGGTCCGAAGACTGCCCGTGGAGGTGCAATCTCCGGAGAGAAGATTCTTCCGCTACGAGTTATCTTACTTATCCCTGCAATATTCCCCACATCAGGAGTCTCTTCATCGGAATTTTCTTCGGCTGATTCGATCTGCTTGACACCATGGTAGAAGATCTCTCCTCCATAATTCCATGGTATCGTCTTGTTGGACTTATATGGGATAGGCCCCGACACGGTAATCTTCAGCGGTACAAACTTTGGATCAGGTGTAATCTTAATAGGCCTTTTGCAGGTCTTGGAAAGATTATCGGAAATTGTGATTATAGCAATGTCATTGGTCAGAGTAACAGGAGTAACAGGAATAATAGCAACAACATAAGTTTTTCTGAAAGAGGATCTCTTGAGTATCCATCAAGCGTTGGATTCCTGACTTTAACAGCGAACAGTCAGAATGCAAGGTTGAACAAAAGTAACAATCTTTTTCACAGCCCGGGAAAATCCCGGCTTTCAACAGATTCATCTTGATCATTGGCAACAGAGTCATTAAGTCATCAACATTGGTAACATGAAGATCTTCCACAATAGCATGAACATTATGACCATGTTTTGGCATAGGAGCGGATATCACATTCGGGAGCATCAAACTCTACCTGCTTGGCATCTATCAAATCTTGGATCTTGTTTTTAAGGGCCCAACAGTTGTTGGTGTCATGCCCTACACTGTCCGAATGGTATGCAAATTTCGCATTGGAATGATAATAGGGAGAAGAGGTATTTGGGTTTTTTGGCGCTTCTTTCAAGTTGGTAAGGATTAACTTTAACAGATGAGGGAGGACTTAAGCCGGTGTCATATTGATCCGGGTGAACTGCCGTTGTGGCCTTTCTACCCTTTGTTGGTTAGCTCTTGGTTGATTGCTGCGAGGTTGATCGGCTGAGGAGCTCTGGATCATCACAGCCCCTACCGCTGGTCGGCGCTCCATTCTCCCTTAATTTCTCTGGGTGTGAACAGCAGAAACTTCCTTCTTGGCTGGGAAGGTCTTCTTGATAGTAGTGGAAGCGGAGGCATCCTTCTGAATTTTACCACTGTTGATGCCAGTTTCGACCCTTTCACCGATCAGAATTAATTCGGTGAACCTTGCAGATGAGCTCCCGATCAAGTGATTGAAGAATAGACCTGACATGGTCCCTAAAACATTTCAACTAGCTCTCTATCCGACAATGGTGGCTGCACCCTTCCAGCCAAATCCCACCACTTCTGGGCATATTCCTTAAAGCCTTCATTAGAAACCATACCCATACTCTGTAGCTGAGTACGAGTAGGCGCTAAATCTGCATTGTATTGGTATTGTCGATAGAAAGCAGCAAATAAACCTTCCCAGTTATGAACATCAGATCTCTCAAGTTGATAGAACCAGTCCAATTGTGTACCCGACAAACTATCTTGAAAAAAGTGGACCCACGAATCCTTATCAGAAGAGTGAGGTTGGATCTTCCTGACGTAGGACCTCAGATGCATCTTCGGACAGGACAAACCGTATTATTTGGCAAACGTAGGCACTTTGAACTTGGGAGGAATGACGATCCCCGCGACCAACCCTAGTTCTTCGAAATCTAGCCCAGGAACCCTTTGGACCTCCATGGCTGCTAGCCGGTCCTCAAGATTCTTATACTTATCATTCGCCGGAGGGTACTGCTGTTCGGAGTAATCTTCATCCTCTTCCTCTTCTTCTTCTTCAGCTTCAGACTCGGAAGGTACTGCAGCTCCTTTTCCTTTACCAACCCCTTCGTCAGACATCGAGGGGAAATCCAGAACTCTCCTAGCCTGATTCTCAAATCTTCTTCCCATAGTGGACACACCAATTCTTTTCTTTTTCTTCTTTTCTGGTTCCTTCTCTTTCTCTAACAGTGCTTTAAGATCCTCTTGACCCTTTGCCAAGGTCATGAGGAGTTCCTGGATTTGCGAATTCTATGCTTGCAGATCTTTAACCGTCTGCTCTATATCCATCTTGCTGAAATAAACAGCAGAAAGATAAGGAAACCTGGTGCGAAGACCTGTTTATGCATATGATGAATGATATGTTATTCATGTAATGCATTCAAGGATTCAGAAATTCAAATTTGTTTCAAACAAAACGAACACACGTCATATTAAAGAAGAAATTTGTTAGTACATAAATGCCCCATGGGCAAAATATTACAAAATTCTTAATGTAAAAAGACGTTACGCATCCTTTTTGGTGCGATGTAAGTTTTAAGAGTCTCCTCTTCGTGAAGCCGGCGGGTAAGTTCCAAAACCTTCTTCTCACTGGCGTAGAAGCTGGCTTCAAAAGTATTATGTTCTTCCTTGAGCTGTATCCAACTCTTTTGCAAATCTTCCAATGATGTTGGCATGTCTGGATGCAGGAGGGTGTATGGAACCTCTCCTTCCATAACAGGCTCTTTGATTATAGGTCGAATTTAGGGGTAAGGCATCATAAGACTCTGGGCGCGTATTCGTACCCACTTGAGGTAAGGCTCAAGGGGGATGGAATTCTTGTGTCCCAGTGTCTTACTATCCACTTTGTTGGGCATCCTCCAAGCTCGGATAAACCTTTGTCGAAGTCCTTGAGCGTCGTTGTCGAAGTCAAAAACCAAGTCAGGAATCAGCATATCATGAGGGCCATCCCTTCGAGCATACCCAAATTTCCTTAGAGCTAAACAGGGGTTGTAGGTAATGCCTCCCCTAATGCAAAGTAATGGGACATTAGGGAATTCCCCACAATGATCAACTATGATGACATTTTCTCTGGACCGAGAATACCAATGAACATCAGAATGTGTGAGGGTCATCAACCGTTGTGACCACCTTAAACCCTGCTCATTCTTAAAACTGACTGGGGAAGGTGAGAAATAAACCACCTTGCTAGAAGATGAGTACAACACATGAGAACACCTTTTTTCCTCATTGTTCGTGTGTGAAATGAGTGTAGGATGTCCCCAAGCAATGTAGGCACATGATTTTGAGATATGAAAATCTTGACAGCATTCACATCTATAAGCTGATCAGGGTTTGGGAATAAGACCAACCCATAGATGAGAAGCGCTACAATCTCCTCAAAATCTTGTAGATCTAGAGAGTTCCAGCAGTCTTGTGCCTTCTCAAACAGAAACTTTGCCAAGAAACCCTTGACACCACTTCTGGTTTCCCAATAACCTTTGATATCAGATGGTTGCAAGTGTAATGCTTGAGCAACATCTTCAGGATTTGGTTCTCTTTCCGTACCGTTGTAGGGTAGTTGATGGGGAATAGGAATCTTTAGGAGTTGAGAAAATTCCTCCAAAGTAGGTACCAGTTGATAATCAGGGAATGTAAAGCAATGGTGTAGGGGGTCAAAGAACTGGAAGAGGACTTTCACCATGTCTTCTTTAATGTTGGAGTTGACCAAGTTGAGAAGCCTACCATGTCTTTCATTAAAGAGAGAATTCTTTGGAATCTTGGAAGTAAGCTCTTTGAGTTGAGGAGGGATCCTCACAAGGTTGACCTGAATTATTTTCCTGCGAAGAGATTCCATAACCTACAAAATAAGAACAAAGATGAAGATCCAAACCCTTGAAGTGGTTAGTGGATGCAAATGATGCTTTATGATGTTCATGATGTATGCAAAAGTATATGTACAAGCAAATCACACAAGATCCTAGTTTCAGGATTGCATGAGGTTTCATAGGTAAGTACCCTCTTGAAGCTAGTTGGCTCAACTTGTCCTATAAATAGTAACCGGGTTCTAAGGAGCTCAATATCACCAGATTATTTTCTGTGTTCATTGTTTCAGTTTAGCCACTTAACTGACGACCGAAATATTCCAAGAAAATAACCCTCAATGAGTGTAGTATCGAGTATCTACCAACTTCGGACTGCACCAAAGCCGGTCATCTCACTACCCCTAATAAGGCCAAGATGGTCAAGTAAGGTTCTAAGAGTTCATTAGTGCTTCATGACATCACTCAGCGGTCCCGTATTCTCTTTGATTGACTCAAAGGCTACCGGTACCCACAAATATGTCGCACTAATATAGCTATTGCTTCAACCATATCGGTATACCCCGCACAGTTTCCACAACATATTGCTATTTACCTATGAATGTTTCCTAAATTCGGGTAGAGGATTTCAAGCCCAAACAATAGAACCAATTGTAAAGCAATCAAAGCAAACAAGATAAGCATGCAAAAGGTGATCTAAACCCTAAGGTTACTCCACTTTTAGATATTTCCCCAGTAGAGTCGCCAGTTCTGTGATACGGTGGGGGAACTGACTTGGGATTTTGCGTTTGTGTTCGCAAATATTTCGGTTTAACAAGAGTCGCCACCGGCTTTTATTTAATCCTAAGGAAAGGTAAAAAATCACAGGAAAGACCTTTGAGATGTTTTCTTGGGTTCGGGGAGTAGATTATGAAAAGGGAAGGTGCGAGCATCCTTTTCATCCATGGTTATCCATGGGCTCTTAGTTACTTGTTTAGATCACTTACTTTTGCTTTTCAATTGTTTGAAATGGTGCTTTGTGTGTGTGGTTTTGAAATATGTTTTGAAAAGAGGCCATCGTTGTGGCAACCTTTGTAATGATTCTTGTTTGAATGTATACAAAGGTGTTTTTGTCTTTTGGAAAGATGTTTCAATGTTTTGAAAGTTTGTTTTTAGAAATGTTTTGAAATTGTGTTGTGAGGTGTGTTTGAAAATAGCAAGGATGTTTTTTGCAAGCTTTGATCAAGTAACTAAGAGTTATCTACCCTATTTTACTCAAATATCTTTGCTATATGTTTTTAACCCTTTTGACAGTGTTGTTTTACCATTGCATTTGGTAAACAACCTTGTAATAGGATGTTAAACGGGACAGGCGTGGGTCATCGTATAGACCATGATAACAATTGTGTTGAGTATTTTTAGCAAATTTTTGAGGGACTTGATCATTTTGTTTAGGCAACCAAGATAGCGTCATCGAGGGACTATGATCTTTTGTTTTGTTTTTGTTTTGTAAAAATACTCAACATGCATAACATGACCCATTTTTAAGGCAACAAGTGGATGTAACCCTAAGGGTGCAAGTGTGTATTGTATTTGATTTTCATGCATTTTTGTCTTTGTATTAGGTCAAGCTATTTGTTTGATTTTGGTTATTTGCATACAAATCCTAATCTTTCTATCATGGCATAATTGAAAGCAATAAAGTGCGAGAATTAAAAGCCTAAGCTATTACAACATGATTATGGGGAGGGGGATACAATTTTTGAATGGGGATTATTTGACAAGAAATTAAAACCCTAGTTTACTATTACATCCAAATTGAATCAAATGGCATAAATAATAAATGGACAATATTTAAATAAACAAATTAAATAAATATACAAAGTATTATGAATATGCAAAAAATTTATGTTTATTCTCCATGTATGTAAAAATATTTGATACAAAAAGGGAAAGAAATAAATAAAAGAAATTATTATTTTTTATTAAGGGTAAACCCTAATTTTTCTTTAAGAAAATAAATATATGAATTATTTTATTTATATACAATATAAAATAATATATATACAAAAAAATTAAATATGTTTAGAAAAAGTATTTTTTTAAGTATAAATAATAATAAAAATAAAAGTGTAATATTTTTATATTTTTTATTCTAAAGTATCTAATAAAATAAAAGTATATATTTATATATGTATTAATTATATCAAATATGTATAATAATAATAAAATATATACAAAAATAAAAAATATATTTAGGACAATATTTTTTAGTGTGAATGAAAATAATAAAATAAAAGTATATATATATTATTTTTAAGTTATCAATAAATAAAATATGTATTAATTAAATTGTTTTCATGTTAGAAAGAAATAAAATAAAATATAAAATAAATGTAAAAAATTATAGAAATATTTTTTGGGTATTTTTATATTTAGAAAATAAGAAAACAAAATCAGAAATGAAAATAAAATGGAAAAATATAAAAATATGAAGAATTGGGCCAGGGGGTGTAAAAAGCAAAAGGGGGTGTCAATAGTGAGGCAGGACCAAGCCCAACCCACCACTTCATCTTCAACCTCTGACTTTCAAATAAAACGCGCGCGCCTGTACCAAACATGGATATCCTGCATACGAGCTCTATTGCAAAAACACATAACATCAAAGTTGTAGAGCTTTTTAAGACGAATCCAACCATATAAAAAACTAATCCTAACTCTCAAGGACCAGAGAGAATTTCTCTGGCCCTAAAATCTAACCTAATTTTTTCAATATGTTCATGGATCAAATTCTCTTAGCATGCTTAATAAAAATGAAAATTGAGCATATGTACAGCTTCATGGCAATGAATACTACATTTCTTATTCACAAACCTAAGTCTAAATGTTTCTAAATAGAGAGATAGAAAGTTGATAAAAACCTGTTTCAGCTGACTTCGTGTATGGCAATGTGGAGCTTTTCAACAAGGCCTGAGATGTCTCGGAGTTTGCTTGAACTTCACTTGACCTTCTTCAATGTCTAGCTTGCCTTGAATGTATTTGAACAAGCCTACAAAACTCAACCTGCACAAGCTCAAAATGAAAATGGCAAACCCTGTAAATGGAGTTACAGTTGGTGTTTAAGGTTTGGGATAGTTTGGATGGATTGAATGGAAGGTGTTTGAACATGTTTGAGGAAAAACGCACGAGCAAATTGTGCTATGGAAGTCAAGTTGCAGATGCTGCCCTGTTTTGCCAATGGAAGGTGATTTTTTGCTATGGGATGTTTTAAGGCTCAAGAGATCGTGTTTCTGGCTCAGAGGGGTGTGAGAAAGATGGTTCAAATGTTTTCACAAGTTATTTTTGGCTGAGGTTCAAGTTCTTGTGTTTTGGACAAATTTCTTGGTTATGAAGCAAAGTTTGGGAAGTGATGTGCAACATGCTTGCACCGTTTGCCTTTGGCCCCTCCAATTTGTGGATTTGATTTGCTGCATCAGATATGGACCAATGCTCAAGGGATTCAGTTTTGACATAAAGCACATTTTTGCAAAAATGGTAATGTACCTTTTACCATTTAGGGATCAATCTTGTGTACAATGCCCTAATGACCAAAACAATGACTTAGACCAATGGATTTGCATTAAATTTTTGAGTGAGAAATGGTTTAGAGGCCTGTAATCTAGTGCAAAGCAAACTGATTTGAATTTGCAACTTGTATGACAATGAACATGCCATGGATGAAAAGTGAGTTTTTGCCAACTTCAAGCCTTCGATTCTCCCTAACCAAAAATGTGTTTGGAGAGTTCTTGGATATTTTGGAAAGCTTGCAACATGCTCTACAATCCATATTTGAAATGCAACTTGAGATTCCAAGTGGAACCATGTGAAAAATGGCCAAGGAGATAGGTCAAAATCCTGCCTAAACTAGGGCAAAATTTCACTAAGTTAAAAGTTTTAGGGACCCTTGTTCCAAAAATCATAACTTGAGATCCAAGCTTCTTTTGAGAAAACTTTATGAATCAAAGTTGTATACTTTGTGGAGGACTACAACTTTCATGTTGGAAGTTTTGTTTGAATCCAAATGCATCATAGTGAAAATGTTGGACAAAGTTAGGAAAAATTAAGAAAATTTCATAACTTAGAAAAATTCTAAGTTATGGAAATTTTCAACTTTAAACCCTAATTTGCAAATTTGGGTTTCTTGATGAACAAGTTTCATGTTTTGACACATCTTGATGAAAAATGACCCTTGACACTTGATTTTGACCAAAAAGTCAAAGTTTGACTTTTCAGTGTAAAATCAAATTTTGATCAGTTGACTGAAAAATTCATCTGTCAATCCAATGCAATTGGGATCTTTTGAACTTGTTGAATAGGTCAAGATGATGCCATAGAGTCCTTGAGTCCATGGTTTAGCCTAATTTTCCATTGTCTAGGTCAAAAGTCAGAAATTGCCCTTGTACTGTCAAAACCCTAAAAATGACCATTTTGCCCTTTTAATGATCTGATCAAATTTCTTGTGGAGTTATGGTCCAAAATTGATCAAATGGTTCATATGAGTTCATAATGTTGATGTGGGTCAAAATTCATGAGGTTTGACTGTAAATTGGCCACAGTTGACTTTTTCCCCAATACAGCTGATTTCTAGGTCAACTGTCTAATTGACTGGGCAAAAATTTGGTTCTAGGCTTGAAACTTGGTATAGACAAACTTATGAATCCAACATGAAGTATGAAAGTCATTTTGAGCATTAGAAGTCCAAAAATCCTTATGCCACCTCAAACCTTAATTTAGGTCATCAGTGCAAGGAGATGTCTTGAGCAGTGCAAAAGCCTAATCCTGTCTGGAGTTCCAAGAGTCTTGTGGGGGAAAATCTTGATAAAAAGAGACGGAAAATTTTGGAGTACAACAGATACCATTTCTCAAGAAGAACTTAGCTGAGAATCTCCTTAAGAACTTTTTGTCATTGACTGAAGCTCCTTCAGGATATTCTTGAGCCTCGAGATACCTTTTGACTTCATGAAACCACGGTCGGTCCACTACTTCTTCGGTATTAATCTCGTGACAATGTGCAGGTTCGTCCATCTGTTCAATTGTGATTTGGGGAGCCTCATTATCCCAGTTAAGTTTAAACATGGATGACATTGTAGCTAGAGCATCTGCTAGCTGATTTTATTCTCGCGGGAAGTGCTCGAAGGTAATCTGCTCGAAATGTGGTAACAATGTCAGGACATGTTCTTTGTAAGGGATGAGGTTTGGATGTTTAGTATCCCACTCTCCTTTGATCTGACTGATGACCAAAGTTGAGTCCCCAAACACATCTAAGGATTTGATTCCCAAGTCTATGGCAACCTTGAGACGAAAGATACAAGCTTCATACTCGGCCATGTTGTTGGTGCAGTTGAAGCAAAGTCTAGATATGAAAGGTGTATGGAAACCTTCTGGAGATATGAGTACCGCGCCGATACCGTTGCCAAGTGCATTAGAGGCCCCATCAAAGTACAGGGTCCATCGGGATCCTTGTTCAGGTCTGTCATATGGTCTGAAATCTTAAATGTTGTCCAATGTCATAATGTCTTTGTCGGGGAGGTCAAACTTCATGGATTGGTAATCTTCGACAGCTTGATAAGCCAGATGGTCAGCTAGCACACTTCCGTTTATAGCTTTTTGGGTCGTGTACTATATATCGTATTCCGTTAGGATAATCTGCCACCTTGCTATTCTTCCAGATAAAGCAGGCTTCTCAAAGATGTACTTGATCGGATCCATATTAGATATCAGCAGAGTGGTATGAGTCAACATATACTGCCTTAGCCGGTGAGCAGCCCATACCAAAGCGCAACAAGTTTTCTCGAGCAGTGAGTATCGGGTCTCACAGGCGGTAAATTTTTTGCTAAGGTAATAAATGGCATGCTCTTTTTGGCCAGACTCGTCATGCTGCCCCAGTACGCACCCCATTGAATTTTCTAAGACAGTCAGATACATGATTAGCGGTCTTCCTTCGACGGGAGGCATCAAGATGAGAGGTTCTAGCAAATACTCCTTGATTTTATCAAAAGAAAATTGACAGTCATCATTCCAATTAACTACATGATTCTTCTTCAACAGCTTGAAGATTGGTTCACAGGTAGATGTTAGGTGAGAAATGAACATTGCAATGTAGTTTAGGCATCCCAAGAAACCTCTAACTTCCTTCTCAGTGCGAGGAGCATGCATTTCTTGTATAGCTTTGACTTTGGCAGGATCAACCTCGATGCCTTTGTTGCTGACAATGAAACCCAAGAGTTTACCGGACCTGACTTCGAAAGTGAACTTGTTAGGGTTCAGTATGAGCTTGTACTCTTTCAACCTGATAAACAGCTTTTGCAAATGGTCGAGGTGTTCTTCTTCCGTTTGTGATCGGGCTATCATGTCGTCTGCGTAGACCTCTATCTCATGATGTATCATATCATGAAACAAAGCTACCATGGCGCGTTGATAGGTTGCCCTGACATTCTTCAGTCCGAATGGCATCACTTTGTAGCAGAACGTACCCCACTGTGTAACAAAAGTAGTTTTCTCCATGTCTTCAGGTGCCATTTTGATCTGGTTGTAACCTGAAAATCCGTCCATGAAAGAAAATACTTTGTGCTGAGCTGTATTGTCGACCAGGATGTCAATGTGCAGTAGTGGAAAATTATCTTTAGGGCTAGCCTGTTTAAGTCTCTATAATCCATGCACATTCTCACCTTTCCGTCCTTCTTAGGCACGAGCAAAATGTTAGCAACCCATTATGGATAGGAAGTAACATCCAGAAATACAGCATTGAACTGCTTCATAACTTTTTCTTTGATCTTTTCTGACATGTTGGGCCTCATGCGGCGGACTTTCTGTTTAACGGGTGGACAATCTTCTCTTGTGGGTAGACGATGAACCACAATTCTGTATCGAGTCTCGACATATCTTCGTATGACCAGGCGAAAATCTCAACATATTCATGTAACAGCTGAATTAGGCGCTCTTTGACACTTGGCTCTAGGTTGGCACCCACTCTAATTTCTTTTCTGTCTTCGTCAGTACCCAAGTTGATTGTCTCTAACATCTCCTCGTGAGGTATAATAGCCCTTTCTTCCTGTTGTAGCAGTCTAGCCAATTCTCCTGGCACCTCACAATCTTCCTCACCTTCGTATTCGGCGTGGTAGACCAGATCTTCAGAGTCACTGAAGGCCATAGCAGAATTGTTACCCATGGAATCCGGAATGGATGGGTACCTGCATTGGTGAGTGTGGGTGTATGTAAGGGATATCCACCTTTAAACAAATAAAGTGCAAAAAGAAATACAATGAACACAAAAGTTTTATATGTGAAAACGTCCATGATTCATTAAAATGGCATATGAAGATGAAAAATCAAACCCTTACAAATGGACCTATGTACCTCGGGTAAGGCACAAGGTTAAAAGTGTATGAATTGTTTGAGAATTATTACAAACCAACAAAAATGTTTGAAAGATAAATTACTGCAGTATGAAAGTAATCGGAACAAAGTCTTTTGCTTCCCAGTTGCACAGTCCTCCGTCAACAGTAGGGAAAATCCAGTCTATCAAGTTGCTCTCCTCTTCATTATCCTCCAGAGCATTGATTCCATGATGGGTTATCTTCACTGGTGGCTCTCCAGCACAGGAGTGACGTACAACCTTTTGAGCGGAAGAAGTGAACCCCAAGCCGAATTTGTATGATTTAAAGGGAAAGTCGGGAAGCTGCCCCCAGATTGTACTTCCTCCTTCTTCAATCACAGCCTTTGCATATTTGAGAGACGGCATCCGAGGCGGAGGTCTGGTAATCATGGGTATAGAAGACACTGTCTTGGTTGCCGCAATCTCCTGAGCTACCTCTTCAAAATGCTGAAAAGGGGTTTCGATGAATTCACCATCTAATTCTACATAGCAGAAAGAATTTAGATGGCTTATCATGTATTCCTCTTCACCGTGAACAGTTATAATTTTCCCTTGGACAGGGTACTTGAGCATTTGATGCAGAGTAGAAGTGACGGCTCCAGCATTGTGAATCCAGGGTCTTCCCAACAAGCAAGAATAGGAAGGACGGATGTCCATCTCATAGAATGTGGAGTTGAAGGTTTCAGTTCTAACTTTAATCGGGATGTCCACCTCCCCATGGACCATCCTCTTAGAACCATCAAAGGCTCTGACAATTATGTTGCTGGGCTTCAAGGTTAAACCTTCACAATCCAATCTATCCAAGGCTTTCTTTGGCAAGACATTCAACGAAGAACTAGTGTCTACCAGTACGTGTGCTAGAACAGTCCCTCTGCATTCCACCGAGGCATGCAAAGCGTCATTATGTTTTCTCCCCTTGGAGGTCAAGTCTGCATCGAAAAATCCTAGACCATTGTCAGCTGTCAAGCTAGCTACACATTCCTGGAACTGATCCACGGAGGTTTCCTGTGGCACGTGGGCCGTCTTCAAGAATCTGATCAAAGCTTTAGCATGAGCCTCTGAACAAAGCAGCAGGGCCAACATAGAGATCTTTGAGGGGGTTTGCCCCAGTTGTTCCACAACATCATAATTGCTTTTCTTGATTATTTTCAAAATCTCTTCCATTTCTTTTTGAGAGGTCTCAAGGATGACCAACGGATGAGCCCTCGTCCTGACGAACTCCTCTTGAATCCCTTTCCCTCTATCATTAGCATCAGCAGAGAGGACAACCACATGAGTTACAACTTCTTCAATAATTGAAGTTCTCGCAGATACGTTTACCGGTGCAGGGGTAACCTTAGGAGCAGTTGAGGGTCCAAAGATTGCCTTTGGAGGGGCAATCTTTGGAGAGAAAATTCATCCACTGCGGGTGATTTTTCTCGTTCCAGCAATGTTTCCAATGCCGGAAGTCTCTTCATCAGAACTCTCTTCAGTTGATTCAATTTTCTTAATACCGTGGTAGTAGATCTCTCCACCATAGTTCCACGGTACTGATCTGTCGGACTTGTACAGGACGGGCCCGGGCATGGTTATCTTCAAAGGTGCAGTCTTCGGAGCGGATGTAATCTTAACAGGTCTTTTGGAGACCTTGGAAAGATTGGCGGATATGGTTATTATCGAAACATCATTGACAGGAGTCGGTGTGACAGGAGTCTTTTAAAAAAGGATTTCTTGGTTATCCATTAGGCGTTGGATGCCTAACTTCAACAATGGACAGTCGGTTGGTAAGGATGAACAAAAGGCAGCAATCTTCTTCACAACCTGGGAAAATCCCATCCTTCAGCAAATTCAACTTGATTATCGGTAGCGGAGTCCTCAAATCATCAATAGTAGCAACAAAAAGATCTTCTTCAACAACATGAGCATTGTGGCCATGCTTTGACATTGGAGCAGAGATTACATTCGGCTTTTTAGGGGCGTCGAATTCAACTTCTTTCGTGTCTATTAATTCCTGAATGTTATTCTTGAGGGCCCAACAATTGTTGGTGTCGTGCCCTATACTCCCTAAATGATAAGTACACTCGGCGTTCGATTGGTAGTAAAGAGAAGCTGTATTCGGATTCTTCGGGGCCTCTTTCAGACTGGAAAGGTTTAACTTCAAGAGATGGGGGAGAACCTGAGTAGGAGTCATGTTTATCTGGGTGAATTGCCGTACAGGCCTTTCCACCCTTGCTTGGTTGGTTCTTGGTTGATTTTTTCTAGGCTGATCAGCTACAGACTTCTGAATCATTACGGCCCCCACTGCTGGCCGGCGCTCAACTCTTCCTTGACCTCTTTGAGAGTAGACAACTGATACTTCTTTCTTTGATGGAAAAGTCTTTTTGATGGCAGCGGAAGCAGATGCATCTTTTTGAATTTTCCCTCTTTTTATGCCGGCTTCAACTCTCTCACCAGTTAGAATCAACTCAGTGAACCCCGCAAATGAACTTCCAATCAGGTGATTAAAGAAAGGACCTGACAGAGTCCCCAAGAACATATCCACAAGCTCTCTTTCAGATAAAGGTGGTTGCACCCTCCCCGCCAAGTCTCTCCATTTTTGGGCATACTCTTTGAAACCTTCATTTGAGACCATGCCCATACTCTAATTGAGTACGGGTTGGTGCTAAGTCCATATTATATTGATACTTCTTATAGAAGGAGGCCACCAAATCTTCCCAATTATGCACATCAGACCTCTCCAAATGGTAAAACTAATCCAGCTGCGTCCCCGATAAACTGTCCTGGAAGAAATGGACCCACAGGTCTTTGTCAGAAGAATGTGGTTGAATTTTCCTGACATAAGATCGTAGGTGCATCTTAGGACAAGACAACCCATCGTACTCAGCAAACATAAGTACTTTGAATTTAGGAGGGATTACAATTCCGGAAACTAGCCCTAATTCTTCAAAGTCCAGCCTAGGCACTCTCTGTATCTCCATGGCAGCTAGACGTTCTTCCAAGTTCAGGAATTTGTCATCTGCAGGAGGGTACTGCTGTTCAGAATAATCTTCATCCTCTTCTTCTTCTTCTTCCTCAGAATCAGATGGTACTGCAGTTTCCTTTCCTTTTCTTACCCCTTCATCAGAGGTTGAGGGGAAATCCAGAACCCTTCTGGCTTGACCTTCAAATCTTCTGCCCAAGGTAGCCACACCAACTCTCTTCTTTTTCTTTTTCTCTTTTTCCTTCTCTAGCAAGGTCTTGAGCTCCTCCTGCCCCTTGGCCAAGGTCAGAAGTAGCTGTTGAAACTGTGAATTCTGCGCTTGCAAATCTTTGACCGTTTGCTCAATATCCATCTTACTGAAGTAAACAGCAGAGAGATGAGGAAATTTGGTGTGGAGACCTGTTTATGCATTCAAGGATTCAGAAATTCAAATTTGTTTTAAACAAAAAAAAGAAACACACGTCATATTAATAAGATAGAATTTATTAGTACATCAATGCCCCATGGGCAAAATAATACAAAATTCTAAGGTAAAAAGACGTTGCGCATCCTCTTTGGTGCAATGTAGGTGTTGAGAGTTTGCTCTTCGTGAAGTTAACGAGTAAGTTCCAAAACCTTCTTCTCGCTTGCGTAGAATTGGGCTTCAAAAGTGTCGCGTTCTCCCTTGAGCTGTATCCAACTCCTTTGCAGATCTTCTAGTGATGTTGGCATGTCAGGATGTAGGAGGGTGTATGGAACCTCTCCTTCCATAACAGGCTCTATAATCACAGGGAGAATGTAGGGGAAAGGCATCATAAGACTTTGGGCGCGGGTTCGTACCCACTTGAGGTAAGGCTCAAGGGGGATGGAATTCTTGTGTCCCAAGGTCTTACTGTCCACCTTGTTGGGCATCCTCCAAGCTCGGATGAACCTTTGTCGAAGTCCTTGATCATCGTTTTCGAAGTCAAAAACCAAGTCTAGAATCAGCATGTCATGTGGGCCACCCCTTCGGGCATACCCAAACTGTCTCAGAGCCAAGCAGGGGTTGTAGGTAATGCCTCCCCTAATGCCAAGTAGAGGGACATTAGGGAATTCCCCACAATGGTCAATGATGATAACATTCTCTTTTGATCGAGAACACCAATGGATATCTGAATGTGTAAGGGTCATTAACCGTTGTGACCACCTCATACCTTGCTCATTCTTCAAGACTGATTGGGGAAGATGAGAAATAAACCATCTTGCCAGTAGAGGAGTACAACACATGAGAACACCTCTTTTCCTCATTGTTCTAGTGTAAAAAGAGTGGAGGATATCCCCAAGTAATATAGGCACCGGGTTGCGAGCCATGAAGATTTTAACAGTATTCACATCTATAAGCTGGTCAGGGTTTGGGAACAAGACCATCCCATAGATGAGAAGAGCTACAATCTCCTCAAAAGCTTGTAAGTCCAATGAATTCCAGCAGCTTTGGGCCTTCTCAAACAGAATCTTTTCCAAGAAACCCTTGACACCACTTCTAGTTTCCCAATGGCCTATGATATCAGATGGTTGCAAGTGTAGGGCTTAAGCAACATCTTCAGGCTTTGGATCTCTTTCCGTACCGTTGAAAGGTAGTTGATGGAGAATAGGAATCCTCAAGAGTTGAGAAAATTCCTCCAAAGTAGGCACAAGCTGGTAATCAGGAAATGTGAAGCAGTGGTATAGGGGGTCAAAGAACTGGAAGAGAACTTTCACCATGTCTTCCTTAGTGTCGGTGTTGACTAAGTTGAGAAGACGACCATGCCTATCGGTGAATGGAGAATTCTCAAGAATCCTTGAAGCTAGCTCCTTGAGTTGAGGAGGAATTCTTACAAGGTTAACTTGGATAGTTTTCCTGCGAAGTGAATCCATTACCTACAAAACAGGAACAAAGATGAAAATCCAAATCCTTGAAATGGTTAGTGGATGCATATGATATTTCATGATGTCCATGATGTTATGCACAAGGATATATGTACAAACAAATCACACAAGTTCCTAGTTTAGGCTTGCATGGGGTTTCATAGGTAAGTACCCTCTTGAAGTTTAGTTGGCTCAACCTGCCCTAGAAATAGTAACCGGGTTCTAAGGAGCTCAATATCACTGGACTGTTTTCTGTGTTCATTGTTTCAGTTTAGCCACTTTACCGGCGACCGAAATATTCCAAGAAAACAACCCTCAATGAGTGTAGTATCGAGTATCTACCAACTTCGGACTGTACCAAAGCTGGTCATCTCACTACATCCTAAAAGGCCAAGTTGGTCAAGTAAAGGTTCTAAAAGTCCATTAGTGCTTCATGACATCACTCAGCGGCCCCGTATTCTCTTTGATTGACTCAAAGGCTACCGGTACCCACAAATATGTCGCACTAATATAGATATTGCTTAGACCATGTCGGTATACCCCGCACAGTTTCCACAATGTATTGCTATTTACCTATGAATGTTTCCCAAATCTGGGTAGAGGATTCAAACCCAAACAATAGAACCAAAGTGTAAAGCAAACAAGTCAAGCAAGATAAGCATGTAAAGGTGATCTGAAACCCTAAGGTAACCCCACTTTTATTCTTATTTTCCCAGCAGAGTCGCCAGTTCTGTGAGGCAGTGGAAGAACTGACTTGAGGTTTTGCGTTTGTGTTTGCAAATGTTTCCATTTAGCAAGAGTCGCCACCGACTTTTATTTTATCCAAAAGGAAAGGTAAAAAGCACAGGAAAGACCTTTGAGATTGTTTTTGGGTTCGGGAGGTAGATTATGAAAAGGGAAGGTGCTAGCACCCTTTTCATCCATGGTTTTCCATGGGCTCTTAGTTACTTGTTTTAGATCACTTGCTTTGCTTTTTCAATTGTTTGAAATGGTGCTTTTGTGTGTGGTTTTGAAAGTATTTTGAAAAGAGGCCTTTGTTTAGGAAACCTTTGTAATGATTCTTGTTTGAACGTATACAAAGGTGTTTGTCTTTTGAAAAATGTTTCAATTTTTGAAAGTTGTTTGGAAATTGTTTTGAAATGTGTTGTGTGTTTGAAAATAGAAAGGATGGTTTGAAAGAGATCAAGTAACTAGGAGTTATCTACCCTACTCGAAAGTCTTTCCTATACATTTTTATTCCTTTGATATTGTTGTTTTACCATTGCATTTGGTAAACAACCCTATCTTTGGATGTTAAACGGGACGGGCGTGGGTCATTGTATGACCATGATAGCAATGGTGCCAAGTATCTTAGCAAGTTTTAGGGACTAAGATCATTTGTTTTTAGGCAACATTTTGATAGCGTCATCGAGGGACTATGATCTTTTTGTTTTGATTGATTTTGTTTTTCCAAGATACCTAGCATGCATACCATGGCCATTTTAAGGAAACAAAGTGGATGAAACCCTAGGGGTGCTTGTATGCAAGGTGTTGTCATTTTTCATGCTTTTTTGTCTTGTATTAAGTCATACTATTTGTTTGATTTTTGGTCTTTGCATACAAAACCCTAGTTTACTATCATGGTATATGAAAGCAATAAAATGCGTAAAGTAAATCTAAACTATTACAACAATATTATGGGAAGGGGGGTACAAGTTTGAATAGGGGATATTTGCACAAAATAAAATCCTAATTTACTATTACAACCCAATTGAATTTATAAAATAAATAAATGAACAATTATTTAAATGTACAATGAAATATAAATATGAAAGAAATGTTTTTGTATCAATTTTATGTATGTGAAAATAAATTTATTTATGTCTTAAAATTAAGAAAATAAAATGATTATTTTTTGAAAGGGTGAAACCCTAATTTTTGTTTAATAGAAAATATGCTTTATACTATTTATTTTTTTATTCAAGAAAAATAATAATAATATGTAAAAAAATGTTAAAAATTAAAATATGTGAGAAAATAATATTTTATATGTATAATATAATAAAATAAAATATTTAAGTATTTTAATATTATTTAAAATTTTATTTAAGAAAATAAAGTATATTGTTATTTAATAAACTATTTTTATGCCAAGAAAATAATAAAAATAATAAAATAAAATGTGAAAAATTAAGAAAATATTTTGTGTTTTTAAATATTTAGAAAAAAATAAATAAAGTCAGAAAATATAAATATGCAAGAAAACTTAAAAAAATAAGAAAATGCAAAAGGGGGTGCAGAAAGTAAAAGGGTGGTGTGAATAGTCAGAAAAGCCAGGCCCAGGCCCAATCTCACTTCATCCCTGTCCTCTGAACAGAAAAATGCGCGTGCCCTGCTTCAAACTGTAACTCTTGCATGCGTGCATAAAAACAAAATCTTGCAACATGAAACTTGTAGCATTTTTAGTCACGATTTCAATGATATAAAGAACTTGACCTAACTCTCAAAGATCAGAGAGAATTTTATCACCCCTAATTTCTGACCTAAAATTTTCAGCATGTTCAACATCCAAATTCTCCTAGCTTAGTTAATATAAATAAGAACTATGCATATGTACAACTCAAGCACATTAAAGACTACATTTTTGCTTCACAAACCTAAGCCTAATGATGCCTAAATAAGGAGATAGAACTTTGAAAATTACCTTGTTCAGTTGAGTTTGGATATGGAAATGTAGCAACTTTGAGTGAGGCCTGGAAGGTTGTGTGAGCTTGCTTGGAGTTCCTTCAACCTTTCCCAATGTTCAGCTTGCTTTGAAGTGGCCTGAATCTCCTTGTAGAAGTCAACCTGCAAACTCAAAAAATGAAAATGGTGAAGTGTGAAAATGAGCTCACAGTTGCTGGACAGGGACTTGGATAGTTCAGGTGTGTTGTAGGGAAGATGTTTCAAGTGTTTCAGAGCAAAACGCACGAGCCAATGTGGAGATGGCTTGAGTTCTGCAGAGCTTGCCCTGTTTTGGGCAAAAATGGAGTTTTTGGTGTATTTGGGTGTTTGAGAGGTTTGGCAATCGTGCTTTAGGCTTGCTACAATATTCTGAGCTTGTCTAGAATAATGCCAAGGCTTGGTTTTATCAAATACAAGAGTTATCTTGACTTTTGCAAGTTGGCTTGTTTTTGAAGAAAGGGTGAAGTGACAAAGGCAAAGGCTTGTACAAGCTAGCTCAAGGTATGCATAGGGTTGGTGAACTTTTTCTGATGTTTATGGATCTTGTTTGCACAAAGAGATTAGGTCCATGGCTCAAGATAAACAAAATTGCAAAAAGCATGCTTTATCAAAGTAGCATTGTAACCTTTATGCCATTTTTGTAATAATTCCTTGTACAAAGCTTCAAAGATCAGAACAATACAATTTTCCAATGTATTTGCATTAAATTAAGGAGTGTAGAAGGGATTAGAACCTGTAAACCAAGTACAAGCATGCTTAGGACAAATTTGCAACTTGTATCAATGTGAAAAATGCCATGGACAAAAGTGAGAAATTCCCATTTTCTTTTCTTCGATTCTCCCTAACCATAAATGATCTTGGAGAGTTCTTGGACATTTTGGAAAGCTTGTAACTTTCTCTATAATCCATCTTTGAAATGCATTTTGAGATTCCTCTTTGAACTAGGTGAAAAGTTGCCATGAAGTTAGGGAAAAAATCTGCCTAAACTAGGGCAAAATTTCACTAAGTTAAAAGTTTTATGGACCCTTATTCACAAAATCATAACTTGATATCCAAGCATATTTTGGGAAAACTTTGTGAATCAAAGTTGTAAATTTTGTGAAGGACTACAACTTTCATGTTGGAAGTTTTGTTTGAATCCAATTTCATCATGGTGAAAAAGTTGGGAAAAAATAAGAAATTTTCATAACTTAGAAAATTTCTAAGTTATGAAAAATTTCAAACTTAAACCCTAATTTTCAAAATTAGGTTTCTTGGTGAACAAGTTTCATATTTTGACACATCTTGATGAAATATGGCCCTTGGCACTTGATTCTGACCAAAAAGTCAAAGTTTGACTTTTCAGTGTACAGTTGATTTTTGATTAGTTGACTGGAAAATTCATCTGTCAATCCAATGCATTTGAGATCTTTTGAACCTTGTGATTAGGTCAAGATGATGCCATTGAGTCCTTGAAACCATGCTTGAACCCAATTTGCCATTGGTTAGGTTAAAAATCAGAAATTGCCCTTCTACAGTCAAAACCCTAATTTTGACCATTTTGCCCTTTTGATGATCTGATCAAATTTCTTGAGGAGTTGTGATCCAAACTTGATAAAATGGTACATATGAGTCTATAATGTTGATGTGGATAAAAAATTATGAGGTTTGACTATAAATTGGTCATGGTTGACTTTTTTCCCTAATACAACTGATTTTTAGGTCAACTGTCTAATTGACTGGGCAAAATAGTGATTCAAGGCTTGGAACTTGGTATGAGCAACCTTATAGGTTCAATATGAAGCATGAAAGTCACATGAGGCATTGGAAGTCCAAAAATACCTGTGCAAACTCAAACCCTAATTTCAGGCCACCAGTGCAAGGAGAAGTTTTGAGCTGAGCAAACCCTAATTCTGTCTTGAGTCCAAAGAGTCTTGTGAGGAAAATCTTGATAAAATGAGAGGGAAAATTTTGGGGTACAACACTTCCCTTTTTGAAAGTTGATCTGAAATATTTTGAGTTCCATTGGTTTTACTATGTTTGACACATGTGCGAATTGGTTTTGGTATCGGGTTGCGAGTCAAGGAAATGGCAAGGCCAAATGCAGATCTGCTTTTGTTGTGTTTGTGAATGCAAGTTCGTGATTAATGGCATGAAGAAAATCTAGAGGTAGAGAATAGATTAGATAAGACTTTATGTTTATGCTTAGTATTTTTTGTAGTCTTTTGATTTGAATATAAAGTGTATTTGAGATAGGTTTAAGGCATAGCAAGAGGAAGAACATGAATTGTAGCAACATAGAATGATGAGTTTGTATCTAATTTGAAACATGGACTTGTGTTTGATAGGCTTTTGAATGGAATCAAATATTGAATGGAATTTATCAAATGAGAAACAAACATGGTGTATGACAATTGAACTTCAATCATATTGAATAAGACCTTGAAATCTTGAATTTAGAATGAAACAAAATGGTAGGCTCTAAGTTCCAATTAATCCAAATATGTGAACCTTTCAAATTTGCCATCCTTGGTTTGGAAATAATGCTTAAATTTTAAATGAATGAATAATGAAGATGAAGTTGAATCATGACTTAATTTCTAAGAAATCTCGTGCATAGTTCTTTCTGGTCTAACTTGTATTCTATCTTGACATTAGCCTAAAATATAAGCTCTTGAACAATTTTAACATGTGCATCGAGCAATCAGTCCAACTCAATCCATTCTCCATAAAGATCTTTTTTCCGTCCAATCTTCCAATCTAAGCCAAACTTGCATGATAAGTGATAAGTATATGGAAAGAATGACGATGCATTCGTAAATCATGTCTTGTACCATGGCTCACACTCTTAGCGATTCAAACCAAAGCCATATTAACTTGAAAACCAACGACCTCACCGTAAAATTTATGCCGTTGAGGAAATCCTTTGAATCAGATGAAACTAGAAGCATAGAAAGACATCCCTGTGATAAAACCCTAATTTCATGAGATACATAGGGAAATAAACCCTAATCTCCGGAACTGATGAAACTAGATGGAGAATAGATTTATAGCTTGACGACGAAGAAATTCTTAATGACCACAGATCACAACCCTAAATCTCTACCTTACTGCTTGATGAGGATTTAGCAGAATAAGAAGAAAACAACCTTTATTGGATTTGTACACTTCAATCATAATGAAACCTTGATATTTCACTATAATAACTGGAAAAAAATAACGAGTCGCTACCACTAATTTTTATCCTAAGACAGAAATATAAAGGAATAACCCTAAAGTCGATATAGAGATTCTAAGTTTTTGGCTCACTTTAGACAAAGGGAAGGTGTTAGGCACCCTTCATCTACCTTGTTCACAAGGATACTAGGGATTAGGTTTAAGGTTTAGGAATAGGGTTTTAATTTTTTAGTTAGGGGACTTGCCACGGTTATTAAATCGTATGCCTATGTATCCTCTTATGAGGAATCAGAGTCCCAATTCGTAGTTCGTAGTGTTTGACTAGTTTTTTAATGGATTGTGGAAATATTTTGAATTCTCCTTGAACCTTATCTGGTTTGAAAATAGCGGAATGGTAGACGCAGTTCGCATTTAATATAGAAAATCTCCACAATCCTTTTTGAAAATATCTCGAGTTTTAAATTATGTTAGTAGAGAAAAATGTTAGTATTTGATGAGTTAGTTGTCTTAGAATGTATAATGCAATTTGTAAAAAAGTAAGTTTGAATGAGAAAAAAGATTTAATGCAATTAAAAAGTAGGGTTAGTGTTTTTAGAAAAATATTTTAATTAATAAATAACTATTTTCTAATCATTAAAAATATATTAAATATTTTTTAATAAAAATCTAATAACTATTTATTAATAATTATGCAAAGAAATATATTTAATGCAAAATGCTAAAGATATTATGTGAATTAAATAGATAAAGAAAATAAATAAATAAAACAAAATAATTAGAATTAATTAATTAAGTTTAAGGGGTATAAAAATTAGAGTTGGGTGGTGTATATAAAAAGAAATTTGGGCCCAAAGTAATTTTGAACCCAAAAGGTCAGGGGTGCCTTTTAGTGTTAGGTAGTAATTCCAGAGGGTGTAAATAATAAGGGTCCAAGTTTAGAAATTGAACTTGACCCAAATGCGTGGAGAGGGTGTGTATTAAAAGAGGAGGTTCCAAGCCCATCATTAATCCTAATTCTTATAAATAATTAAATTAGTAACAATAACTAATTGATAAAAATAAATAAATAAATAAAAAACAACAGCAGAAGGATATGGGAGATGTACCGCCGTCTACTTCTAAGTAGCAACATAATTTGATTTACAAAGGCCACCAATTATAATAACAACCAATATTATAATACTAACACATATTATAATAAAAACATATATTATAATAAAAATATAAACAACTTATATTAGAAGAACAACCAAACATAGCTTCTCTTTGTCTCTCTCACGTTCATAATGTTTCTCCTTCTACCTTCTCTCTCCACCAAAATCTGAATCAAACCCAAAAAAATAGCTCTATCATCAAAGCAAAAAAGAAAAAAGATATGTGACATTTGACGGGAAGCATTCAGAGAGAGAGAGAGGTTGAGTGTGATAGTGTTAGAAAACTCGTCCTTCAATTGTGAGAAAAATTATAGGTGTTATGTTCAAAATCTTAAAATAATTATTGATAAGATTGTTGATCTCCAAATGATTGTTGATCTCCAAATGATTATTGATGGAGACTTCAGGGTTTCTTTGTTGTCGTTCTTTGATGTGAAGGGCAACAACTTTTAGGAGAACTCTAGTGAGTTGTTGATCTGCAAATAATTATTGATTCTCCAAATGGTTGTTGATGAAAAATTTAGGATGAAGAGAGCCCTATTTATAGATTTGAAATAGGTTAAAGACACCCCAAAAAGGAAATAGTCCACACCAAGAAAAGCCTAAAGTTTATGATTTTATCTTGGTCAACAAGTCTACAAACTCTCACCAATGAAAAATCAGTTTTGTCAACATGTGACCAATTAGAAAGTGACAAATCATGTAATTTCGTTGTTTTTATATTTTATCTGATTTTTTGGTTATTTTTAATTAAAAATTGAAAAAAGTGAAAAAAACTATTTTTTAAAATTTATTAATTAAAAAATACAAAAATAATAATTTAATAATAAAAAATGATTTTTGGAAAGATTTATACCAATTGAGACTTGGAGGACAAGATTATGAACCTAAACACTTTTATGATTTCTTTTTAATATTGTGATTGATTTGGTGATTAATAAAAATTTATTTTGAAAGATTTCAATTATTTTTAGTATCTTGATTATTAAGTGTATAAAATCAAAGATTTTAAAAAATAATTTTAAAATAACCTTAAAATAGAAAACGAAAATAATAATAAAATAATTGAAAAATCACTTTTTTTTATCCTTTTTATTAAAAAAAACTCAAAAAAATATTAATACCAAAAAAGAGTGCAATAAGACTTGAACACAAGACCTTCCACTTGCAAGTTTTACTCTCTTACCAATTCTGCTATGTCATTCTATTTGAGACAAAAAGACACATATAAGCATATGAAGGTGGGAGAATATCTTGCTATTTAAAATACAAATGATTTAAAATAAATCATTATATATTTTAAATAAGCAAAAATAAATTATTGTTAAACCAAATATGAGTAATACCCAAAAAAATTATGAAACCAAGTTTATTAATAATTAGAATATTTTAAAAATGGGGCGGGCAAATTTGGGGTATAACATGTACGACCACTGAACTTTGAACCTCGGGCGCTTTGTTGAATACAATGCATGATTTGTTAGTGACCTAAGGAAATATATGCAAATGCAATGCGAAACCTAAGCTAGATAATAGAAACCTTAGGAGGACAAGTTTTAGAGTGCAACAACATGTCAATCAATCAAGAAAAAAACTGAACAATGCAGAATGATAAAAATACAAAGATATGATGACCCAATTCGGTGTACAACAACACCTGCTATGGGGGCTACCAAACCTGGAAGAAAGTCCACTATCTGCAGTATTAGTTCAAAGCTAAATTCCCCCGTTTACAAATTCTCGCCTAATCCCTACCCAATGACACTTTCACTTAGGTCCTCCCTAAATATGAAAAATCACCACCTCACCTCCTAAATCACCTCAGTGATATCTAACAACCATAAAGCTCAGACTAACAAACTACTTAAATTTGCATCAAAGCTTCATCCAAGAAAAATACAGAATTCATTAACTAAAGGCTTCTGAATCTGCATAAACAATTATGTCTACCACAATGCATCTGATCAATACAAAGGGTGACTTACAACACAAGAAAGTACACGAATCTCTAAACCATAAACCCTTATCTTTAGATATTACAATATGTTATACAAGGATTAGTATTTAAGCCCTAGGTCTAAGCCCTCCTTCTATAATCTTCAACATTTTGGATTGGGTTTCAAATGATTAATGACCTATTGTAAATAAGGCAGCAAAAATATCTCCTACACCATAGGGCTTCAATCATTAGTTTCCTAAACTATCTCCATAGTTAGAAACTAAACAATCTCCTAAAATTCAGCTTAAATCTCTTCAATCTTCAAACTGTGTGCCATATAGGATAGGACAATATTTCCAGAATATTCTACACATGAAATATATCAATTAAATTCAATTGTCCATCCAATTGTCCAGGAGATCACATACGCGATGTCAAATGGATCTTTAAAGGTCATCTTCATTCGACATGTCTCATTGATGGTGAAACATGTTAGTTCAACACTTTTGAGTTCTTCAACTTGAACACAACATATGATTACCAAATATTCTCAGATGATCCATATTTGTAAATGACTCACAGAATCCAAACATCCAATTATACCAGACAAAATGTCGGATGATCATAATGAGACATCTTATTCAACATCCGCTTTTACCAAAATTAGTCAAACCTTTAGAGCTCAGCTCTTTGGAGATTTCAATATGTGCATCCTAACTTCATCTATGCATATACTTCTACCCATTTTATAACATCAAAAAGAGGCAAAGTAAACCATGAGAAGTATCATATATCAAACAAATACTAATATACCCCACATAGGTATTTTATAAAAGTAAGAACGCATACTCACATATACCCATATATATAGAGCGTGACACAAAGATAAAATATAAATAAAAAGAAATACACATCACCATAAGAACAAATGAAAATGCATGAAAGATGATGGATTTAATGCACTGACATACTCGTGAATCACTTCACAAACCTCACAATTATGCAAGACTTCAACATTGGTGCTTCTAATGCTACACACATGTGCCTAGCTTTGTGAAAAATAAATCACCACTAAAATCAAAAAATGAGACATCACTTGATCAAGAATTGCATTTGTACTAAACATGCTCAAATTACATGAATTTCAATAAATAATAATAGAAAACATGCTTGTACGCCATGACTATATACTTCAAATGTGAAAGAATCAATAGCATGACGTCACTATAAGCATATAAAATTGACACATATTATAGTTATCAATTGAAAATTTTGGAAGTAAACATTCATGAAATATATCATACATTGAGCATATCAAGCATTTGGAACATAAGCAACATTGCATTAAGGAAAAAGCTTACTTTCAAGGATAAAAGGAACGAAATTATCTCATATATGAATGGAACGAAGGATGCACTCGCATAGTATGAAACTCTCAAATGAAAGTTATAGCTATATATATATATATATATATATATATATATATATATATATATATATATATATATATATATATATATATATATATATATATATATATATATATATATATATATATATATATATATATATATATATATATATATATATATATATATATATATATATATATATATATATATATTTCATGCAACAAATATATTTAGGCGACATTTGAGATATCAAGAATCTTCAATTTCCTTCGAATGTTGAAAAATGGTTCGGTTACAAGAGGTTTCATAAAAATACCCGCAAGTTTAGATATACTATCAACATGCTCAAATATAAAATCCCCTTTTCAACATGGTCACATAGTAAATGGTAATGAATCTCGATGTGCTTAGTGTGAGAATGTAACACCATATTTTTGGTTAGTTTAATTGCACTAGTATTGTCGCACATGATAAGAATACGAGAAAGTTCAATATCAAAGTCAAGTAATTATTGTTTGAGCCACAAAATTTGGCACAACAACTACCAGATGTGACATATTCAGCCTTGTCCGTTAATGAAGCCACAAAAACTTGTTTCTTGCTATGCCAACTAACTAAGGAATTTGAAAACATGTGACAAGTTCCACTAGTACTTTTCCTATCCGACTTGCAACCGGCAGAGTCAGAATTAGAATAACCAACCAAACTTCAATTGCTTCATTTGGAATACCAAATCCCATACCTATATGTACCATGAAGGTATCTAGGGATACACTTAACCAATTTTAAATGTGATTCCTTAGGAGCCGATTGATACCTAGCGCAAATACAAATACTAAACATGATGTCGGGCCTAGATGCAGTAAGATATAGAAGAGATCCAATCATACCTCTATATTTCTTCACGTCCACATATTTACCATTTACATATTTATCCAAGTTACCATTTGTTTCCATTGGAGTGTCAATTGATTTTTCGTCATTCATACCAAATCGTTTTAGTAATTCGTGACAATACTTCATTTGATACACGAACCTTCCTTCATTAAGTTGTTTAATTTGAAGTCCGGGGAAGTAATTCAACTCTCCCATTAGACTTGTTTTAAATCACCCCGTGTAAGCTTAGAAAACTCCTTGACAAAATGCATGTTAGTAGAACCAAATATGATATCATCAATATAAACTTGAACTAGAAGTATGTGTTTTCCTTGACGTTTAACGAATAGTGTTGTATCTACCTTTTCTCTAGAGTATCCTTGGTCAAGTAAGAACTTGCTAAGTCTCGTACCAAGCCCTAGGGGATTGTTTGAGACCATACAAAGCATGTTTTAACATGTAAACATGATTAGGAAACTCATGATTTTCAAAATCGGGAGGTTGAGTAACACACACTTCCTCATTAATGTATCAGTTAAGGAAAACACTTTTCACATCCATTTGAAATAACTTTAAATTTTTAGAACATGCGTAGGCTAGTAAAAGGCGTATAGCCTCGAGTCGGGCAATCAGAGCATAAGTTTCCTCATAAATTCTCATCTACTTTCTACATCAATGCATCAGACAAATACACAACTTCCGACATAGTATTTGCCATCAATCAAATGCATAAATTTATCAGAGAAACATTTCCCCACAGATAATACTGCCTTCTTCCATAATTGCAAGTTAATCTTCTTGAAGAAACTTAATATGGGTTGATACATCTCTAATCCATACAGCCCTTGAATGTATTTTCCACTACAGCCGAACAAGAGTTCCATGTTCTCATAGACTTGTTAATACCAAGTTTGAGTAAACAACCTCCATCATGTTTAAGAGAAAGTCCAGCCAGTCATAAAAATAAATTCCCAACACAAAGATATCAAGACATCTCTTCAAGGTCTTCCAACTCCAGAACTACATGAACTCCCCAAAACTAGTCCATTATAGCAGATAGCCACATGTGAGCTTCCATAAATCTGGCTCCTTTGACCAGAAGTATTTTTCAGATGTCAGAGAAAATGTCCTCGACATTTGAAATTGACATCCACATATGAAGAACCTGGTTGAGAAAATAAATCTCCTCTAGAAGTTTGAACTCAACTTCTACACTCCTATATACTTTGATCATAAATAAACTGACTCAAAGAGTAAATAAGATGTTGATAATCTCTTGACCAACAAACATATCTAAGACACGTTTCTAGAACAAAAACTTCTTAGACACACAACCAAGATGCCTCCTCTTCTAGTTCAGGAAAAGGTTCCAAACATATGTTTTCAACAGACATTTGTTTAGTACCCAGATCATATGTAATGCAATTCCTTTAGCCAGCAGAAATCTTCATAACTTAATGATGTGATGTTCTAACATCTGGTAGGACATCATTCCAAGGAACACAACAAGAAATCCTTTATCAAATACCGGAAGTTAGCTTTTTAGGTTTGAAAGAAAAAATAAAAGGCTTCTTACTTTCTTCAGATCTTTGTTCAACAAACTCTCCTAAAAGTGCCTTTATAAGTGGACTTGAGATGAACCTCAAGTATCTTTGGCAACTTTAGCAGGATGGTTGAAGCTATCCTCTAAGTATTACAACACCATATGATACAACTTCAGAGAGGAACAAACCACAAAGCCCTTCCTTATTAAATTACAAGGGCAAACCTCCCTACAACCTCAACACCAGAGATACACAAACACATAAGGAGTTTTCAGATATATGCGCAGCGGATCACACAACAACAACTCCACAACACCCTTCAGGGAAGAACAAAATAAACCTTGCACACAATCACCATAATACATGTGACAAAAAATGCCAGATGTTTGAAAATAAATCAAACATAACACAATAGCTCACCATCAAAGCAACATGTCTGATAACTTCAGACAGGGCCATTACTTACCCTGTCACATAATATGAGTTGTCCATGTTCACACTATAGAGGCACAAGAAGCAGTGAAACACCTCAGAATTAACACCACAGTCATAGAAGTAGCTACGACCAACACTTTGTTGCTTCAAGTCCAATGCACTAGAAAGTACCTTCCTTATGTTTCACCTAGAATAAAACAAGGTTTTCTCTGATACCAATTGAAATTCTAGTATACATATAACAAATGTCCTAACACATGTATAAGACATTGATCGCTGTGTAAAAGCATTTGAACAAGATAAAGCATACTGATATAAACATATCAGAACAGAGTCATGACATAAGTTACAACATCTTATAAGACATGTCAATCAATCAAGAAACATAACTCAACAATGCAGAATGATAAAAACATAAATATATGATGACCCAGTTTGGTGTACAATAAAACCTACTCTGGGGGCTACCAAGCCAGGAAGAAAGTCCATTATCCACAGTATTAATTTGAAGCTAAACTCCCCTGTTTACAACTTCTCGTGTAATCCCTACCCAATGACACTTTTACTTAGGTACTCCCTAAAGTATGAGAAATCACCATCTCACTTCCTAAATCACCTCAGTGATATCTAACAACCATAAAGTTCAGCCAAGATTTTTGACTAACAAACATAATTGGATTTGCTTCAAAGTTTCATCCAAGAAAAATACATAATTCACTACCTAAAGGCTTTTGAATCTGCATATACAATTATGTCTACCACAATGCATCTGATCAATACAAAGGGTGACTTACAACACAAGAAAGTACACGACTCTCAAAACTGTAAACCCTAATCTTTAGATATTACAATATGTTATACAAGGATTAGTATTTAAGCCCTAGGTCTAAGCCTTCCTTCTATAATCTTCAACATACTGGATTGGGCTTCAAATGACTATTGACCTGTTGCAAATAAGGCAGCAAAAATATCTCCTACATCATAGGGCTTCAATAATTAGTTTCTTAAATTATCTCCATAACAATAAACTAAACAATCTCCTAAAATCCAGCTTGAATCTCTTCAATCTTCAAACTGTGCGCCATATAGGATAGCAAAATATTCCCAGCATATTCTGCACATGAAATATATCTATTAAATTCAACTGTCGATCACACTGTCAAGCTAGTCTTAGGCGCAATGTCAAATCTCTTCATAGGACATCTTCATTCAATATGTCTCTCTGATGATGAAACATGTTAGTTTAACACTTCTGAGTTCTTCAACTTAAACACAACATATGATTACCAAATCTTCTCAGAATAATCCATATTTGTAACCCATTCATAGAATCCAAATGTCTAGTTATACCATGCAAAATGTCCGATGATCATAATGAGACATGTTATTCAACATCCAGTTAAACCAAAATTAGTCAAACCTTTAGAGCTCAACTATTTGGAGATTTCAATATGTGCATCCAAACTTCATCTCTGCATATACGTCTCCCCCTTTGAAAACATCAAAAAGAGACAACGCAAGCCATACGAAGTATCACATATCAAACAAATACTAATATACCACATATAGACATTTTTCAAAAGTAAGAATGTGCACTCACCTATACCCATATATATGGAGTGACGCAAAGATAACACATTAATAACAGGAAATACACATCACCTTAAGAACAAATGAAAATGCAAAAAAGATGATATATTTAATGCACTGGCATACTCGTGAGTCACTTCAAAAACATTACAATTACGTAATACTTCACATTGGTGCTCCCGATGCTACACACGCATGTGCCTAGCTTGACGAAAATTAAATCACCACTAAAACCAAAACCAAAACCAAAGATGCTATAAAAAATGAGACATAACTTGATCAAGAATTGTATTTATACTAAACATGCTCAAATTACATGAATTGCAAGAAATAATAATAGAAAACATGGTTGTACACCACGACCATATAATTCAAATGCGAAAGAATCAATAGCATGAAGTCAATATAAGCATATAAAATTGACACATATTATAGTTATCAATTGAAAATTTTGGAAGTGAACATTCATGAAATATATCATACATTGAGCATATCAAGCATTTGGAACATAAGCAACATTGCATTAAGGAAAAATCTTACATTCAAGGAGTAAAGGAACGAAATTATATCATAGATGAATGGAATGGAGGATGCACTCGCATAGTATGAAATTATCAAATGAAAGTTAGATGCATATATATAAATTGCATGCAACAAATATATTTAGGTGATATTTGAGATATCAAGAATCCTGAATTCCCTTCAAATGTTGAAAAATGGTTCGGTAGCAAGAGGTTTCATAAAGATATCAGCAAGTTGATATTTACCATCAACATGCTCAAATATAACATCCTCTTTTTTGATATGGTCACGTAGAAAATAGTGATGAATCTCCATGTGCTTAGTGCAAAAATGTAACACCAGATTTTTGGTTAGGTTAATTGCACTAGTGTTATCGCACATGATAAGAATACGAGAAAGTTTAATATCAAAGTCAAGTAATTATTGTTTGAGCCATAAAATTTGGTACAACAACTACTGGATGCGACGTATTTCACCTTGGCCGTTGACCAAGCCATAAAAACTTTTTTCTTGCTATGCCAACTACATAAGGAATTTAAAAACATGTGATAAGTTCCACTAGTACTTTTCCAATCTGACTTGCAACCGGTAGAGTCAGAATCAAAATAATCAACCAAACTTCAATAAATTCCTTCGGAACACCAAAGCCCATACTTAGATGTACCATGAAGGTATCTAAGGATTTACTTAATCACTTTTAAATTTGATTTCTTAGGAGCCGATTGATACGTAGCGCACATACAAATACTAAACATGATGTCGGGCCTATATGTAGTAAGATTCAGAAGATATCCAATCATACCTCTATATTTCTTCACACCCACATCCTTCCATTTACATATTTATCCAAGTTACCATTTGTTTCCATTGGAGTGTCAATTTATTTATTGTCATCCATACCGAATCATTTTAGTAATTCGTGAAAATACTTCATTTGATACCCGAAAGTTCCTTCATTAAGTTGTTTAATTTGAAGTCCTAGGAAGTAATTCAACTCTCCAATTATACTTATTTTAAACCCCCCTGCATAAGCTTAGAAAACTCCTTGACAAAATGCATGTTAGTAGAACCAAATATGATATCATCAACATAAAATTGAACTAGAAGTATGTGTTTTCCTTGACGTTTAACGAATAATGTTGTATCTACATTCCCTTTAGAGTATCCTTGGTTAAGTAAGAACTTGCTAAGTCGCTCGTACCAAGCCTTAAGGGCTTGTTTGAGACCATACAAAGCACATTTTAACTTGTAAACATGATTAGAATACTCATGATTTTCAAAAACGGGAGGTTGAGTAACATACACTTTGTTGTACCCCAAAATTTTCCCTCCCATGTTTCTCAAAACATTTCAAGAAAGATCCTCAAGTTGCTCAAGGAAGTCCAAGGGTTGACCAGACAAACTCTCTCCTAAGGTAGTTTACCTCAAATTAGGGTTTCATGTTGCATTAAGATACTTAATTCCAAGGGATCCCAAATTCTCACCATTGTCCTAATATGTTCTCAAGATCATCCATGTCAAGTTTCAAGCCCTGTAGAGGAAATTTGCTCAGTCAATTGCTCAAAAGCTTGAAAATCGACTATATTAGGGCAAAAGTCAACTGTGGCCTGCATACAGTCAAACTTCAAGATTTTTGGTCAAAATTCTCATTTTGAAGTATTATTCATAATTTTATAAAGGGTTGATCATGATTCATCAAGGATTGCTCACAATTCATCAAAACCCAAAAGTTGCTAAGTTAGGGTTTTATAGGAAAAGTCAACTCAACTTTGACCAGGCATAACTTTCTCATACTATATCATAAATGACCCATCCAAAACTCATATTGAAGAGGATGTAATTCCCTACAATTAATATTCATCTCCCAAGTTCAAAATATGAACTCACAAGAAGTTAGGAATTTGGACATTATATATCATTTTAAAAAGTCAACAAAAACACCTTTTTTTTGTCAAAAGCTTCATACATGAACATGGAAGACTCAATTGAGATGAGACCAAAAAGGTTGCTCAGAGGACATCTCAAGCTTTCTAAAACGTCCAAGAACACCTTCTAAGAGTCAAATTTGAAATAGTTATGCAATGGTGAAGTTGACCTTTTTTGCAAAATTGCCAAAAGTCAAATATGCCTCAAGTTGCAATTTTTGTCAAATGGGGCCAACTTTTTGTACTTGTTTTGAGCTTGTAACATGGTCCACGAGCCCTAACTCTTCCCACTTGGCTTTATTTTATTTTTTCCATTTATTTTTATTTTTATTTTAATTAAATCAAATTAAATCAAAGAAAATTATGGAAATATCAAAATCATTTAAGTCTTGAGATTTGGTGCATATTTCAGGTCTCTTATACAGCTATCAAGGGGATCAAATCGTGCAAGGCATGGTTGTGCATAAAAAGATTGGTTTTTGGCTTATTTTGGAAAGATTTTCATGAAAATCAAATCATGATCAAAGACCATAATTGACAAAGATAGAATGCATATTTGTAAACCTAATTCTGTCAGTGATATATAGTGGACAAATGCATACAAAAAAAAAGGTTTTGAGGCGTGTAGGTTGAAGAACAAACTTCAAAAATCTAGGAAAAAGTGGTGATCCGTTTTCATATTTCCAGGAACTTTCAAACCTTGCCAAGCATCCCTTTCGTTTCATGGGCATTCAAGGAGTACATAGCAATCAAAAGAAAGCCTTATCGTGCGCTAGAACTCGCTGTAAGTAATTCACGGATTTGACAAATTCTTGAAATTCAATATCATGATTCTGGCACTTATAGCATGAATTCCTCATATACTCTTGTTCAGTGAAACATTTACAAGCTATTAGTCATAATTAATTGCATTTTTGCTAACCATACAGAGATCCACCATTGTTAGGTTTTCTTGGTTCGTTTTAGGGGTTTCTTATACAGGAACAATTGGCCCTAGGGGAAGAGACCATTGTAATCAGCAGGTCAAACCCAGTTGATCCATAGTCCTGAATTTTATTTATATCGTTTATATACAATTTCTAAGATGCACAGGGATATAGCTACAACACCATGTGTGTAGGTAAAGGTTTAGAGTTTTAAACGACAGATCCAGGAGGAAGACGATGGGTGTCATGACTCTAATGGCTGGTTTAAATTTTGGCGGGTTATTCTGGCCAGAAACCTGTAGATCTGATATATTGTTTGTTTTTGTTATGTTAATGAACTAACATCCAGCGCAGTTGGTCAGAAGAAGGAAATCAGAGGTTCAGTGTTCTGGGTTCGACCCCAGGCAGAAGCTTTTGGTGTATTCTCCTTCGTATTCGCCAGAGTCAGCACGTGCACCTTCTGAAGGTCACCACCTTCTGGATCCATCGTCCATCAGTAGATCCAGTGCATCATCTTTCTGATCCATTAGACAGGATCAGATCCCATGCATCATCTTCTAGATCCCGGTCAGAACCAGATCCGGCACGTGCAGGCCATCATCTTCTGGATCACCATCCTCTGGTCACCATCATCTTCTGGATCGCCATCCTCTGATCAGAGCCGCTGATACCAGACCCTTTTTCTTAATTCTTTTATATTTTCTTTATTTAATTTATTTTGTTTATTTTACTAACACAAAAATTAACTCTTTTTTTATCAAAAATTCATAAAATCAATTTTCATCAAATTAGAATTTAGTTTTTTTTTTATATATTTTTTCAAAAAATTAATTTAATTAGTTTGATTTAATTATAGGGCAATTTTAACTCTTTGTAAATAAATTAAAATCAATTAGAAAGTTAGGGTTTTGTTTAATTTAGTTTTTATTTTATTTTCTCAAAATAGGTCAAATGTAATTAATTTTCTTAATTTAACTTAGTTAGTAATTAGGTTTTCTTGTATTTAATTTAAAACCTTATTTTTCTTAAGAATAATCAAAAATAATTTTTCTTTTAATTAGGTTAGACGGGGTCAAAACCCTAATTTTCCTCGTCCTCGTTTCATCGCGCGTGTTTATTTATTTTTACAATATTGATGTAATTGCTCATGGGATGTAATAGATTAATTAGGACTTTTTCGTTTATCTATCGTTTTACGGGTTTTTGGCTATGTAATTAATCCCCGAAGCCTTGTAATAGCTTAGCTTTATTTTCCGCATTTTAATTTTCGCAAATATTAACTGATAGATGTATGATATTAGGATTGCATGACAAGACTGTATGTAAATTTTAAAATGGTTAGAAAACCCTAAATGTGCAAAGATAATAACTGAAATTGAATCACTCGCACATGCACACTCCTAGGGTATACTCTCACTTCGGTTGCCTTCGGTAAACGATCATTAAGTATAGGGTATTTTAGTGGTCGCTCTCTTGTCTAAACAAAGATCAAATGTCCCGTTTGGAAATGTTGCCTCGGAAAGGTTGACTCGAAAACATTGCCTCGAATATTGATCTTAAGACATTAGGGTTATTATTAAGACGTCCTAGCATTGCTTTAGTGATCGTACGTCCCTTTTGAATTGACCCTTACAACTCCAACGACGGTGCTACCTACTCACTAATATTAGGATAGCATTGTCTAAAGCAAACAAGAACAAAAACATTTTTTTTCGAGTAGGTAGATGCTAATAGGTACTTGCTCACAATCAAACTTTTCCACACTTACACTCTTTTCAAACAAAGTTTTCAAAACAACTTCGTAACAATCTTGAAGACAGAAGCAAGGGTTAAATCAAAGTAAAACAAAAACTTTTTTCAAATCAAACACACACAAGAAAATTTTGAAAATGATGAGCAAGTACCTAAGAGCCCATGGTTAACCATGGATAGAAAGGGTGCTAATACCTTCCCTTTCTATAATCTACCCTCCGTACTCAAAATCTCGAAAAAGGAATTTTTCTGTGCTTTTGTACTTTCCAGTTGGATAAAATAAAAGTCGGTGGCGACTCTTGCTTACCGCGACATTTTGCGAACATAAAATGCAAAATGCAAACCAGTATTAAACAGTTGGTTCTGCCACCGTATCACAGAACTGGCGACTCTGTTGGGGATTTAATAAGTGGGGTATACCTTAGGATTAGTTCATCATAAATTGCTTCTATTGTTTGATTTGTTTACTTTACCTTTGAGGGCTTTGTATCGGGAGTTACTATAGATCCTAACCCGGATCTGGGGAACACCTTTTAGGTAAGTAGCAATAAACTGTGAGGGAACTGTACGGCGTAGACCAATACGGTTGAAGTAGTAGCTAAGTTGATGTGGCACATTGTTTGGTACCGGTATCCCTTGTGGAGAAACGAGGAGAATACAGGGCTGCTATATGGGTCGTTAAGCATCAAATGACCTTAGAACCTATAATTGACCAACTTGGCCATAGGAAGTAGTGAGATAGCCAGTCTCGGTGTAAAGCTGGGAACTGGTTGATACTCGATGCTACACCCATTGAGACCATACTCTCGAGATAGTTCTGGCGGCAAGAAAAGATTGCGTGAGATAAAACCATGACCGATGGAGGATGGTCAGTGATATTGAGAACCTCTAGAACCCGGTTACTATTATTAGGACAGGTTGAAACCAACTGAACTTCAAGAGGGTAATACCTAGACCCCATGCAAGCCTGAAACTTAAGGGCTATTGTGTGATTTGTTTGCCTTTACCATGTCTGTTATCTGCCATACCCGTTGTGCGTTTTATCATGACATCATGCATCATAACATAGCATGCATACCTCATTATACTAACCATTTCAAAGACCGAGGGGATTTATCTTTGTTCTATTTTGCAGATTAAGGCTTCCATGCACAGAAACACCATCCGAGTTAACTTTGTGCAAATACCGGCTCAACTCAAAGATTTGGCCTCAAGAGTTTTTGATACTTCGTCATTCATTAAGAGACATGGTCAGCTTCTTAGTTTGGTTACCTCTAGGTTTGATGAGCAAATGATGAGTGTGCTTTTCCAGTTCTTCGATCCAGTGCATCATTGTTTCACTTTCCCAGATTATTAGCTAGTTCCCACTTTGGAAGAGTTTTCTCACTTATTGGGCATATCCATCCTTGAGAAGATGCCCTTCACAGGTTTGGAAGAGACTCCTAGGCCAGAGGACATTGCTTCGGCTTTACACTTGAAAAATACTGATGTAGTATCCAATTGGGAGACACGAAGCATGGTTAAAGGTTTCTTAGCCAAGTTTCTAATGGATCAGGCTCAACTGTTCTGGCATAACTTGGACTTCCAAGATTTCGAAGACATCTTGGCTCTCCTTATCTACGGTTTGATTCTCTTCCCGAATCCAGATTCCTTCATAGATGTGAATGCAATTAAGATCTTCTTGTCTCGCAATCCTGTACCTACCCTTTTGGGTGATATCTTGCATGCCCTCTATACTCGTACCGTGCAAAGAAGAGGGACCCTCATGTGTTGTATGCCATTGCTGGCGAGGTGGTTTATTTCGCACCTCCCCAAGTCAGTGTTGAAGAATGAGGAAGGCTTAGGATGGTCTTACAGGATAATGTCCCTTGCCCATACAGACATTCTTTGGAGTTCTAGGGATATGGAAGGTGTTGCTGTCATTGATCGATGTGGGGAATATCATAATGTCCCGCTGCTCGGAATTAGAGGGGGAATAACCTACAGTCCTTACAGATATTGTCTTTGACTATAAGGAGGACGTTAAAAAGCATCACCGAAGGTTTATACGAGCTTGGGGCATGGTGAACAAGTC
Source organism: Vicia faba (assembly GCA_948472305.1). Lineage (NCBI taxonomy): Eukaryota > Viridiplantae > Streptophyta > Magnoliopsida > Fabales > Fabaceae > Vicia > Vicia faba. The sequence continues at coordinate 1,329,435,937 of OX451736.1, read as the reverse complement.
TGAACCTCAAGATCTAGGACCAAAGAATTCTCTCCTTATGCAACCTTACCTCCAGTGGGTCCGAGCTCGGGCTCAGAAGCTTGGGATGCCTTATGAAGCTGTGCTGCTAGTGATTATGGATCATACTAATGAAGAGGGCATTCCTTATACAGTCCTTTATCCCTACATGCCTACTGATCTGGAGGCATTGAAGAGATCCTGGATTCAGCTAAAAGAGGAGAGGGATACTTACCGGGAGAAGTATCATGAGCAAGAGAGGAGGATCTTGAAGCTCACGAGGCAACTTGAGAATGAAAGGACGATCAATGACTACGTCAACACGAAGGGAAAGCGTCCATGGAATTTCTGATTTTTTGCTTTTTTCCCCCTAGTTTAGATTTGTTTTCAGTCTATTTCTTTTGTAACGCCTTAAAGGCATTGTTAAACATTCTTACAAGTTTAAATCTAATAAAGTTTGTTTATTTCTTGGTTTGCAAATTTAAATCTCCCAAAGTCTTTGAAATCATTTAATACGTATTCCATTATCATGCACCTCATTACAGGTATCATTACAGGTTTCTCATCTTCTTCGCTGTTTATTTCAGCACAGAGTGTCTTCTGAAATACCTACTGATCAAGCCATCAAAGCTCTTCAAGCACAAAATGCTCAATTCAAAGAGATGTTCTTGAACTTGGCTAAAGGGCAAGAGGATTTGAAGACTCTCATCCTAAAGGAGAAGAAGAAGAAGAAGAAGAAGGTGGTTCTTCTGAATATGGGTCACAGATTTGGGAATAGATTGCGACATGAAGCTAATATGTCTCATTCATCTAAGGGAGGAGAGAATCAAGAGGAAGGAAAGGGTCCTAGTCCTGTAGTCTCTGATAATGACATTGATTTTGATGAAGAATAGTATCCTCCTGCTGAGGATATATACAAACAACTTGAAGACCGTCCGAGTGCTATGGAGATTCAGAAGATACCTGGTTTGGACTTCAGAGATCTGGGACTAGCATCTGGGGTGGTGATCCCTCACAAGTTTAAAGCTCCAGATTTTTCTAAGTACGATGGAGTATCCTGTCCAAAACTCCATCTTCGCTCGTACGTCAGAAAAATCCAACCCTACACTGCTGATAGAAATTTGTGGGTTCATTTCTTTCAAGATAGTCTGTCAGGGACTCAGCTTGAATGGTTTTATCAATTGGAAGGAGCTAATGTCCGTAACTGGGAGGACCTTGCTGCTGCTTTTTACAAGCAATAATAGTATAACACCGACCTTGCTCCCACGCGTACTCAGCTTCAGAGTATGTCTATGGGTGCAGTTTAAGGTTTTAAGGACTATGCTCAGAAGTGGAGAGATCTGGCTGGAAGAGTCTAACCCCCTCTGTCCGATAGGGAGTTGGTGGATATGTTTCTTGGGACTTTGTCTGATCCATTTTTCAATCGTTTGATCGGTAGTTCGTCATCTGGGTTTACTGAATTGATTTTGACTGGGGAGAGAGTAGAAGCTAGTATCAGAAGTGGTAAGATACAGAAAGGTGCTTCATCAAGTGCAGAAAAGAGGCCTTTCACCGGTAAGAAAGAAGCTAGTGCAGTTTACAGCTCGAGGAGCCAAAACCGACCTGAACTCTGCCAAGCAGTAAATGCGGTAGTAATATCAAGACCCACCGTTACCCCACAACGCAACAATCAGCAAAGAATGGAGAGACCGCAAAGACAGTACACTCGGCTCAGTATGACCTTGTCTTAAATTCTACCACAATTGTTGAAGACCAACCTGGTAACTCTGAGGGAAGCCCCGAAGAATCCCAGCACCACATCTCCGCTATATAATCCAAACGCCCGCTGTGCCTATCACTCAGATAGCCCAGGGCATGATACAAACAACTGATGGGCCTTGAGGAATAAGGTGCAAGATTTGATTGAAGCTAAAGAAATTGAGTTTGACGCACCAGAGAATCCCAACGTCATGACTGCTCCTATGCCCAAGCATGGTCATGGAGTAAATGCTGTGGACGACAATTTACTTGTGACCTCTGTGGAAGAAATTTCTACTCCATTGATGACAGTTAAGAAGAACCTATTATCGACTGGTTTATTTACTGGATGTGGCAAAGGTTGCCACCTATGTTCAATCCTGCCTGATGGTTGCCATTTATTGAAATCAGGTGTTCAACGCCTGATGGATAACAAAGAGATCCTGTTTGAGAAAACATTGATTCCGTTGATTCCTGTTGAAGATGTTTCCATCATAACCATTTCCGCCAATCCTTCCAAGGCATCCTTTAGAAAGCCTGTTAGGATTACATCCATTCCAAGAGTTACTCCATTAATCATTACTATTCTTGGTCCTATCCCATACACTTCGAATAAGGCTGTCTCGTGGCACTATGGGGCCAATGTGTATTATCATGGGATCAAACAAGATTTGAAGGTTGAAGAAGCTGATGCTGATGTAAGCAATATTGTCGGGGTTAGCAAGGTCACCCGAAGTGGAAGACTCTTTTCTCCCGAGATTTCCCCTCCAACTGTTCAAAAGCCTGTTGCCATTCCATCTTCCAGTACATCAACTACTGTCCCAGTTCACATTCCAGTTATCACCCCTATCGCCGAGCCATCTGACACTCGGGGCAAAGAAATCACAGGTGAGCCTTCCCGGATGGAGGCGCCTAAGAAGATCGTTGTAGAAACCTCTAAGCAGGAGATAGAGGAAATTCTTAAGATTATCAAGAAGAGCGACTACAACGTAGTCGAGCAGCTGGGGCAGACCCCGTCGAAAATCTCCATGTTATCCTTGTTGTTGTGTTCGGAAGCCCATGCAAAGGCTTTAATTTCTTTCCTCAAAACTGCGTATGTGCCGCATGAAACTTCTGCCGATCAATTCAAAGACTGTGTAGCTAGTTTGACTGCTGACAACGGGTTGGGTTTCTCCGACGCAGATCTGAATGCTAAAGGAAGAAATCACAATAATGCTCTGCATGTCTCGATCGAGTGCAGGGGCACTACTATGGCCCATGTACTGGTGGATACTAGGTCCTCATTGAATGTTTTACCCAAGAAAGCATTAGACCGGCTGGACTGTGAAGGTTTAGTTCTGAAGCCGAGTAATATTGTTGTTAGGGCCTTTGACGAGTCAAAAAGGATGGTGCACGGGGAGGTGAACGTCCCTGTTAAAGTGGGCTCTCAGACTTTCGCATCTACGTTCTATGTAATGGACATCCGACCATCCTATTCTTGCTTGCTGGGTCGCCCGTGGATTCATAAGGCTGGGGCAGTGACTTCTATGCTTCATCAGATGTTGAAATATCCAGTAAAGGGGAAGATTGTTACGGTATGAGGAAAATAGGAGTACATGGTGAGTCATCTTAATTCCTTTCGCTACATGGAGATGGATGGGGAGTTCATCGAAACCCCGTGTCAGAACTTTGAAGAGGTTTTCCAGACTCTGGCGTCGACTGAAGTTGCTGTGAAGAACCTCCGATGAAGATGGCTTCCCTCAAAGATGCCAGGGCTGTAATTGAAAAAGGTGGGTGTGCAAATTGGGGTCAACTCCCTGACTTTGCACACAAAACTGACAAGTTTGGTTTGGGCTTTACTGCAGAGGCTCAAAGGGCTGTTTGACACGCACGGATTGGAAGACCTCCCCTGCACATCATTAATCAGGGAGTGAATGCAATTGAGGATGATGAAGAAGAGTCAAATATTGACAGTTGGATTTACCCGACTACCGACGGTGGATTGAACAATTGGACGGCGAAAGACTTCGTGCCCATTTCTTTTATTACATAGTAATAGACTTTTGTTTTGAGATTTGTAATAAACAGTTTAAAACTTTACGGCCCGGTGCCTTGCCCGAGGCATTTTGGCTTTGTTTGTGAGGGCTTATTATTTATCATTTTCATATATCATCAATAAAGCATTGGACGTTTTCTTGCATTACAAATTTTGCGCTCCTTGTTTTTATTTTCTATCTTGCACTTTATCAAAACAACTATTGTATTACACACACTCACATATCATAATGCAGATCCACATCCACTCTGGATCCCACTGATAACGACTCTGCTAGTCCATTTATGACTTCGAAAATCCGATCAACCAAGCTGAGGACGAAGGTGAGGATGATTGTGAGGTGCCTGGGGAGCTTGCTAGACTGTTACTACAGGAAGAGAGGGCCATACAGCCTCATGAAGAGCTAGTGGAATCAGTGAATTTAGGTACAGAAGAGGACAAGAAAGAGGTCAAGATAGGTGCAAATCTGGAGCCTAGTGTCAAGCAACAGTTGATTCAGATGCTACGCGACTATGTTGATATTTTCGCTTGGTCTTATGAAGATATGCCTGGGTTGGATACTGATATTGTGGTACACCGCTTTCCAACTAAAGAAGACTGTCCTCCGATAAAGCAGAAGGTTCGCCGTATGCGCCCTGAGATGTCTAAGAAAATTAAAGCCGAGGTCCTGAAACAGTTTGATGCCGGTTTTCTAGCTGTTACTTCTTACTCGCAGTGGGTCGCCAACGTTGTTCCAGTGCCCAAGAAGGATGGTAAGGTACGGATGTGTGTGGACTATAGGGATGTGAACAGGGCGAGCCCCAAGGATGATTTTTCACTCCCTCACATCGATGTTCCGGTCGACAACACCACGCAACATAATATCTTCTCCTTTATGGATGGTTTTCATGGTTACAATCAGATTAAGATGGCTCCGGAAGACATGGAGAAGACGACCTTCGTTACACAGTGGGGCACCTTTTGCTACAAAGTCATGTCGTTCAGATTGAAGAATGCTAGGGAAACGTATCAGCGTGCCATGGTTGCTTTGTTCCACGGCATGATTCACCATGAGATTGAGGTTTACGTTGATGACATGATTGCAAGGTCCCAGACTGAAGAAGAACATCTTGACCATCTCCAGAAACTGTTTGACAGGTTGAAGATGTACAAACTAAGGTTGAACCCGAACAAGTTCACCTTCGGGGTAAGATCTGGTAAGCTGCTGGGTTTCGTCGTTAGTGATAAAGGTGTTCAAGTGGATCATGCCAAAGTGAAGGCTATACAGGAAATGCCAGCTCCCCGAACAGAAAAGGAAGTTAGAGGCTTTTTGGGACGTCTGAACTACATTGCCCGATTCATTTCACATCTGACTACTACTTGTGAGCCAATCTTCAAGCTGCTGAAGAAAGATCAAGTGGTAAAGTGGAATGTTGAATGTCAGGCCGCTTTCAAAAGGATCAAAGAACATCTCCAAGAGCCACCTATTAGGATGCCTCTAGTTGAAGGGAGACCTTTGATCTTATACTTGACAGTACTTGACAATTCGATGGGGTGTGTGCTGGGGCAGCATGACGAGTCTGGCCGAAAAGAGCATGTTATTTACTACCTTAGCAAAAAGTTTACCGACTGTGAGACTCGATACTCACTGCTTGAGAAAACTTGTTTCTCTTTGGCATGGGCTGCTCGTCGGCTGAGACAGTTGATGCTGACTCACACTACCCTATTGATATCAAAGATGGATCCAATCAAGTATATCTTTGAAAAGCCTGCCTTGTCCGGAAGAATAGAAAGATGGAAGATGATCTTAAATGAGTATGACATCCAATACACAACCCAAAAGGCAATCAAGGGGAGTGTGTTGGCAGATCATTTGGCGCATCAGGCCGTGGATGATTACCAGTCTATGAATTTCAAGTTTTCGGATGAGAACATCATGTTGGTGATCGATTGTGCAGAACCTGGACCGGATGAAGGACCTGAGGAAGGATCTCGATGGTCTATGTACTTTGATGGAGCCTCAAACGCATTGGGTAATGGCATTGGCACCATGATTATATCTCCCGAGGGCTGTCATACTCCGTTCACCACCCGATTATGTTTTAACTACACCAACAACATGGCAGAGTATGAAGCGTGCATCATGGGCCTTCGAGCAGCTATTGACTTGAGGATTAATTTCCTGAGTGTATTCGGAGATTCTGCTCTAGTGATCATTCAGATCAAAGGTGAGTGAGATATGAAGCACCCAAATCTTATCCCTTACAAGGAGTATGTGCTGACGCTGCTCCCACATTTTGAGAAGATAACCTTTGAACACTTCCCAAGAGAAGAGAACCAGTTAACGGACGCGCTAGCTACCATGTCTTATATGTTCAAGGTCAGGTGGGACAATGAGGCTCCCCAGATTACCATTGAAAGGTTGGACGAACCCGCACATTGTTGTGACATCGAGACGGAAAAGGTAGCAGATAAACCCTGGTTCCACGAGGTAAAGAAGTATCTTGAGGCTCAGGAGTACCCCGAGGGTGCATCTGTTAATGATAAGAAGTTTCTGAGGAGATTCGCTGCGAAGTTCTTCATCAGCAATGGTGTCCTTTACAAGCGTAACCATGACTCAACCTTACTGCGATATATGAACAAGAATGAGGCAGAAAGGATTATGGCAGAGTTACATGAAGGTACTTTCAGAACATATTCCAGTTGACATACCATGGCGAAGAAAATCCTACGGGCAGGATATTATTGGTCTACTATGGAAGCCGATAGTTATCAGCATTCTCGGACCTACCACAAGTGCCAAGTCTATGCTGATAAGGTGCATATACCTCCAGTTCCTCTGAACGTCTTGACAACTCCTTGGCCTTCTGCAATGTGGGGCATCGATATGATTGGTGAGATCAGACCTACTGCGTCCAGCGAGCATCGTTTCATCATGGTAGCAATTGATTACTTTACAAAGTGGGTTGAGGCAGCTTCCTTTTCTACGGTAACCAAGAACATCGTGGCGCGGTTTATCCGACATAATCTGATTTGTCGGTACGGCGTAGCATAGAGGATCATTACGGACAATAGTACAAATCTCAACAATACAATGATCACCGAGCTCTGCAAATAGTTTAAGATACAACATCACAACTCTTCTCCTTACCGGCCGAAGATGAATGGGGCTGTTGAAGCGGCTAATAAGAACATCAAGAAGATTATGCAGAAGATGACGGTGACATACAAAGACTGGCACAAGATGTTACCATTCGCAATTCATGGGTACCGTACCTCAGCGCGGACTTCGACAGGGGAAACACCCTACTCTTTGGTATATGGTATGAAGGCGGTCTTACCCATTGAAGTCCAGATACCCTCTCTTCGGATTATGAAGGATGAAGGTTTGAGAAAGGACGATTAGATCCAGACCCGGCTTGATCAGCTGAACTTAATCAACGAAAAGAGACTTACTGCTATTTGTCATGGTCATACGTATCAAAAGCGAATGACCAAGTAATTTAACAAGAAAGTCAGACGACAAGAGTATCAAGTAGGGGATCTGGTGATCAAGCGCATGATATTACCACAAGGTGATCCTAGGGGCAAATGGACCCCCACGTACGAAGGGCCATTTATGGTTAAGAACATTTTCTCAGGAGGGGCTATGATTCTAACCACCATGGATGGTGACAGTCTTCCTCACCCCGTAAATACAGACATAGTGAAAAAATACTACGCATAATCAAAGACCCGCTAGGTCGATTGGCTTAGGCAAAAATAAGGGCTTCCTGGCGAACCAAAAGGGTTCGAGTAAAAATAAGGGATGAAAATGAAAAATCTGTACACCCGGCAAGTCGAAAACCTGAAAAGGCGGCTTGGACAAAAAAGGGTATCCCGGTGGACTGAAAACCCGAAAGGGCGGTCCAGGCAAAAATTAGGGATTAAAGCGTAACATTATGTCTCATTGGATCATCTTGCAACCAGACTTCGGTATCGACTATCAAGCTCGGTCGACACCAATCAATCTGATCTACCTCCAACCAAGTAGCAAAGTGATGAGACGCTCGAAGATATAAAGGCAATAGCAGAGTTGGAACCCAGTGGGATTGTTCACGTAGCTATTTTTCTTTGTTTTTCACGAATTATATAAATTCTATCTTTCGGCGGTGTTCTCTTACTAGGACGTCAGCATCTTGTACAAAAATGCATATTTACATGCCAACTTCAAAATCAATACAATTCATTTTTACAATAATTTCAAAATTGTTTTTCTTTTTCTGTTTTGTTTTGCAAGAACGTCCAATGGTTCGTTTTGATATATGCATTTGACAATAATTGCCGCTCATAAATATTTGCATACGAAACAAAAGACGATTACTCGTAATACCAGGAACAGGGGCAAACAAAAATGTCCAAACCTTACAATTTCTCTATCCACCAGGTACAGGGACAAAGCTAGCCTGAGAATGTGACTAAAATGCATACACTCCCCGCAGAGTAGGAAATACCCAAAACAGTGGTGTCAATCCTCCCCAACAAAGTTTATCTGTCATCAACAATGGAAGACTATCCCCAGTAGAGTTTATTTCTTCCACAAGTAGAAACTCAATCCCCAACAAAGGTTCATTATCGCCAGCAACGGTAATTCATCCCCAGCCAAGGTTATTTCTCCAAATCAGCTGATCTTCTGACAGAGTATTCTTCCCCCACAGAGTCATTTTCTCGTCAGTTTATTCTCCAGCAGGATTATTATCACAATCACCTTCAGACGTTATTCCCAGCGAGTGAAACTCTTTTATTTTCCAGCAACAATCTGGGATTTATTTTCCCCAACTAGAAAACATCACGAGAACATTACATAGCCATACATCGTGACATGCATATACGCATCATATAGCACAATCTCATTTATTTTGAGAACATCATTACTCGATACATGTCATGCATTACATACAACTAACTCTTTACCTTTCAGGAAAAAGATACAATCAAATTCTCACAAAGTTCAAGTTATGAAGCCCGGGTCCGACCGGATAGTATATTGATTTTTCCCATCATATTGTGAAGCCCGAAGAATGACCGGATAACAGTATCAAACACCACGAAGCCTGGAATCGACCAGATAGTGGTTTATCTTTAAGCTATGAAGCCCAGAGTCGACCGGATAATAGTTTAATCCCCAGCAAGTCGTGAAGCCCGGATTACAACCGGATAACAGCTCAACAAGTTATTGTGAAGCCTGGATTACGACCAGATAGCAATACAAGTTACTGTGAAGCCTGAATTATGACCAGATAGCAGTGCGAGACACCATGAAGCCTGGATTCGACCAGATAGTGGTATGTCATAAACATAAGCCTGAAGCCCGGATTACAACTGGATAACAACTCAGCAAGTTATTGTGAAGCCTGAATTACGACCAGATAGCAATACAAGTTACTGTGAAGCCTGGATTATAACCAGATAGCAGTGCGAGACACCATGAAGCCTGGATTCGACCAGATAATGGTATGTCATAAACATAAGCCGTGAAGCCCAGATTACGACCAGATAACAACTCAGCAAGTTATTGTGAAGCCTGGATTATGACCAGATAGCAATACAAGTTTCTGTGAAGCCTGGATTATGACCAGATAGTAGGAAAAGACACCATGAAGCCTAGATTCGACTAGATAGTGGTATATCTTTAATGCAAGTTATGAAGCCCGGATTCGACCGGATAGTATCTTGATTTCTCCAAACACCATGAAGCCTGGATTCAACCAGATAATTGTATGAGACATCGCGAAGCCTGGATTACGACCAAATAGCGGTAAAAGACACTAAAGCATGGATTACGACCAGATAACTGTGAGGGACATTGTGAAGCTTGGATTTCGACCAAATAGAAGTCTACTCGGCCAGTTTCTGTGAAGCCCGGAAATCGACCGGATATTAGTAGGCCCAAAAGTCAAACGGAAGCCCGGATGCGACAGGATAACCACTTGATTTCTTCTAAAGCCTGGATTACGACCAGATTAGAAGTAAGGTATTGTGAAGCCTGGATTACGACCAGATAGCAGTACAGAACACCATGAAGCCTGAATTCGACTAGATAATGGTACGAGACATCGTGAAGCCTGGATTACGACCAGATAACGACAAAAGGAGTGAAGCCTGGATTACGACCAGATAACAGTACCAGACACTGCGAAGCTTGGATTTCGACCAAATATCAGTTTACCTGGACAATTACTAAGAAGCCCAGAGTCGACCAAATATTAGTGTGCCCTAAATTCAAGTTGAAGCCCGGATGCGACTGGATAATAACTTAATTCCTTCTGAAGCCTGGATTACAACCGGATAAGAATCGAGAAATTGCGAAGCCTGGATCACGACCAGATAGCAAGTTAAATGTCATCTCCCCAGTAAGTCACTTTAAAGCCTGGATTACGACCAGATAGCAGTCGATCTTATCACTATGAAGCCTGGATTACGACCAGATAGTAGTTCATTTTAATCTCTGCGATCAAGAGACGATTCCCCAGTAGAATAATGGACGACCGAAGCTCCTAAAATTCTATTTCTCCCCAAGACAAAGATCAATATTCCCCAGCGTAGTCTTCCTCAACAACAGGTATACAGGCTCTCGCTAAGGAATCTCTTAGGCGATCGACACTCCTTCGGATGGAATCTTTAAGCCCATATTCTTTCATTCATCTCCAAATGGCATCCATAAGCCCATTCCCAGTATCACAAGACAAGTACCACTTCATGCGAGTGCAAATTTCTGGGCACTCTAGTGTTCAATCGTCTTCCACCCTCAGATCATGAAAGGCAGACAAGCCAATCTACATCCTCGGGTTTAAGAAGATTGAACAGGGGCAGATGTTGTACCCCAAAATTTTCCCTCCCATGTTTCTCAAAATATTTCAAGAAAGATCCTTAAGTTGCTCAAGGAAGTCAAGGGTTGACCAGATAAACTCTCTCCTAAGGCAGTCTACCTTAAATTAAGGTTTCATGTTGAATCAAGATACTTAAGTCCAAGGGATACCAAATGCTCACCATTGTTCTAATTGTTGTACACAAAATTTGGGGCCACTCCATGCATCAAACCAAGCCCAAATGATAATGCCCATATATTTTGCAATAATTTTGAATTATTTGATTTTTAATTAAATAAAATTAGTATAAAATGCAAATAAAATCAAGACTATTCAAAAATGGTTTTAGGGGTCCTCTATAATCTTAGGAAGATGTTTTAAATTCAAGAAAATGAGCCCTTTCCTTAAAACTTCAAATTTGCTCAATGCAACAATCTTGAAATTTCCCAAATTTTCCCAACTTGGGAAAGTTATAACTTGCTTAATATTTATCTCATGATGATGATCTTGTACTTTTTGGAACGCCCAAGATGTCTATTTCAATCCCTCTTTTGATAAATTTTGCATTTGAAGATTTTATCTTGAGGTAAAAGGTCTTGGAAAAAAGTGCCTTTTGTTGACTTTTTGAAAATGACCTGTAATGTATAAGCTTGTGTCTTTAAAATGGCGCATTTATTGGACTTTAGGGATGAAGAGAATTTGTATGGAATTGGATTATTTTCAAAATGAGCTTTGGTTGGGAAAAAATGGATGAAGTATGAGAAAGTTATGCCTGGTCAAAGTTTGGTTGACTTTTCCTATAGAAACCCTAATTTAGCAATTTTTGACTTTTGATGAATTAAGAGCATTTCTTGAGGAATCATGATTAACCTTTGATCAAATGATGGATATTACTTCAAAATGTTGAGGTTGACCAAAAACGTTGAATTTTGACTGTATATAGGCCATAGTTGACTTTTGACCTAGTATAGTTGATTTCTAAGCATTTGAATAATTGATTGAGCAAACTTGTAGTGCAAGGCATGAAACTTGTTATGGAAAAACTTGAAGACATATTAGGACCATGGAAAACATTTGAGATCTTTGGAGCTTACACATCTTTGTGAAAAATGAAACCCTAGTTGGAAGGTCAATGCTTAGGAGGAGAATTTGTCTGATCAATTCTTGGTCAACCTTGAGCAATTGAGGACCTCTAGGAGTATGTCTTGTGTGAAAATGGGAGGGAAAATTTTGGGGTACAAAAGCTGCCCCTGTTCAATCTTCTTAAACCTGAGGATATAGATTGGCTTGTCTGCCTTTCGTGATCTGAAGGTGGAAGATGATTGAACACTAGAGTGCCCAGAAATTTGCACTCACATGAAGTAATACTGATGGTTAATGACGTCGGGAATGGGATTACAGATGCCATTTGGAGAAGATGACTGAAATTCGTCAGAGATGGGCTTAAAAAGGCCATCCAGAGAATATGACGGAGAGTCATCGAATATGGGCTTAAAGATGCCATCCAGAGTAGATGCTGACTTCATAAGAGGTCTCTTTGTGCGGATTCCTGTTCCTGTTGTCTGAGGAGGAGTCCACTGGGGGATGTTGATTTTTGTTGTTTTCCTGTTTGAGGAAAACTATATGGGGAATAGAGTCTAGGAACTTCAGTTGTCCATGGCTCTACCGAGAGGTTATCTCTGGATTAGAGAGATGAAAGTTTGTTATTTTCTGGTTGAAATCCAGACTTCACAATAATTTGCTAGGGAGAATGAAATTAACTGCTATCTGGAAATGTATCAGAAGAAACCTGTGTAGGGCTGTTACAGGATGAGTCAGGGTAAGACTTCATCTGGAAGTGTGTGAGAAGGAACCGGGGTATGGCTGTTTTAGGAGATATGTGAGAGGGAGCCTGGGTAGGGCAGCTTCAAGATGAGTCAGGGTAACACTGCATCTGGAAATTGTAAGAAGGAACCTGGGTAGGACAACTTTAGGACGAGTCCATGTAAAACTGCATCTGGAAATTGTAAGAAGGAACATGGGTAGGGTTGCCTCAAGATGAGTCAGTGTAAAACTGCATCTGTAAATTCAAGAGAAGGATCCTGGGTAGGGTTTCCTCAGGATGAGTTCGTGTAAAACTACATATGGAGATTGTGAGAAGGAACCTGGGTAGGGTTTCTTCAGGATGAGTCATTGCAAAATTGCATCTGGAAATTCAAGAGAAGGAGCCTGGGTAGGGTTGCCTCAGGATGAGTCCGTGTAAAACTGCATCTGGAAATTCAAGAGAAGGATCCTGGGTAGGGTTGCCTCAGGATGATTCCGTGTAAAACTGCATTTGGAAATTCAAGAGAAGGATCCTGGGTAGGGTTGCCTCAGGATGAGTCCATGTAAAACTGCATCTGGAGATTTTGAGAAGGAACCTGGGTAGGGTTGCTTCAGGATGAGTCTGTCTAAAACTGTATTTGGAAATTCAAGAGAAGGGACCTGGGTAGGGTTTCCTCAGGATGAGTCAGTGTAAAACTGCATATGGAAATTCAAGAGAAGGAACCTGGGTAGGGTTGCCTCAGGGCGAGTCAGTGTAAAACTGCATCTGGAAATTCAAGAGAAGGAACCTGGGTAGGGTTTCCTCAGGATGAGTCTGTGTAAAATTGCATTTAGAAATTCAAGAGAAGGAACCTGGGTAGGGTTGCTTCAGGATGAGTCTGTGTATGTGATACGGTGGGAGAAATGACTTGGGTTTTTTTTATGTTTTATCGCAAATGTTGCGGTTAGCAAGAGTCACCACTGACTTTTCTTTTATCCAAAAGGAAAGGTGAAAAAGCACAGGAAAGACCTTTGAGATTATTTCTTGAGTTCGGGGGGTAGATTATAAAAAGGGAAGGTATTAACACCCTTTTCATCCATGGTTTTCCATGGGCTCTTAGTTACTTTCTAGATCGCCTGCTTTCGTTTGAAATTGTGCTTTGTGTGGTTTTTGAAAGTATTTTGTGAAGAGGCCATTGTTTAGGTAATCTTTGTAATGATCCTCATTTGTAAGAATGTATACAAAGATGTTGATCTTTTGAAAATATTTTCAAGTTTTGTAAGAGGTTTTAAAAGTGTTGGTGTTTGTTTTAGAAATAGCAAGGTTGTTTTGTTTGAAATTGAGCAAGTAATTAGGAGCATTCTACCTACTCAAAGAGTCTTTCTTGTTTATTTTCTTTTCCTTTAACATTGTTATCTTACCATTGATTTGGTAAGTAACTCTATCTTTGGATGTAAACGGGACGGACGTGGGTCATCGTATAACCATGATTAACAATGTTGCAAGGTATCTTAGCATTTTCTTTAAGGGACTAAGATCATTTGAAAGGCAACTTAGATAGCGTCATCGAGGGACTATGATCTTATATTTGTTTGTTTTTTTGCTAAGATACCTCACATGCGTAATATGGTCATTTTTCATAAGGCAACAAGTGGAGTTAACCCTAGGGGTGCATGTGTGAAAGTGTATTATTTTCATGCTTGATTTTGTCTTGGATTAGGCTTTTCTAAGTATTGGTTTTAGTCTTTCCATACAAACCCTAATTACTAGCATTTGTATATATAAAGCGATAAATTGCGGAATTTAAAGTTACTACGCTATTAAAATATTTGTGGGAGGGGGTTTACAAATTGTAAATGGGGATTGCATGAATTTAAACCTAATTAGTCTATTACAACCATATTGAATTGGTACAAATGTACAAGAAATTAAATGAATATAAAGTACAAACTAAATAAATGTACAAAAATGTGAGATGTAAAGTAAATGGATATTTGTTTGATTTTTTAGGAAAAAAGGGAAATTGTTTTAACCTAATTAATTAAGGGGAAAAATAATTAATTAACATAATAAAAAGTAAACCCTAAATTTACTAAGAAAAGATTTTTAAACAAAATCCTAAATCTATTAATTAAAAAGAAATTAGGTTTTATAAGAAAAATATTTTTGGTATTTTTTGTCTTGTAAATAATTATAGTGTTATAAAATATTTTTGGCCTTTTTAATATTAAAATAATATATTTTAATTGGTGTAAAAGAAAATAACTAATAACCTAGTTTTAATTAAATTTACAAGATAATAAGTAAAAATAAATAAAGTATGATTAATAAAACAATTTTTGTTTGAGAAAAATAAATAAAATAAGTTAAAATATAAATCTACTATTTTTGCATTTTTTATGATTTTTTTAGTATTAAGAAAAATATTTAAGAAAATAAATGAAATAAAAATAAGAAAATAAAATAAACTGGGGCAGGGGCGCAAATATGAAACAGGGGGTTAGCTAGCAAAAACAAAAAAACAAAACAAGCCCAAAGAGGCCCAGCGCCCTGCAAAAAAAAGTCAGAAAATGCAAAACATGTAAAAAAAACACAAAAGGGTACGATTGGGGCTCGAATCCAGGTCCCAAAGGTTACAGGCGCGCGCTTCTACCACTGGGGATGCTATACATCTGTTAACATAAGTAAAACAATAAATATATGATACAAAACGCGCCCTGATTACGTCATCTTCAACCTCCAGCCGACCAACTGTAACTTGTTCATTTCTCATCAAAAATGAGAACTGTAAACATGAAACTTGTAGCAAACTTCCTCACGGTTTAAAAAATGTAAAGCATTAAAACTATAGATCAAATATAAGCATGAATTTTATTGGCTCTAATCTGACCCTTAAAAATGTCAGAAACTTCAACCTTAAAATTCTCTAAGCTCAAGCAAAATCAATGGAAACTATGGACATGGTTAGCTTTAGGGCAATGATATCTACATGTTTTATTCACAAATAAATAATTGATGATGTCTGTATGAGAAGTTCCAAAGTTAGAAAACTTACCTTGCAAGAGGGTATCGGGTTTGAAGTTTGAGCAGCTTTCAAGGAGTTCCAATGGTTGGGTTAGCTTCCTCAAGTTCCCAAGAAGCTAATGGAATGCTTATCTTTAGCTGAAAGGGCCTAAGGAGTTTTGGAGAAGTCCAAGTGCAAAGCTCTGTTTTTGAAAATGGAGGTTATGGTAAATGGTGTTACAATTGTGTATCATGGTGTGAGATCAGTTCTAAATGATGTTTAGAAGCTTTAGAAACCAAAAGGCTTGAAAATGCATGAGGGAGTTATGAGTTTCAAGTTTTTGGTCAGTTTATGTGAAAATGGAGGTATGGAATGTGATTCTGAGTTCTAGCTGTTTTCAGGGCATGAGCATTCGTGTATTTGATGCAAATAGTTTGTGCATCTATAAGCAAAAGGATTGGAGTGCATTCGCAAGTCATAAGTACAAGTTCTTAGCTTTTGGCTAGGTTACTTGATTTTGAAGAAAAGAAGGAAACCAAGTTTTAATGTGTAGTACAAGCATGGGCTGGGTGATTGTAAGTGTCTAAACCATTTCTCATGTATTGTAAGACATGTATGATCATAAGAGAACAAGTGCAAGGCTCAAGAACAAGTTTTGTGTAAAAAGCACTTTATCAAAATGGCAATGTAACCTTTCTTCCAAAAATGGATATAAAGCATGTCCATGCATTGAATGCTTGAAGTGAGACCTCTAACAGCTATGTAAACCATTAATTATGGAGTGCCTAAAAAGTTTGAGGCCTGCAAAGTAGAGTTTATGTAGCATAGTTTAAATTTTGAATTTTGTTTATCACAAAATGCCTTGTAAATTAAGTGACAAAACCTTAACTTCATCTCTTCGATTCTACCTACTCAAGAATGATCTCAAGGAATTCCTTGACATTTTTGAAAGCTTGCAATATTCTCTACAACCCATCTTTAAATTTATTTTGACGATTCCCCTTGGAACTAAATGAAAAAGTGCCATGAAGTTGGGTCAAAATCCTGACCAAATTAGGGCAAAATTTCACTAAGTGTTTTGTTTCATGACAACATGTTCATAAAATTATAACTTGAGATACAAGCACTTTTGGAAGGAGTTGTGTAAAGAAAAGTTGTAGATTTCATGGAGATCTACAACTTTAATGTTGGAAGTTTCTCTTGAATCATCTTGCATCATGGTGAAAATTTTGCTCAAAGTTATGAGAAAATAAGAAATTTCCAACACTTAGAAAAATTTCTAAGTTTAGAAATTTTAACTTTTCAAAATGAAATCTTGAATTTTTTATTTTTTGATGAATAAGTTTCATATTTTGACATGTTTTTATGAATTGTGATCTTTGGCATTAGATTTTGACCAAAAAGTCAAAGTTTGACTTTGCAGTATACAATTGACTTTTGATCAGTTGACTGAAAATTCATCTGTCAATCCATTGGACTTGAACAATGTTTTGAGCCATTTCATTAGGTAAAAATTATGCAATTAGACTCTTGAGATCATGCCTTAAACCAATTGATCATTTACTAGGTCAAAAATCAGAAATTGCCATTTCCCAGCCAAAACCCTAATTTTGACCATTTTGCCCTTTTGGAGATTTGATCAAATTTCTTAAGGAGTTGTGGTCCAAACTTGATCAAATGATACATATGAGTTTAAATTGTTGATGTGTATAAATTTTTTTTAAGTTTGACTGAATTGGCCACAGTTGACTTTATCCCCAATACAATTGGTTTTAGGTCAACTGCTCAATTGACTGAGCAAAAATGTGATCCAAGGCTTGAAACTTGACATGAGTAATTTTGGGGGTCCCTAATGATCCATGAAAGTCATATGGGGTATTGGAAGTTCAAAAATCCTTGTTCAAACTCAAACCCTAATTTTGGTCATCAGTGCTTAAGGAGGTGTCTTGAGCTGATCAACCCTAATGCAGTCTTGAGCCAAAGGAGATCTCGTGAGCAAATTCTTTGAAAATGAGAGGGAAAATTTTGGGATACAATAGTGTAAAACTGCATGTTAAAATTCAAGATAAGGAACCTGGGTAGGGTTGCCTCAGGATGAGTCCGTGCAAAACTGCATCTGGAAATTCAAGAGAAGGAACCTGGGTAGGGTTGCTTCAAGATGAGTCCGTGTAAAAATGCATATGGGAATTCAAGAGAAGGAACCTGGGTAGGTTTGCTTCAGGATGAGTCAGTGTAAAACTTGAGAAGGAGGGAGAAGGAACCCGTGTAAGATTGCTTCCTGAAGAGCCCGTATAAAGCTGTATTTGGAAGTCAGAAGAAACCCGTGTAAGATTGCTTCATGAAGAGCCCGTATAAAGATGTATTTGGTCATACAAATAATTACTCTGTTTTGTTTCAAGAGCTAATCCTGGACCTGTTGAAAATTGTTGATGATAAATATCCGTTGATTGATCTTTCCTGAAAAGGTAAAGCAGTAGTTGTATGCAATGTCATGATGTATGAAATGCATTGTGTAATGGTGTTCTCAAAATAAGTGAGATTAGGATGTATGCATTTGTACTGCAGATGCTATGACGTTTGTAGAATGATGTATGAATGCAATGTGTGAATGTATCAACTGTTCTATTGCAGCGCTGTTGAAATAGGGAAAATAAATCCCTGATTGTAGTTGGTAATGAAGAATGTAGGTCTTCAGGTTTTGTTGAAGCTTAAATGCTGGGAGATGATCTTCCGTTGTTAAAGAAATAAACTCTGTTGGGGAAGGAAAGCTCTGTGAACTGCCTGAGGATTTTGTGAAATCCTATTGGGGAATCCTGAGAAGTTTGACAACTTTACTAGGGAAAACCTGATGTCAGAGCAGTAGTTCGAAATTCCTATTCTGCTGGGGATACAAGAACACCTGACATCACTAGGTTGTAAGCCGAGGATATGGCGACGACTTTTTAGTAAGATTCCTCTGCCTCTGTACCTGCTGGAGAAAGTACTTACGGAGACATTGTAGATGGTTTAAGTGTCATCCCAACTCCTGGGGTGCTTTATAAATGCTGATCAGGATGATAAGTCTTCTACTGATAAACAAATGACAAGATGACGGAACATAGTCGTACATTTTTAGTCCCTAACTTTTTCCTGGACCACCCTTTCGGGTTTTCAGTCCACCGAGATACCCTTTTTTGCTCAAGCCTCCTTTTCAGGTTTTTGACTTGTCGGGTGTACAATTTTTTTGTATATATCCCTAATTTTTGCCTGAACTCTTTTGGTTCGCCAGATGCCCTTAATTTTGCCTAGGCCTGTCAACCTAGCGAGTCTTTTTCATGCGTAGTATTTTCTGACTATGTCTGTGCTCATAGGATGTGGAGAGTTGTCACCGTCTATGACAACAAGTGTTTTAGAAATTCCAGAAAATGTTTATGTGATCGCATGTGCCCTTTCATACGTGGGAGCCTGGTGCACCTGATGTTTGATCAAGTTTCTGATAGTCTTGAATTTCCTAGGTATCTTTTCTAAGAACTGTCATGGAAGGATTCGAAGACATGATACTGACACCATTTGATACTACTGGAACATACAAGCAATTTGGTGGTACCAAAGATTCAAATTTCACAGTGATTTTCTGCTGGAATCCCCGATCAATGTAACAGCCCCAGAGTGATTCAGATGGAGATCTACCCCTGGCTATTCAACATTTTTGGAGAGATTCTTTGCATATTGGCTTGACTGCCCCAGATTAATTAGACACCATATCATGCCCTTGATTATGAAATGCTTGTTATTGGGAATGTTTTTTCGTCTGAGGTGATTCTGTCTATTGGAGGGGTCTTCGTTCAATGAATATTTATTGTGTGAATTTCTCTGCCATTTGAACAATTAACAATATGCAAACAATGTCATTTAAAGAATGCAAAGCTTATGTCTGTCTTGAATTTTTTTTGAAAAATGCATTTTTTGTACTGAAACAAAATTTGCAAGAATGTGATATTAACTCATGATTTATAGAAAACCTTATAGGAGTCAGGATACCTTTGTAACAATATGCTCTCGAACTAACCCATGCTTCAGCTAGGACTTTTAAGGGTTGTAACGTGGCCTGGTTCACGGTTTGAGAAACAAAGGATAAAGGTTCAAAATTATTTGTACCCACCCGTTCTTCGTGATGTTCTTCAGTCCTATGCTTATTTAATTGTGCATTTCGAATCCCAGTTGAGTTCTGGAATGTTGGCCCCGATATTCCGGTGATGGTTCAGAAATTGAACGTTTGTTTGAGAAGGAAGTCAGTTTTGTGACCTTTTCTTTTTGTTGAGGATTTGTAGGACCTCTTTCTTTTTTGATTTTGCTATCCCTGTCTTTTTCCTGAACTGTTTCTTTTGTGATTACAGCCAGCAGGATGCCCCTTTTTTTTAAGTCTCCTTCATAGGTTTTGACTTAATGGGCTTTTATTTTGATAGATAATGACTGCATGTTGTAGCGGTAGAAATGTTCAAGACTAAGCCATTGGATTGACTAGACTTTATACAAATCAAAAATAAAATCGCCATCGTGCTTTACTATTTCCAAAGGAATGGGAAAAGAGCGAATAACCCAAAAAAGGGGGAAAGATTTAAGGTAAGGGGGTTGGTTATGCAAAGGGAAGGTATTAGCACCCTAAACATCTACGGTACTCCGCAGGAACCTCTTTGAAAAATCTGTATGTTTTGGTTATAAAATGTGTTGTAAAGAAAATGGATAAAGGAGGTGACAAGAGAAGTATATTTTTTATGATTATTTTGCACCCGCCGCGGTTGCGAACTTTTAGTGCCTACGTACCACCTTCCGTGTAATAGGGGATAAGGGTACACGTAGTTCCTCTTTTTAAAATTTGAAACACAAGTGTGTTAATTAACTTTAAGAGATAAGATATCAACGCCATTGTCCGTGTGGAAAACATACTTACTACCCACAATCATGAGAAAGGAGAATTTGCATCATCTCAAAGTGGAGGATAATGGCTTGGGTTTTAAAATCAACAATGCCTCACTCAACACCCAAGTGGAAAATATATCACTTCACTACATATTATAGAAGTATAGTTGTTTGCATTACTACAAGGATTGACAGGAGTCTAATCTTTTGATAAAAAGTTTAAAGATAAAAGCCAAAGTGGCCAAAAATGGTTTGAAATGAGGTTGATTGACTTTTAGACTTCTCACAAAAAATGTCAAGGTATTATTAAATTGATTGAAGTTTATTTATGAATATATTTTGAAAATGCATGGACCTAAGTCTAAGTTTATTATGAAAGTGGTTTAAGTTTCAAAACAAGAAGAGTTTTCAAAAGGAGGGAGAAGATGTTTGAAATTTAAGAAGATGGGAGAAGAAGAAGAGGCTATCCTAAAGCATAAGGTAACAGTTAAGAAGAAGAATCATCTAACCAACAAGAAGCAAATACTTGACATTATGAGTCAAGATAGAATTCCCATTCTTTGGATTGAAACCAAGCAAGCAAAGATACTAGACATCTTCAAATGTATTAACTCTTCACAAAAATTGGGCAGAGTAACGGCTGTATACGGGTGAAGTCCAGATTACAAACAGAGAATGTAATCACAAAAACCTGCACACAAAAGCAAACAAACAACCCAATGTCTTGAGGTAAACCTCAAGAACTCCAGACAAAATAATCAGATAAGATCACAAGGTCTCCAAGATAGGCCAAGGTTTCTAATCCTAAGTCCAAGAAAAAGTCCCATGCTCCATAATGCCAAGGATAGTAACCAAATAGTCCAAGTACCATTAAGAGTTTTTTAGGGTTTATGTTGATTATTAAGTATCTTAGGAAAAGAAAAAGAAAAGCTCAAGTGATCAAAGTAAAAATGACAAGAAAATAAATGCTCAAATGAGCAAAAATGAAAATGGCATGAAATGTAAAAATGCTAAAAAATAAATAGTACATAAAGCATAAAAAGAATAAAAGCATAAGATAAACAAGTCAATAATTAGTGGTTAGTTGGATGACCATCTTGAAACTTGCATTTTGAACTCATTAGAGGACTGGTAGAACCAAAGCCTCCACACAACAAGTTGCATTTTCTTTTTGTCAAGTATATCATCCATTTGGAATTCTCACAAGTACTATTTAATGATCAACGATGTTTAAGTGATCCGCGTTGACCAAAGGTGTTGTAGATCCATTAGAGGATTGGTAGAACCAAAGCCTCCACACAATGAATCCCAAGGTTATTGGATCAAAGAGATCAAATGAACATACTTGGGCTTGCAATCATAAGTTTGGGCCACGAATGATCATTTATTCGAATCGGGACAAAATTTAGCGCTATGTTAAGCACTCGTAAGTGGACTTATATAGAAGTCGCACCTATTTTGAGGCCGGTCAATAACAATCTATGCATCATGAAATTCTGGCTGCAGATACTCAATGTCACGTTTAATGTTATGACAACGTATCTGACTTTCTATAAGACAGTAAATACAAAAACAGTAAAGAACACAGTCAATTGTTTACCCAGTTCAGTGTGCAACAACACGTACTCTGGGGGCTACCAAGCCAGGGAGGAAATCCACTATAAGAGATGTTAATTCAGGAATAAACCAACCAGTTTATCTCCTTCACTTAAGACCTACCCAATGCAATTTCAATCTAAGTACAACTTAAACCTGAGTTCCTACTCACTCCCCCTCAATCACAACAGTGATACATAAAACAATTTGACTAATGAATTGATGAAGACACTCTTCAAAAACATAAACTTGATTAAGCTTCACAGCTTTTTAATCAAGCAACACAACCACTCTTGCTTCACAGCTTTGAGTGATACACACACCTAACTTGACTCTGCTTCACAACTTTAGTCAAGAAACATACAAACACTCTTGCTTCAAAGCTTTGAGTGCTACACAACCCTTACAATTAAAAACCTATTCCAAGTCACTTATCACAATGATAATTGCTTGAAGTACAATAATTAAACCTATACAGTTTACAAATGATCTTCTGACCAAAAAGGGATTACTTGCAAAACAACAGCTCTGTTGAATATATAGCAGCTGCATCTTCAGTTAGGGTTTCCACAAAAAGCTAGGGTTAATTCCAGTTGACCTTAAGACTAGGTCACAGGACTTTACCAACCAGGTTAGGGTTGAGCTAGGTTAACCCAAAGAAAATGCAGGATTCTGTTCTGGAAAGACTGAGTCATTTTCCTGAAAAAACTCAGAATTAACCAAACTGCAAACCTGTTAGTTCAGAACAGGATGTCTTAACATCTGTTATGACATCTGAAAAACCTGTCTACTGATTTAGGAAAATGTGATCATTTTGCAAAATGCTCAGATACACACTTATAAACATCAGTACCTGAATGACAATATTTTTCTGCAAAGGTACCTAATGAATCAGTACAAACTAAACTAGAATGTTATGACATCAGTCATGACATTCACACATACACTTGGGTTTTACCAAAAATGTAAGCCAATAACTAAACAACTACAAACTCCCCCTTTGGCATATTTTTGGCTAAAGACCTTAAGTAATCAGAGATAGATAGCAGCAGAAAGAAATGACTGCAGAAAAATAGAATTTCTAATTAAGTAAGTACCAAAATATTCTCCCCCTCTTTAGCCACAAATGGGCTAAAGAAACATGTTCATAAAAATTATACAGTCATCCAGAAAAAAGTAATAAGAGCAGCAGCTAAAAACTGAACACACTTCCAAACTCCACCAGGTATCACCACCACCAATCAGCAACACCACCAAACAGCAACCAACCTTTAAGCACTGTCATCAGACTCAGAGGAGCTAGTTTCTTCAGTATTGAGATGACCTTCAGCTTCTACACCTTCTTCCCTCCTGCTTCCTTCAGCTTTCTCCTTTTCTAACCTGGCAATTAGGATTTCTAGGGTCTTTTTCCTAGCTTCCAGCTCTTTGCAGGTCTCTTTTAAAACAGCTATGACATCAGATGTCTTGGACTGGGTCTTCACAGACGATGTCTCAGCTGATGTTATGACAATATCTGGAGCATGAGATCCCTGAAACAGTTTGTAGTGCAACCCAAGGGCAGGAGCTCTTTTGCAGGCTATATCTCTTGCCACCAGGATATCAGGGTATTGTGCAAGGATAATTCCACAAAGGAGGGAGGCAAAGGCAATTGGTCTTTTGACAGCATAACTACCAGCATGTTTTAAAGTTTGTTCAAAGATATACCTGCCATAGTCAAAAGCAGTCTTGGTTCCCACAGCATAAATAAATCTCCCCAATCCTGTGGAGATAGTTGATTTATGGTTTGTAGGTACCCAGTTGGCTGCACCAATCTTGTGCAGGATGGCAAATTTCATGCTGAGTTTGCTGGCATTCAGCTTGCCTTTCAAGGGCCAGCACTTCACTTGCCTTGCTGTGATGGTTTGACAAACTTCATTGTCAGTGACCTCCAGATCAGGACAATCCTCATTTGTTCTTCCAAGAAATTTGTTAATTTCAGATGGAGAGAACTTGACCCTTCTTCCTCTAACAAAAACACTTTCAAAGTCAGCTGACCTTCCATCAGCACAATCATTAGACAAGTTCACTATAAACTCCTTGACCATATTTTCATAACACTTGTTAAATTTTATCACTGTCTTCATCAGTCCAGCATTCTTGATCAGGTCCATGATGTCTTTGCACTCCATGGCATCATTGTTGAGTTCTCTTTCTAAAGCTATTCTCTTTAAGCAAACATACTTCCATCTGTTTGCATTGTCAGGATGATGAAAAGAGATGTTGTCTGTTGGGACTTCAGGAACTCTAGCAATTTTGCTGGAGGGGAGCTTCCTTCTGATAGGAATTTCTTCAGCATCAATCTCAAATTCTGATTCCTCATCAGAATCAGAAGATTCAGGTTCTTTTCTCTTCTTTGAAATTGGTTGTCTAGCAGTATGCACCTGGGCCTTCTTCCCTTTGGTCTGAATAGTTTTCACAGATTCTACCTCAGCCATGCCTTCAGCCTTGGATTTCTTAACAGCAGGTTTATCTTTGGAAACACATTTTGCATCATTCTGATTACCCTTTCTTTTCATCAATCTCCTATCTATGCTAGGGTTTACATTGGCAATCAGATCATTATCTGAGTAATCCTCATCCACATCAATGATAGGTGGATCAGCAGTCTTTTCTGAAGGGTTCTGAATGTTGTCATTTTGTGTCACAACATTCTCAGAGACATCTACATTCTCAGAGAGGTCCACATTTGGGCTTCCTGATTGATTTAAAGGGACAGAAATCCCCGGTACAGGTTGGTTTCCGCTTAGTATACTAGTAACAAGCCTAGCAATAGCTTGATGAACTTGAACTGATCCTTCTCTATTTGGTACAGAAGAAGAAGGATGAGAAGGATTACCAGAGGCTGCAGCTTGAGCTCTTCCTGCATGTCTAGTTCTTAGCTTTTTGACTTTGGTGGGGTCAGTTGCCATCTCTCTGAGAGGAGTGACCTCAAGAACTTCAGATTCTATGCATGTGGTGATTGCTCTAGAGTCTTGGTCAGATGATGAGGATGATGAAGTCGCCTTGGTTGAAGATGATGTCTGAGACATTTTGATTGACTTAGAGCACCAGTAGCAATTTGAAAAAAAACTTTGATTGAGAGGAGGGAACAGGTTGCAAAGACGAGAGAGGTAGGAGGCAAAAGAGAGTCTTTTCAACTTCTTAAGGATTTTGAAAGAATTGGGAAAACATATGATTAACCCACTAAAAATAGAATTAACAAAATTAACTCCTTCAACCCTTGTTTTAAGCAAAATTAATTGCTATAATTTCTCATATTGGCAAATACCCAACCTGCCCCTCAAGTTTTCAAGTTTATTTCCAACAAGAGCCTTGGTAGAAGAATCAGTCAGCTGAAGCTTAAAGATACCATGTTCCAGTTTAAATGACTTCTTCTCTACAAAGTCAATGTGCTTGGTCCTGTTATGTTGAATAGGGTTCAAGGAAATATTGATTGTATTCAGATTGTCACAACACAATGTCACAACATCTTTTGAGACATTATACCCAGTGAGCATCTGTTTTGACCAGATATTTTGAGAACAGTTATTCCTAGCAGCAACTATTTCCGCACAGAGTGGGGAAGGCATTCTTTTGATATGAATCATAGTTCTGGTTGATTCTTGAATGATTTTCTTTTTGTCCACTCCATTTTGATGGAGAGTTATAGGAGAGGAGACTTCACGCCTCATTTCTTCAGGGAAACAGAATTTATTAGACTTGTTGTTTCCAACATCCTTGTCATGATTACTTCTGGTTCTGACAACACATCCTTCTTCAAGTTTATTTGCCACATCATAGACATTATCAACCTGTAGTTTTGGAGTCCTTCTGACTGCTTCCATAGAGATAGCTCTTTTCATTCTTCTTAGATGAAGATGACCAAGCTTATGATGCCACAGTTTCATCTCTTTTTCTTCTTTGGTAATTGGACACATAGTGGAGTTATTAGTGTTCTCAGGCTGCCACAAGTAGCAGTTATCTTTGGATCTGATTCCTTTCATTACAACTTCTAGTTTTTCATTAATTACTAGACATTCAGATTTTGAGAAGTTGACCTTGAATCCTAGATCACATAATTGACTGATACTAATGAGATTAGCAGTCAGCCCTTTTACCAGCAAGACTTCACTCAGGCTTGGAACTTCAGGGCAGTCCAAATTACCAACTCCTTTGATTTCACCTTTAGCACCATCTCCAAAGGTCACATAACTAGTGTTGTGAGGTTTGACATGATTGAGATTGTTCTTTATTCCAGTCATGTGTTTAGAGCACCCACTGTCAAAGTACCAGCCTTCCTTTGCAGACACTCTCAGGGAAGTATGGGCTATCAGGGCAGTAGCATTTTTCTTCCAATGAGGAGTATGTGGTACCCTTTTTGGCTTAGGTTTAGCACCTGAGTTTTGATTAGGGTATCCATGCAATTTGAAGCAGAAGGGCTTTATATGTCCATACCTCCCACAATGATGACATCTCCATCTTTGGTATTTTTTCTTCATGTATTTCTGTTTCTGATGTTGAGAGTTGTGTTGAGACATCTGCTTTGACAATTGTTTAACATGCCTGATCTTCTTGTCTGCACCAGATTTCTTAGCTTCCACAAATCCTAGACCAGATTTGTTTCCCACATTTTGTCCAACTTGAAGAATCTCTTCCAATTTATCTGATCCATTGGTCAGCATCTTGACAGATTTTGTCATTTGGTTCAGTTGTGAGTTCAGTAATTGAACTTCCCTTTCTAGGTGACTTATAGTTTCAAGATCTGCCTTTTTTTCAGCCTCCAGCTTTATAATGAGTTTTGATTGTTTCTCATTCTGCACACAGACTTCAGCACTTCTGATACACAATTTCTTGTAGGTATCAGCCAGTTCTTCAAATGTCACTTCTTCATCACTAGTGTCACTGTCAGAGGTACAAACACTAGTTAGAGCAGTAACTAGTTTGGCAGATTCTTCTTCAGAATTACTTTCTGAATCACAGTCAGACCAAGTAACAGTCATTACTTTCTTTTGTTTCTTAAGAAAGGTAGGACATTCAGCTCGAATATGCCCATATCCTTCACAACCATGGCATTGAATTCCTCTGCCTTGATTTCCCTTCTCTTCTGACCTTGGTCTTCTGCTGGAACTGTCAATGTCAGAGGGAATGTTATGGACATTAGACCTTGACTTTGGATCTATTCTTTTGATGAGTTTGTTGAACTGTCTTCCAAGCATGGCTATAGCTTCTGAAATATTTTCTTCAACATTAGTGTTGGACACAAGTGTTATGCTCTTGTTCTTCTTGTCACCATTATCAGTGATCCCCATCTCAAAAGTCTGAAGAGACCCAATAAGTTCATCCACTTTCAACTTGCTGATGTCCTGGGCTTCCTCTATGGCAGTTACCTTCATTGCAAATCTTTTAGGCAAGGATCTGAGAATCTTTCTCACCAGTTTTTCTTCTGACATCTTTTCTCCCAATGCTCCTGAGGTGTTGGCAATCTCCAAGATGTTCATGTGAAACTCATGAATGGTTTCATCTTCCATCATTTTTAGATTCTCAAACTTGGTAGTCAACATCTGAAGCCTTGACATTTTTACTTTGGAAGTGCCCTCATGAGTAGTTTTGAGAGTGTCCCAAACTTCCTTGGCCAGTTCATATTGATGTACTAGTCTGAAAATGTTTCTATCAATTCCATTGAACAAGGAATTTAAAGCTTTGGAATTTCCCAGGGCTAACTCATCTTCTTCTTTACTCCAATCTTCCTCAGGCTTCAGACTGATTGTCCCATCTTTCTCAGTTATGGTGGGATGGATCCATCCTTTGTCAGCAGCTCTCCAAGCCTTTTTGTCCAGAGATTTTAAGAAGGCAATCATACGAGGTTTCCAGTAGTCATAATTAGTTCCATCCAGAATGGGTGGTCTATTTCCAAAAACTCCTTCTTTGTCTATAGTGCCAGAAAGTGATATCCCTAGATCTCACCCAGTAATACAGGCAGGGTGCCTGCTCTGATGCCAATTGAAATTCTGGCTGCAGATACTCAATGTCACGTTTAATGTTATGACACCGTATCTGACTTTCTATAAGACAGTAAATACAAAAACAGTAAAGAATACAGTCAATTGTTTACCCAGTTCAGTGTGCAACAACACGTACTCTGGGGGCTACCAAGCCAGGGAGGAAATCCACTATAAGAAATGTTAATTCAGGAATAAACCAACCAGTTTATCTCCTTCACTTAAGACCTACCCAATGCAATTTCAATCTAAGTACAACTTAAACCTGAGTTCCTACTCACTCCCCCTCAATCACAGCAGTGATACATAAAACAATTTGACTAATGAATTGATGAAGACACTCTTCAAAAACATACACTTGATTAAGCTTCACAGCTTTTTAATCAAGCAACACAACCACTCTTGCTTCACAGCTTTGAGTGATACACACACCTAACTTGACTCTGCTTCACAGCTTTAGTCAAGAAACATACAAACACTCTTGCTTCAAAGCTTTGAGTGCTACACAACCCTTACAATTAAAAACCTATTCCAAGTCACTTATCACAATGATAATTGCTTGAAGTACAATAATTAAACCTATACAGTTTACAAATGATCTTCTGACCAAAAAGGGATTACTTGCCAAACAGCAGCTCTGTTGAATATATAGCAGCTGCATCTTCAGTTAGGGTTTCCACAAAAAGCTAGGGTTAATTCCATTTGACCTTAAGACTAGGTCACAGGACTTTACCAACCAGGTTAGGGTTGAGCTAGGTTAACCCAAAGAAAACGCAGGATTCTGTTCTGGAAAGACTGAGTCATTTTCCTGAAAAAACTCAGAATTAACCAAACTGCAAACCTGTTAGTTCAGAACAGGATGTCTTAACATCTGTTATGACATCTGAAAAACCTGTCTACTGATTTAGGAAAATGTGATCATTTTGCAAAATGCTCAGATACACACTTATAAACATCAGTACCTGAATGACAATATTTTTCTGCAAAGGTACCTAATGAATCAGTACAAACTAAACTAGAATGTTATGACATCAATCATGACATTCACACATACACTTGGGTTTTACCAAAAATGTAAGCCAATAACTAAACAACTACACATCATTTGTTTTGAGACATGATATAGAGATCATGCTCCAACAACATTTAGTGTAATGGGAAGGGGATGAGATGAAGAGGATTAGGGAAAAAGATAAATAAACCACTTTTGAATTAAAAATTTAATCAAACTATTATTAAAATCATTCATCCATTTTTGTGGAGTTAAACTCAACACCATGGATCCAATGATGTTAATAAAGCCATGATCAAAAAATCAACCCAAGACATCCAAAAAATAATCATAAAATAATAATATAATTAATATATACATTAAAAGGTTTTAAAAATGTTTAAAAAATGGAAAATTAATGAGGAAAATATCAATTATATTCAAATTAATCAAGAAATGAAAAATAAGACCATAGAAAAATCAAAAAAGAGGCCAAGTAATTTTATAAATTTTTGGTAATTTTTTAAAGTCAGAAACTATTTTTAAAAATTAAAATAAATGGGTAAAATAAACAAAAAGAGTAAAGTCAGAAACAAATATGAAATAAGGTCACCAATATTTGTCACAATATCATTGGATCATTCCATAATTTTTTCAGAATTTAAAAATGTATAAAAGTATTTTTAAACATTTTAAACAAATCAAATAAGTGTAAAATTCACAAAAAAATACCAAAACACAAACTTAAATTGTGAAAAAACTAAAAATCAGAAAGAGAATAATCAAAAATATTTTTCAAATTTTTTTCAGATTTTTTGGACTAAAAATGAATTTTCTATGATTATTTGAAATTTAAAACAATTAAAATATAAAAATCAGAAAAAGAAAATAAAAGTAAAAGATGTGGATCATTGGATGAGAGTCAAAATGCGTTAGTAATTAAATCCAAGGGATCTAGCGTGTTGTGCGTATCATGGTCTTTAATGAATAATGTACAAAATCAATAATAAATCAGATTTTTGAAAAACACAAATGGCACGCCATCATTGGTTGGAAGATGACACGTAGGTCATCTTCAACCTCCAGCCAACGTGATTTGCAGGTCTCTCAAACTGTAAAATCAGAAGCTCAGACCTATGCCAATCGTTTCGTGTCTTTAACATGAAAACAACCACACCCTTGCGCCAAATTTATATAAACTGTAGCTCAAGCAATTTGGAAAGGAAGTTTTGAAAAGGGATTTAAAAATTCACGATCAAAACGTGCTTCCAGTGAAATGTAAGTGTTACGATTAGAATCAGGACAATGAGAGCAACATAATGATATCAGAGTTTTGAAGAATTGATGAAGAAATCTACCTATTGAAGTTGAGTTGAAGAGCTCTGAAACTGGACTTCTATGGAACAATATAGGGCACGATTCTTGAATGTAATTATATGGTTAGCTTCAGGGAAGATTAAGGAAGGTGAATTGAGAGAAAAAATGGATTGAAAACAGCTGGAGAATAGATTTCGAATTTGTTAAATTCTGGGTTGTGAAGCAAGTTTGGCAGGGTGATTCTGGCTATCTAAGTTTGGGAAATTGAATGGGGGATGACCCTCTATTTATAGGGAAGCAAATGGGATCAAAAGGAATAGCAAATGATGCATTTTGGAGGAAATTCGTGTGGGTTTGCATCATGAAGAAAGTGTGACTCAAACTTGATCAAAACTCAGCCAAATCGTGTGTTTCATGATGCTAATCACTTCTGGAAAGTTGCTAAACATGATTAAAACCAAAAACGCAAGGAAATATTGTGATTAGAAGCCAAAACAAAGATTTCAAAATCCTGACTTTGTGAAAAATTCAGTTTCAAACTAGCCAATTCAAATCCATGGCATTTCCACCTCATGGGGTCTTAGGGCATAATTCTTGATGCTTTGGAAAGACGAGGTTACAAAATTTGCAATGGAAAAAGAATGGAATCAAATGGATGCTTGAGCTGAAAGTTACATGGAGTCAAAGTTGAAGAAAAAGAGTTGACTTTCCATACATAGAAATATTTCAAATTCTTCTTTAAAAATGACCTATAATCGTTTGTATTCAAACATGGCCTTCCACTTAGAATTTGATCTTGACCAAAAAAGATGGAATGAAGTAGACCTCTTGAATGACATTTTTCAATTTGAACCACTCAAAATCTCCAAAAATTGAGAAAGTTATGACTTGTTGAAGTTGGCCAAAAATCATGAAATGACCTATAATCTTTTGCATTCTTAAGGAAACTTCCATCCATTTTATTACTTTGCACATAAAAGAAGGCATGAAGAACACATCTTTAAGATAATCATGAAAAAAGGATGGGCTCAAGGTGATAAAAATTGACCAAGTTATGACCATTTGAAGTCACATATAGAAAATTGGGGATTCATCTGGATGACTTGTAATCTTTCTTCTTCACCAAGTTCCTTCCACATGAAAACTCCTTGGAACTTTTGAAGTGATTTGTTGGTAACTATTTTAAGAGAAGGATGTTTTTGGAATCACTCAGAAATACCAAAAGATGAGCAAGATATGCTCCTTTGAAGTTCAAAATCTTAGCTCCTAGATCAAGAAAATGCTTTGAGGAACTTTGACAAGTTTGAACAAACATTTTGTGACAATATTATTCCTTTGTGAATAGAAGTTGTTGAGGAGAATGATGAGGATTCATAGCCACCAAAACCACTTCCATTTCTTGAAATTAGAGAGAAATATGCCCTTGTGGCCAATAGGAACAAGACCTTGTTCAATCATGACAACTTCTTCCCTCAACCCCTTGTACTTTTGAATCAATTTTGATAATTTTGAAATATGATGAGCCAAAGCAACTTTTCCATGCCAATTCTTCCAAAACCACTCCAATAGTGAGGTTTGAATTCCTCAAGCTAGGTTGGCTAGGGCATGGAAATAAACTCATGTACCCGTGGAGCAACTTGCTAAACCTCATTGCCTTTACCTACATTATTAACAAGTAAGACAAACCAATATTTCATCTTATTAATTAGAGAGAGAATCAAAGAAAAATATCCATGATCAAAAAAGAAAACAAGTCAGGTGCTTGGTAACTCCTCAAAAGAGCAAGGCTAAAGATAGGGAGAAGAACCAAAAATCCTAATGTGATCTTGTTGTGATCGAAACACTATGGTATGATGCAAGAATCTTAGGGGAAAAAATTGGGGTACAACACCTGTTCTTAATGATTATGTGGAACCATCACCATCTTTTGGAGAGCATCTTCTACATTATTTTTCGTGTATGAAGGGAAAGCTTGCGACCGAATGCACATCTGAATTAACTTAGATAAATACCCTGCCCCAGGTTATGATTAAGGGTTTTAATTTGTGTGAAAAGAAAACTCCTACTTCTTAGGCTAAAAGGGGTTGACTAGGGATTATCTTCCTTATA
This sequence comes from Vicia faba, assembly GCA_948472305.1. Lineage (NCBI taxonomy): Eukaryota > Viridiplantae > Streptophyta > Magnoliopsida > Fabales > Fabaceae > Vicia > Vicia faba. Next base: position 1,329,403,625 of record OX451736.1, on the reverse strand, counting down.
ACTCCACTATTTAGGATTTGAAACAACGCTTGTACATCGTTAGCAGGGCCTGTTCAAAAGCATACTGTAGAGATTATGGTATCGTTCTCGTCATCCTCCCTCTAAAGGCTTAGTGCTTTTAATCAAGAGTTTAATATCACAAAAAGAAAGTAAGAAAGCAGTTTAAGCATAATGAAAACAAATTAATTCAAGAAAAACATGTGCAATATATTAATGAAATAACAATGTTTGACATGACAATAATTGTTTGAATATACAAAGAAAATACAACTTGAGAATTCAAATGAATAAAAATGCTTTCAATCCTGGCCATGATTTGGCATGGGAGGAGTGATCACATTGGGAGTCTCAGGAGGGTCGAACTCAATCTCCTTGGCGTCAATCATATTTTGAATCTTGTATTTCAGTTCCCAACAATCATTAGTATCGTGCCCAGGACTGCCAGAATGATAGGCACACCTTGCATCATGATTGTAGTTAGGATAAGAAGTCTTAGGGTTTGGATGAGGTCCTATCAACATAATCAAATTCATCCTTAACATATTTTGTAATTCTTGAGACAACGACATGTTGATCTTGGTAAACTGTCTCTTAGGCTCGTCTTGCCTTCACTGATTACCCCGTTGTTGTGGTAGTTGCATGCGTTCCAAATTAGAGACCAACACTGCCCCTACAAATTAGTGATAGTCTGCCTTATTACGACCCTTCTGGCCATACACAACATTGGCTTCCCTCTTACTAGCAAATGGATTCTTCTCAGCATTAGAAGATACAACCATCGGGATCTTCCCACTCTTGATACCACTTTTGGACGTCAGCAGCCAAGTCTTCCCAGGTATGGACGTCAGTTCCTTCTAGCTGATAGAACTAATCCAGTTCAGTGCCAGCCAAACATTCTTGGAAGAAATGGACCCATAACTTCCGGTCAGCAGTGTGAGGCTGGACCTTTCTGACATATGACCTCAAGTTAAGCTTGGGACAGGAAACACCGTCATATTTTACGAAGATAGGGACCTTGAACTTAGGTGGGATGACCACCCCTGGAACCAAACCTAATTCTTCAAAATCCAGACCGAGCACCCTTTGGATCTCCATGGCATTAAGCCGACCCTCCAGCCGTTTGTATTTATCGTTAGCAGGAGGATATTACTCCTCAGAAAAGTCATGTTCATCTTCTTCAGACGCTGTATTGTTATCTCCTTCCTCTGATTCCTCGTCATCTTCCTCTTGATTATCCCCTCTCTTTGATGGGGTTGCGAAATCTAGAGCCCAGTTAGCTGTTCTTCTTCTTCCCACACTCAAAACACAAACTTGTTTCTTTTCCTTCTTAGTCTTCTTTTTGACGATTAGAGCTTTCAGGTCTTCTTGCCCCTAGGTCAGAGTCAGGAACATTTGTTGGAACTGAGCGTTTTGAGCCTGAAGGTCTTTGATTGTTTAATCAAGAGCCATTTTTTCTTGCTCAAATAAACAGCGAAGGGATAAGAATCTTGTACCTGGAGTACCTGTTATGCAATGACATGTATGATGTGAAAATGTTTTCAAGGATCTCGCGGGGTAAACACAAAAAGATGTTAGGAGTTGAACTGTGACTTTGACTAAAGAACTTTCGTATAGTTTGAAGGTCCTTCTATGAGAGTCAAGCTCACCATATCGAGTGGGTCTTAGCTCCTGACTCAAGTTGTCGTGTTTTGGTCTTTTTAAGGCATGGGTTAGAGGAAAATAAATCCCCTTGCCCCTTGCTAGACGTCTTCTTTATCATAATCTGCATCACAGACCCTTGAGATCCTTGAAATGGTTAAGGAAATGCTATGGTATGATGCTATGATGTGTATGCTATGCATCAAGCAAAAATGCAGGGTAAGAAACCAATTTATTTGATTTATACAAATAAAGCCCTGCAATGAGTTCAAATTGTTAGGCAAAGAAAGCAAACAAGTCACACAAGTAGCCTTAGGTTTAGGCTTGCATGGATTCCATAGGTAAGTACCCTCTTAAAGTTTAGTTGGCTCAACCTGTCTTAGAAATAGTAACCGGGTTCTAAGGAGTCTCAATATCACCGATCTTTATTTATCGAGCATTATTTCAGCTTAACAATCTTTTCTTACGGCAGAAACATCTCGAAAGTCCAATCTCAATGAGTGTAGTATCAAGTATCAATCAATCACCAACTTTACACAGAGGCCGACTATCTCACTACTTTTTAATGGACAAGTTTGCTCAACTAAGGTTCTAAGGTCCGTTAGTGCTTCACGACACTACACGGCGGCCCCGTATTCTCCCCGATTCAACACAAGGGATACCGGTACATACCAAAGTGTCACACTAACATAGCTATCCCTTCAACCATATCAGTCTATGCCGTACAGTCTCCACAAACTATTGTTGTTTACCTAAAAGTGTGCCCAAGATCCGGGTGTAAGATCTATAGTAACAACCCAAACAACCCTCCGAGGATAAAGCAAACAAAGCATACAAATACAAAAAATTTGAAATGAACTGACTCAAAGGTAACCCCACTTTTTATCATCCCCAACAGAGTCGCCAGTTCTGTGATACGGTGGCAGAACCGACTGTTTAATATTGGTTTTTCATTTTGTATTCGCAAATGTTGTGGTAAGCAAGAGTCACCACCGACTTTTCTTTTACCCAATAAAGGAAAGGGTGAAAAGAACAGAAAATACCTTTTTGAGAGTTTTCTGAGTAAGGGGTGTAGATTATGGAAAGGGAAGGTGTTAGCACCCTTTCCATCCATAGTTATCTACGGACTCTTATACGTTTGATCATTTTGAAATACTTTTGTGCTTTATGTGTTTGAAAATGTTTTGAAAATGTATTAGTGTGGCGATTCGCTTTATGATAACTCTTGTATCAGTCCTCAAGAGTGTTGACAAAGTGAATGTTTTTGAAAGTGTTTTGAAATGTTTTTGAAAAGTAGTTTTTTGTGTAAGTGCAAAGATGTTTTGAGAAAACTTCTAACATCTATCTACTTTTATACTCGAAAAGGATCGTTCTTTTCCTCTTTTCCTTTAGACAATGCTATCCTACTATTAGTGAGTAGGTAGCCTTGTCGTTGGATGTTTGAGGGATAATCGAAAGGGACATTACGGTCACGAAGGCAACTTGGAAAGAAATTTTAGTAATTGTCCTAAAGTCTTAAGATCACATTTAACCGAGGCAACATCAAAAGGGGTCATCGAGGGACTTGTGATCTTTTGAACTAGAGGACAACCACTACAAATTCTCACGTTTCGAGAATTGTGACCATTTTCCGAAGGCAACCGAAGTGGGATACCCTAGAGGTGTGCATGTGCGATTGATTTAGTTCAAGTATTTATCTTGTGTTATTAGGTTTGCTAACGTTTGAATTTCAGTCTTGCCATACATGCCTAGTTACTAGCAGTAATATTTTGCAGGAAATAAAATGCAGTAATATAAACCTATACTATTACATGGCTTTGGGGAGGGGGATTTACACTGTACAAAATTGGGGGAATAAAAGAAAGAAAGTGATAAAAAGTGCTACTTAGTCTATTACATACTAGTATATAGTTACATTATTATAAAAAATGTGAGAACAACAATAGTGCGCGCGAAATAAATATTACGTCTAAAAGAAAAAGCTAAGAAAAAGCTAAGTGAAAATATTTTTGATTGTTTTTGTTTATTTAGGAAAATACTTAATAAAATTAAACCTAGATTTAATTAATTAAAATAAAAGAAAGTTATTGATCAAAGTTAAATTCTAAACAAAAACCTAACATTTTTTTGTATTTTTTTTATTTAAGAAAATAATTAAACTATCCTAATATTTAATTAGAAAAATAAATTAAATTAAGAAATATAGTCTAAGTTCTTTTTGGTCTTTATTATGAAAAGAAAATGATTAAAACATAAGTTAAATCCTAAATTCTAACTCATTTTAAATTAAAGAAAGAAATTAAAGTTGAATTAATAATTAATTTCAAAAATTAGTTTAATTAAAAAAAGAAACTAACCTATTATTTTTGTGATTTTTTTATTACTTGTTTAATTAAATAAAGAAAATAAAAGAAATTAAAACAAAACAAAAAGAAATGCTAAATGGGCCTAGGTAACAAAAGACAAAAGGGGGGGGTGATATTGAAATTTCACTGGGCCCAAGACTGGGAAGCCCATATTGCTGTATGGATCCAGTGTGGACTGTTTCTTGGTGGCATATGCTGGACTTTGCATTGGGGCGCTCAGATCTAGATCAATCATGATCTGATGGTCATGATTTGGGGCTTATGCTGGTCCTGCATAGTTAAGGGACACTGGATCTGCAATCAACAAATGTTAGAAAAACAAAATGTTGGACCTGGGACTCAAACCCATGTCCTCTCCCTCATATGCACGCGCCTTTACCAGCTGGGCCACCTATTCATTCGTTACATAAAATAGAATAATAATATAATATAAAAAAATGGCCAGATATATTATAATAAAAAGAACACGTGCTTTAATTGAACTGGCCAATGGGACACTGCCATACTTCGTCCCCTTCCTCCATCTGTCGTCTTAGATTAGGGGATCTATAGTGGCAGTTTTTGTCTGTCACTATACCACCTGCAAATCAGAAAATCTATAATACGCAAAATAAATTCAATGTGAGGCCATGGATTGATTGGCCTCAACCTCCTGAGCACAATGATACCCTTGGTTGGGTCTAATTTTGGCCATTGCGAAAAAACCCAATTCTAGAGTTTAAACCCTAGAAATGGTAAATCACGATACCTGCATCAAAACTGCAATCTAACTATGCAAAAAGCTTGCAAACACGCCAATAATCAGTAATGTATGATCAAAATGCGTTTATATTACATAATTCAAGCAAAATGAATTTGAGAAAAGAAGCAAACCGTTAAGGCCGATTATGAGGTTTTGTGTTGCTTCAAGGCTTGGTAACAATGGTAAACGCTTCAAGGGACCTCCAGAAGTGGATTAGGATCCTTGGTTTGGACTAAGGAAAGCTGGAAATTGAAATTCGAAGTTGACAACTTTGATGTTTTTTTTTGGCAAAATTTTCAGAGGTTTTCCAGGTTGTGTCCGTCCTTGGAGCTTGCTAATGGCTTGTTTATGCAGAGAGTAGTGAGGAGACAAAGAAACAAGGGCAATAACAACCATGATTATATGGTTTTAAAAACATGAACGCAAAGTTGTAACTTTGGCCAAAAGCATGGGATTTTGTCCATTTTTCAATTTTTCATGAATGTAGACATGCTGGTCTTGCTGTACACGAAATTTGGGGCCTCTCCATGCATAAAACCAAGCCCAAATGATAATGGGCCATATATTTTGCAATAATTTTGATTTATTTGATTTTTAATTAAATAAAATTAGTATAAAATGCAAATAAAATCAAGACTATGCAAAAATGGTTTTACGGGTCCTCTATAATCTTAGGAAGATGTTTGAAATCCAAGAAAATGAGCCCTTGCCTTAAAACTTCAAATTTTCTCAATGCAACAATCTTGAAATTTCCCAAATTTTCCAAACTTAGGAAAAACATAACTTGATCAATTTGTATCTCATGATGATGATCTTTGACTTTTTGGAAAACCCAAGATGTCTACTTCAATCCATATTTTTATCCATTTTGCATTTGAAGGTTTTATCTTGAGGTAAAAGGTCTTGTAAAAAAGTGCATTTTATTGACTTTCTGAAAATCACCTATAATGTATAAGCTTGTATCTTTCAAATGGTGCATTTATTGGACTTTAGTGATGAAGAGAAGTTGTAGGGAATTGGATTATTTTCAAAATTAGCTTTGGTTGGGAAAAAATGGATGAAGTATGAGAAAGTTATGCCTGGTCAAAGTTTGGTTGACTTTTCCTATAGAAACCCTAATTTAGCAATTTTTGACTTTTGATGAATTATGAGCATTTCTTGAGGAATCATGATAAACCTTTGATCAAATGATGGATATTACTTCAAAGTGTTGAGTTTGACCAAAAACCTTGAAGTTTGACTGTATATAGGCCACACTTGACTTTTAACCTAGTACATTTAATTTCTAAGCATTTGAACAATTGACTGAGCAAACTTGTAGTGCAAGGCATGAAACTTGGCATGGACAAACTTGAAGACATATTAGGACCATGGAAAACATTTGAGATCTTTGGAGCTCATACATCTTGGGGAAAAATGAAACCCTAGTTGGAAGGCCAATGCTTAGGAGGAGAATTTGTCTGATCAATTCTTGGTCAACCTTGGGCAATTGAGGACCTTTAGGAGTATGTCTTGTGTGAAAATGGGAGGGAAAATTTTGGGGTACAACAACATATCTAGGCGAAAATAAGGGCATCCCAGCGAACCAAAAGGGTTCGGGAAAAAGTTCGAGATATATACAAAAGATTGTACACCCGACAAGTCGAAAACCCAAAAGGGCGGCTTGGGCAAAAATGGGTATCCTGGTGGACTGAAAACCCGAAAGGGCGGTCAAGGAAACATTTAGGGATGAAAGCGTATGACTATGTCCCGTTGGATCTCTGCAGCCATCTTTATTACCAAGGTCCATGTTCAATGGTCCAAGATCAATTCAATCAACTTCTGTCAACGGCAAGGGATGATGTTCAAAAAATTAGGGGAATAGCGGATTTGGAACCCAATGAGATCACTTCCACATGGCTATTATTTTTGTTTTCATTTTGTATTCCTTTCATTCTTTTGACAATTTTCTCTTACTAAGATCTCTGTCTCCTTGTATAAAAACGTTTGTTTATAGGAAAACATCAATACAAATATACTTTGAAGTGCAAACTTTTTGTTTTTTCTATTTGGAGTGCAAAAGTGTTCAATGGCTAAAATTGAATGAACATATGTGTATGAACATGATTAAACTGTTAACAAGTGTATACATGAAAACAGTAACAAGCATCTCCTTAAGGATTTGAGATATCCCCACAGAGATACTTCAATAAGATTATCCCCACAAAGACTGATTCATGCAATCCCCAGCCAGAGTTCCAATCTCTCAAAAAACCTCTCCCTAGCTGAGTTGGTCTTAGAAAAAAGCCTTATGGAGTTCTACCGAAAGAAGTTACTTCCCCAGAAGGTTGTCAAAATTTGCTCTTTAACCGGGTTTATTTCCCCAACAAACTACAAATTCCCCAGCTTGAGTTGGCCTCTCAGCATTACAAATCAATGGACAAAACTACTTAATCCCCGGTAGAGTCATTGCATTCCCCAACGGAGTCATTACTATCCCAGTAAGTTACTACGAAGCCTGGAATCTGACCAAATAACAGTTAAACTTCATCCTTTCAAGCAAATTACCACGAAACCTGGAATCCGACCAGATAACAGCTAATTTCATCCTTTCATCTAAGTTGCTGCAAAGACTGGAATCCGACCAGATAACAGTTTAACTTCATTTTTCTGCGAAGCCTGCAATCTAACCAGATAACAATTAATTTCATCTAAGTTGCTACGAAGCCTGGAATATGACCAGATAACAATTTAACTTCAATTTTCTGCAAAACCTAGAATCCGACCAGATAACAATTAAATTTAGTAAGTTGTTGTGAAGCCTGGAATCCGACCAGATAACAGTTTAACTTCAATTTTCTATGAAGCCTGGAATCCGACCAGATAACAGTTTAACTTCAATTTTCTGTGAAGCCTGGAATCTGACAAGATAACAGTTAATTTCATCTAAGTTGCTGGGAAGCCTGGAATCTGACCAGATAACAGTTTAACTTAAATTTTCTGCAAAGCCTGGAATTTGACCAGATAACAATTAATTTCATCAAAGTTGTTGCAAAGCCTGGAATCCGACCAGATAACAGTTTAACTTTAATTTTCTGCGAAGCCTGGAATCCAACCAGATAACAGTTAATTTCATCTAAGTTGCTGTGAAGCCTGGAATCCGACCAGATGACAGTTTAACTTCAATTTTCTACGAAGCTTGGAATCCGACCAGATAACAATTAATTTTATCTAAGTTGTTGCGAATCTTGGAATCCAACCAGATAACAGTTTAATTTCAAATTTCTGCGAAGCATGGAATCCGACCAGATGACAGTTACTTTCATCTAAGTTGCTGCAAAGCCTGGAATCTGACCAGATGACAGTTAAACTTTATCATCCCCAATAAGTTGCCGCGAAGCCTGTATTTTGACCAGATAACAGCTAAATTTCACTCTCCCCAGTCAAATATAATTTCCCATTAGAGTAATGGACAACTCCTAAACTCTATTCCCCAAGCAGAAATCAACACTCCTCACAGAGTTTCCTCAAGCAAAGGGCCAAAATCAATGTTTCCTAGCGGATTTCTCCTCAAACAACAAAACAGGAATTCCCAGCGAAAGCATTCTAAACAAGGTTTGAAGATGTGCATACTCTTCGTACTCTTCATCCCCAACAATAGTCCAGGATTTAACTTCCTAAAGCTCCCCAACATTTTTCAATGATTTATTTTCTAAGAAAAAGATACACTTTAACAATAATGCACATTCATATATCATATTACATACATGACAAATGCATACAAAAAATCTCATTTATTTTGAGAACATCATTATGCCATGCATGCATCTGCATGTAACTAACCCTCTTCCTTGCAAGAAAAGTCAACAAATCAACAATCCTCTTCTGGATGGATTTACTTCTACCAGTTAATAATAGGCAATTAACAAACCTCTTATAGCATGGATTTACTTCTACGAGTTAATAATAGGCAATCAAAAGGCCTCTTCTGGTTAGATTTGTTTCCCCAATGAAGTCACCATCACAAGACCTCTTCTGGTTAGATTTATTTCTCCCAATTAAAAACAGGCAAAATACATCTACAATTTCAATATAAATCGACCAAGAATTTATTCTGTTACTTCTTCCAATTTCTACCAACATCCACCCTGGATGGCATATATGAGCCCATCTCCGACAAACTTTTCATCATTTCTCTAAATGGCATCTTTAATCTCATTCCCGATATAATCAACCAACACATCATCGAGTGAAAATTTCTGGGCACTCTAGTGTTCAATCATCTTTCACCTTCAAGTCACGAATGACGGACTCACCGATCTAACTCTTCAGGTTTAAGAAGATTGAACAGGGCCAGGTGTTGTACCCCAAAATTTTCCCTCTCATTTTTCAAAACATTTCTCAAGATCATTAGATTGATAGATGAAATTTGGTCACCTGATAAAAAAGTCAATTGTACACTGAAAAGTCAAACTTTGACTTTTTGATAAAATTTGAGTCTCAAAGATCACACTTCATCAAGAAATTAAAAAATATGAAACTTGATCGTTAAGAAATCAAGAAAGTCAAAAGGTCTTTGGAAAAGTCAATGTTTTCTACACTTAGAAATTTTTCTAAGTATCTTAAACATGATAATTTCATAACTTCATGATATTTTTTCACCAAGATGCAATATGATTCAAAGGAAACTTTCAACATGAAAGTTATAGATATTGATGAATTCTACAACTTTGCATTAGAGGGTTGATGTCCAAAAAATGCTTAGATTTGAAGATATAAGCTCATGAAGTTATGACATTTTCATCTAACACTTAGAGAAATTTTCAACAGATTTTTGTCAGGATTTTATCCCAACTTCTTGGCATTTTTCACATAGTTCCAAGATATTTTGTCAAAATGGCAACCATGAAAGTTGTAGAGGATGTTTCAAGATATCCAAAACATCCAAGAGCATGAATTTATCATACTTGAGCTAGGATATTCAAGGGCCTGAAGTTGGGCATCCATTCTTAAATTGCAAGTCATTTTGTTGAAGAACATATAACAAAATCCTTATGCCATGCTGCATAATCTTACTTTGCAGGACTTTTGACTTGTAAGTATATCCATAATCATATGTTTACACAATTGATTGAACCATTATCTAAGTGATTCAAGTATTGTCCATTGCATCATTCCATTTATGGCACAAAGGCACCATTGCCATTCACACAAAGCATGCTTAATACAAAATCAGCCCTCCTTGAGCCTCTCAACTATTTTTTCTACACACACAATGTCAAATCAAGAAGCAACATGCCTAAAAGCCTCTATCAACTTCATACCATGCTTGTACCATGCATTGGGACATCAAATTTCACATAACTTGGTTATTGCATCTCAACCAAACAAGAATTTTGACAGCTTGTAAAACAAGCTCTCTCATCCTCTCAAACCTCCTCTATAAATAGAGAGGCCATTTTCAAGCTAAGGGGGCAGAAGTTTTTATGGTGTAGGCAAGCCCTCAAAATCTCATACTCTCAAAAAAGCCATAACTATCCACAAAACATCCACTCTTGAGCTTTGAAGTCCAAAACATGGAACCTCTCACACCTTGCAAGTTCTGTCCAAACAAACCATCCAAACACTCCACATACATCATATAGGAGTTGTTCAAACACAAGAACAACTTATGTTACATCATCATCACCATTTACCAAAAAAACAGCCACCTACAACTTGGTTTCTCCAACTCTAAGTCAAAACACAAATTTTAGCTTCAAGGTAAGTTTTCCTGACTTTGAACTCATCATATAAAGCATCACTAATGGTTCATTTGTGAAGATAAAATGTACATATCATTTCCTTGAAGCTAACTATGATACGGTGGAAGAACTAACTGTTATATACTACTGGTTTTGCATTTGTGTTTGGCAGATGCTGTTATCTGAATATGATATTGAATACCGTACTCAGAAGGCTATTAAAGGCAGTGTGTTGGCTGAGTACCTTGCTCACCAACCGGTGGAAGATTATCAGTCTGTTAAGTTTGATTTCCCAGATGAGGATGTGATGTTTTTGAAAGTAAAATATTGTGATGAGCCTTTACCCGAGGAAGGTCCTGATCCAGAATCCCAATGGGGTATGGTGTTTGATGGAGCTGTAAATGCTTATGGAAAAGGAATTGGTGCTGTGATTGTCACTCCCCATAGGTCACATATCCCTCTTACTGCAAGGTTGACATTTGATTGTACCAATAACTTGGCGAAATATGAAGCTTGTATCACGGGTCTTGAAGATGCTATAGATCTTAGAATTAAAATCTTGATGTATATGGTGATTCAACTTTGGTAATAAATCAAATCAAAGGAAAATGGGAGACTGCTCACATTGTCTTGATTCCTTATAAGGATTATGCAAGGAGATTATCACCTTTCTTCAATAAAATTGAATTCCATCATATTCCCAGAGATGAGAATTAAATGGCATATGCGCTGGACACTTTGGCTTCCATGTATAAACTGAACGTTTGGAATGATGTACCTCAGATTACAGTTTGATGTCTTGATAGACCAGCTCATGTGTTTGCTACAGAGGCGGCGTCATATGAAAAACCTTGGTATTATGATATCAAGCACTTACTTCAGACTCAAGAATAACGGCTTTGCGCGTCGAACATAGATAGAAAGACATTGAGAAGGTTGGCGGGTAGCTTTTTCCTCAATGAAGATGTGCTATATAAGAGAAATTTGACATGGTCTTGCTCAGATGCGTGGATAGACATAAAGCGGTCATGTTAATGCATGAGATCCATGAAGGTTCCTTTGGTACCCATGCCAATGGACATTAGATGGCAAATAAGATGCTTAGGTCATGTTATTATTGGCTGACAATGGAATCTAACTGTTACAAATTTGTGAAGAAGTGCTATAAATGTCAGATTTATGCTGACAAGATTCATGTACCTCCAACGCTTCTCAATGTTATTTCTTCCCCATGACCTTTTTCTATGTGGTGTATTGATATGATTGGAATGATTGAACCTAAGGCGTCGAATGGACATCGTTTCATCTTGGTGGCAATTGACTACTTCACCAAGTGGATGAAAGCAGCTTCCTATGCTAATGTCACCAAGTAGGTGGTAGTACGCTTTATCAAGAACAATATTATATGTCGGTATGGTGTGCAAAGTAGGATTATCATTGATAACGGCTCAAATTTGAATAATAATATGATGATAGAACTTTGTGAAGAATTCAATATTATCCATCACAATTCGTCTCCTTACAGGCCTAATACGAATGGGGCTATTGAAGCTACTAATAAAAACATTAAGAAAATCATCCAAAAGATTGTTGTTACCTATAAGGATTTGTATGAGATGCTCCCTTTACCTTTGCACGGGTATCGTACATATGTCCGCACTTCAACAGAGGCAACCTCATTCTCTCTTGTGTATGGTATGGAAGCAATGCTCCCCATTGAGGTTGATATTCCCTCTTCACGTGTAATAATGGAAACCGAGATGTTAGATGCTGAATGGGTCCAAAACAAGTTTGACCAATTGAATTTGATTGAAGAAAAGAGAATGACGACAATGATAAGTTATATCAGAAAAGAATGAAGAAATCTTTTGATAAGAAGGTTAAGCCTCTTGAATTCAGAGAAGGCGACCTCATGCTTAGAAAGATCATGTCTTTTAATGCTGATTATACGGGAAAGTAGACTCCCAATTATGAAGGCCCATATGTTGTCAAGAAAACCTTCTCTGGAAGTGCATTGATTCTTGAATCTATGGATGGTGAGGAGTTCCCATGTCCCATGAATGCGGACACAGTCAAGAAATACTTCGCCTAAATAAATAAAAGAACAACTCGCTAAGTTAAAAACTCGAAAGGGAGGCTTAGGCAAAAAAGAGTGTCTCGGTAGGATGAAAACCTGAAAGGGTGGTCTAGGCAAAAGTTAGTGACACAAACAAAATAAATTTTCTCGGTAGGTTGAAAACCCGCAAGGGAAACCTTGGCAAAAGGTAGGGATTTCCTGGAAAGTAACTACGTCAGACAAGACTTGATCATTGAAGCAACAATCTTCTCGGGTTTTCACCACACATCAGCTGAAGCCTCTGCTCAACAGTTCAAAGTTTTTAGGGAGAATAGTGGTCATTGTATTTCAATGTATCTTTTCCATGTATTTACCATTTTCCAAAACTTTGTAATCATCCATGGAGTTCCGCCATTTACGAACTACCATTCTATTAATAAAGTTTGAGCCTTTATCCAATTCTTTGTAGTTCTTATTTTATTTCGTTTACAAAAATTTCATTTATTATTGATAGTAATTTTAAAAACAAAAAGACTTAATAATAAAAATGTTTTTGAAAAGAATTTGCAAATTACTTTTTACTTCAGATTTCGTGATTCAAGTGGAACAAAAGTAATGATTCCAAGGATGAATGAACTCCGATGTTTCAAAAAGATCCCCAAGAGGAATCCCGGGATCACTCTTGCTGATATGAACATGACCCACTTATGTTTCATTCCTTAGATAATTGGATTTCATACCAATTAATATATGATTTGATGTTGGGCGTGTAATCCTATTTTCCCCAGTTATGTCTTGGTTCAAATTTTTCTCCAGGTTAATTATTTGGTTTTAGGTTTGCACAGTTTTATGCCTCTATCCCCGACTCTCCAGTCAAGACTTGATGTGAGTTTTTCCAGGTGAGTATCCAGACAAGGGCAGTATCTTTTCTAAGAAGTGTTGAGACATTTGTCAAATTTTTGGGTTTTCTCTCGCCAAGTGTTGAGTTTGATTTAAAATCCCCATAATTTTGACTTCCTGCTGCATTGTTAACTTCTTAGATCCCCAAATAAAGCAAAGATAATGCTTATCTCTAAAAGTTGTTATCCCCATGCAGTTTCATAGTTTCTCCCCAGAGAAGTTTGTAAAACCATTACTCTTGATGTTGAAAATTGTATTTTGGCTCCCCTCGGTAATGTGGCATTTTCCCCCCTAGTGAAGTCAGTATGGAATCCCCGGTCGAAATCTAGACGATGTGGTTTTGTCTTCCTTAGTGAAGTCTACATGTTATTCTTTGGTGAAACTTGAAGGAAGGTGTTATATCCCTGCAACTATATTGGTTTATCGCTATCAAATTATGCTGTGATTATTTTTAAGCCATTTTTCTTCCCAATGGAGTTAAGTCGTGAAGTAGGAATTTGTTTCCTCAACCGGTGCTTATTCTCTTATAAAATCTTCATCTTGGATGTGATTTAGCCGAGTGTTGTATTTACCCAAGTTGGTTTTGTCAAGTTATTCCCAGTGATATATGTTTATTTTGTCAGCATATACATGATAACATTCATACATTCCTACACATCAATGCACAACTAATTTAAAATCCATTGCTCATTTGCATTCATTGATTGCTTTAGCCTTCCTAAACAGCTCATTACCAAGGTAGAATTTGGTTCCCATTTGAGTTTATTCCTCATTGGATGGCGTCTTAGTTGACTGTTTCACCACAGTTTATTCCTTGTTTAAATTTATGGTTCCCGACAACAATGTTCCTCTGACCTCTCTAGGTTGTGATCCATGGGTTAAGAATGTGCGTTTATTTTGCACATGAAGACTTTATCACCTCAGCAGGAATGTATTAACACTTCCTCAGGAAGTCAAGATTCATTTCTCAGCCATGTTGTCGCAATCCTTTTTGTAACAGCACATGGCGGTCTCTTTATTTTAGAAACTTGTTCTTCCCTAGTAACACTGTTAATGCCAGAGAATATGTTTGGACTTCGATGGATGGTAGTCTCTTCGTTAAGGGAGATAGTTTATTGTTGAGATTTTTTACTCTGATAGATGATAGTCTCTTCATTAAGGGAGATAGTTCGTTGTTGAGATTTGTACTCCAATGGATGGTAGTCTATTTGTTAAGGGAGATAATTCTTTGTTGAGATTTGTACTCCTATGGATGGTAGTCTCTTAATTAAGAGAGATAGTTTGTTGTTGAGATTTGTACTCCGATGGCTGGTAGTCTCTTCATTTAGGGGGATAGTTCATTGTTGAGATTTTTTACTCCGATGGATGGTAGTCTCTTCATTAAGAGAGATAGTTCATTGTTAAGATTTGTACTCCGATGGATGGTAGTATCTTCATTAATGGAGATAGTTCGTTGTTGAGGTTTTACTCCGATTAATGGTAGTCTCTTCATTAAGGGAGATAGTTCATTGTTGAGATTTGTACTTTGATGGATGGTATTCTTTTCATTAAGGGAGATAGTTCGTTGTTGAGATTTGTACTCCGATGAATGGCAGTCTATTTTTTAAGGGAGATAGTTCGTTGTTCAGATTTCTACTTCAATGAATGGTAGTCTCTTCGTTACGGGAGATAGTTCACTGTTGAGATTCACTTTGCTCTAAAAAAGTTGAGTTATTCCCAACCATGCCTGCTAATGTCAATCATATGTTTCTAGTCATAAATACTAATGCCAATCATTTGTTACGAACCCTAATATTGGTATTTACTGGTATTATCTTACCACTTCTATTTTCATCCTTCGGGTTGTTAATTTCCTATTCCCTGTGATTCGACGTTACTTTTTTTGCTATCCCCTCTAGGGAGAGGGTAGTTTGAAATTATCTGTCGATCATTGTTCTCCATTACTTTTTCCTCATTTATTGAGTTAGTGATACTTTATCTCCTCTATGGGATTTACCCCAGTAGAGTTGACTCTTATGTTCCCCATCGATTTATTTTCCTGGTCGGACTCTCTTTTGATCTATTATTTTATCTTCTACTCACCGAGTGGTATTTTGTGTCACCTTTGGAGTTGTTTGTTTGAATTCATTATCATAAGCATTTCATGGCATCTTAGGGCCAAGAAAAGGGTTTATTTTGCATTTAAGTATCTTCAATCGCGTCGAGATGAAGATTTTAACCTTCGTATCTTCGGATAGAAGACACTTAAATAAGGGAAGCTGTTATACCCCAATTTTCCCCCTAAGATTTCTGATCATCTCATGTCGCAATATATTAAGACACACACATTAGGGTTGTTTCTATCTTTACCCCATCTTTAAGTTTGCTCTTGAGGGATTACCAAGCATATTTAAATGTCTATCTTGTACATATGTTATATTAACTAACATCAATATATGTATATATGTTTCTTTGAATGTTCATATTGTAGGTGATCACAGTTGCATTCATCTCACAATCTAACCTAGGGTTTGAAAGGATGGTTATCAGTCAAATGTTTCTACAATGGATTACAAGAGCTCAATCTTCAAGGTCATATCTATGATTTCAAATATTTGTGGTTCAAGGGGTTCCTTCACTTCATTTAAGTCAATACCTCCTCAAAGTTGGTGGTATTCATCAAGAAGATTCATAGTTCATGTGTTTATTTCAATGCCTTCTTTGACAAGCTTCATTGATACTTAAGCTCCATCTTCGAGTGTGCTTCATTACAACATCATTTCAAGGCCTCTTATGATTCATCATGATTTTTTTCTTCAAAAAAGTCCAAAATATTCAAGGTTGATTCAACAAGGTTGACCTAATTGAGCAAATACTAGATTCATTGATCACAAGTGCATAAATCTCTCAATTTTCAACATTTTGAGTTGGTTCTTTTTTCTATGGTTTCTTATCATCATCTACAACAACATCTCTTCACATGACAAGATCCATTTGTGCAAGAAATATCATCAAAAGTTGAAAGGGGTTTCAAGTCATTTTGACACTCTCTGAGCTAGGGTTTGTTGACTTCTAAGGACCATATCTAGCTTATTGTTTGAGATTTTTGATTTCTTCCAAATCCATGATTCTCTTTAAAGGGTCATTAACAATCTCTCTTCATAAGTCTAAGGCTAATTTTGAATGCAAGATCACTAAAAATTGAGAAAGATTACAGGTCTCATTGAAAGGCCTTTGAATTTTAGGGTTTGACTTAAAATGATCATAACTTGGTCAGTTTTTATCTCCTTGAGCCAATTATTTTTCCAAAATAATATTTAGTATGTGAAATTCACCTTTTCTCTTATGTGAAAAGCTTTAAAATGGTTAGAAGATACCTTAAGAGCACAAAAGATTATATGTCATTTCATGGATTTTCATCAACTTCACAAAGTCACAACTCTCTCATTTTTTGGAGTTTTTGAATGATTCAAGTTTCAAAATTCTCTTTAGGAAGTCTATTTCATACCATATTCATTGACCAAAATCCTAATTTTGAGTGGGAGGCCATGTATGAAAGCAAGAGATAATAGATCACTTTTAAGCTCAAAACTTATAAATTTTTCTAAGTCCACAAACCCGTGTGTTTTTTTTCTCTTCAATTTCAATTGATCATAACTTTCAACTCAGATCACCAAATGGAAACTTTCAAAGCACATTGTCAAGCTTGATTATTCAGATTTCTAAAGAATCCAAAATTGTATCATAAAGGTCCCTGAGCTGTTTGCACCATGGTTGTAAAGTTGATGCTTTGAAACTGAAAAATCACTTGCAGTCAGTTTGCAATTTCCATAATATGGTTTCTAATCACCAAATTACCATGCATTTTCCACTTAAACATGATTAGCAAATATGTTTGAATCATTTAGAGTGTCAAAACGCATCATTTGGATGAGTTTTGATGCAAATATGGTCACACTTTCTTCATGATCACGGCTGTGAATGATTTCCACTAAAATTGCATCATTCACCCCTCCTCTTGATTCCATTCACTTCTCCTATAAATAGAGACCTCCTCAACTTCATTTTATAAGCTTTAGAGAGCCTAAGAACCTCTGTTGAACTCCCTTCATACCTCCTAATTCTGCAACTTCGAATTTGGTTTTAAAGCATCTCTCAATCCAATTTCTTTGAGAATTCTTCATCATTGAACTTCCTTGAAGCTAACAGAAGAAGAACTAAGTCTTGAGGTATCCTAAATCGTGCTAGCCACGTCAAGTTTCAGAGCATTTTCTTCACACTTCATTCAAGTAGTAATTTGCATCGATTCTTCTAACTCAAATTATTGGAATGGTCTATGATGATCATTGATGCTTGTTGATGGTTTAATTTTGATCAATCGATGCATTTGTTTTCAATTTCAAAATTTTTTAAAACTCTCTGGTTTTTCTAAAATTGATTGAGCTATAGGTTAAATAAATTTTTCGTGAGGGTACAATTGTCTTCGTCTTGATGAAACAAATCGAATGGCATCGGACTGAACCTCTAATTTTTTCATTTGAAGAATCACGATTTCTCTGGTTTTTTTGAAGGCTGGAGGTTGAAGACGATGAGATGTTTCGTCTCAACCAATCAGAGCGCGCCAATTGTGTTATTTTGATTGGCTCAGATTTATTTAATTCTGTGTGTTTCTCAATAAGGTGTATAACATGCACAACGTGTTGGATCTCTTTGATTTGCTTACTAAGGCATTTGACATTGATCAGATGGTCCACATTATTTTGGTTTTAATTTTATTTTTTATTTTATATTTTAATTGTTTTAAACATCAAAAATTCATAAGAAATTCATCTCATTTCAAAAATTCTGAAAAAATTCTCAAAAATACTTTTGATTTTTCTCTTTCTGGTTCTTATTTTTTTACAATTTTATTTTATGACTTGATATTTTTATTATGATTTTTCACTTTATTTGAATTGTTTTAATTGTTTAAAAATACTTTTCTTGATTTTTAAATTCTAGAAAAAACATGGAAGGATCCGATGACCTCTTGACAAATATTGGTAATGTCATTTTATTTTTATTTATTATTTTACTATTTTTCACAATTTTTGGTTTATTTTTCTTATTTCTTTGAATTTTAAAAAATAGTTTCTGACTTTAAAAAATTCTAAAATTTTTTATCAACACTTATTGACTCATGTTTGACCTATGGCCTTTTTTAAAGATTTTTATTTGGTGTTTTCACATACTTTGTGTATTTTACTAATTATTTCTCTTTTATTAATCATTTTAAATATTGTTTTATTAAGTATTATTTTATTATTTTTGTCTGGTCCTGATTTGGGTGTTATTTTGGGACAAGTTCCTCAACCGCATTGGATCTTGAGTGTTGATAGGTTAAAAAACCAAATCCACCAAAATGGATGAATGATGTTGATGATATTTGAAACCCTAATTTCATCAAATACATCTCATCCCTCTTCATCTTATCACTTTCTTATTTGTGCTACATGTTGTTGGAGAATAATCTACATATCATTTCTCTAACTTGTGGTACATAGATTTCTATTGACCGGTCTCAAAATAGGTTTGACTTCTACATAAGTCCACTTACGATTGCTTAACATAGTGCTAAATTTGTCCCAATTTTGAAAAATGATCATTCGTGGCCCAAACCTATGTTTGTAAGCCACAATATGTTTAATTTGAAACCTTTGATCTAATAACTTTGAAGTTCATTGTTAGGAGACTTTGATCTTATCAATCCTCTAATAAACTTCATGAACTTTGTTCTAAGTGAATCATTTGAACATCTTTAATCATATGTGGTTGCCTTGAATACTTGAAATGAATGATATACTTGACAAAAAGCAAATGAGACTTGTTGTTGAGAAGCTTTGATTTTATCAATCTTCTAACGAGTTTTCAAATGCAAGTTTCAATATGTTCATTCAACTAACCTCTAACTTCTAATTCATTAACAATTGACTTTACTTTATGCTTTTACTTTGTGCTTTTACTTTGTGGTTTTACTTTGTGTCTTTACTTTATGCCTTTACTTTTATGTACCATTTATTTTAGCATTTACATTCCATGCCATTTTTATCTTTTTCTCACTTGACCATTTATCTTTATGTCATTCTTATTTTGCTCACTTGGACTTTAATTTTATTTTTGAAGACACTTAATAATCAACTTGAACATTAAAATCCTTAAGGTTACTTGGATTATTTGGTTACTATCCTTGGCATTATAGAGTTATGGACCTGTTGGGCTTAGGATTAGAAGTATTGGTTACCCTTGGGACATTGTGACTCTGTGGTTATTTTTTTTGGAGTTCTTAGGGTTTACCCCAAGATATTAGGTTGATTTTCTTCGTGTGCAAGTTATTCTGATTATGTGCTTTATATGTGATTGAGAATTCCTCTGTATACAGCCGTTACTCTGCCCAATTTTTGTGAAGACTTAATTCATCGGAAGCTTGGTATTCCTAAGAGGTTTAGTATTTTTCTTGCTTGGTTTCAATCCAAAGAATGAGAATTCTACATTGACTCTTTATGTCAAGTGTTGGCTTCTTTTTGGTTAGATAGTTCTTTTCCTTAGATTTTACTTTATGTTGTAGGATAGTCCCTTCATCTCCTCTCATCTTCTTTAATTTCAAAAATCTTCTTCCTCCTTTTTAAAACTCTTGTTTTTTTATAACTTGAACCACTTTCATAATAAACATGGACTTAGGTCCATGCATTTTTAAAAATCTTTTCTTAATTAAAATTTTATCAACTTAATCATACTTTGACATTTTTTTTGTGAGAAGACTAATAGTCAATCAAACTCATTCAAATTATTTTGCCACTTTGGCTTTTTACTTTAAAACTTTTTCTTAAAATATTAGACTCTTGTGGATTCTTGTCGTGATGCGAGCTACTATACTTCTATGATATGTAGTGAAGTGAGATATTTTCCACTTGGGTGTTGAGTGAGGCTTTATTGATTTTAAAATCCAAGCTATATCCTCCACTTTGAGATGATTCAAAATATCATTTCTCATAATCGTGGGTAGTAAGTATGTTTTCCACTCGGATATGACAATGATGTTTCTTCTCTTAAAATTAACAAACACACATGTTTTTTAAATTTTTTTAGGTGAACTACGAGTACCCTGACCCCATATTGCACGAAAGGTAGTACATAGGCACTAAAGATTCGTAACTGCGGCGAGTGAAAAATTATAAAAAATACTTCTTTCTCATCTCCACCATCTATTTTTGTATACATCATTTATAGCCAAAATACACATATATTCAAAGAGGTTCTCGCGGATTATCGTAGATGTTTAGGGTGCTAATCCCTTCCATTTTCATAACCAACCCCCGTACTTAGATTCTCTCCCTCTCTTTTTTGGGTTTATTCGCTCTTTTCCCATTTCCTCTAGAAACAATAAAGTGTGGTGGCGATTTTTATTTGATTTGTGCTAGTTAGGTCAATCCAATGGCTTAGTCTCAACATTTCTACCGCTACAATAGGACACAACGCCTTTCTTCTTTGCCACAAAGTCGGAGAATAAGGTAACGTGTCCCTTCATATGTCTTGAGCATCCACTATCGAGAATCCATCTTCTCTCCATAAAGCCAAGACATTCAACCTAAAAGATTAAACAAAGGTGATAGGTATCCAACTTTCACCGGGTCCTTGGGAGTGAGTGAAAACATGGTTGCATTTTGGAAACCATTAAAAAATACCTTTAGGAATTAAAATACTCCTAAATTTTAATTTTTCAATAGTATTGTGATACAGTGGCAGAATGCTGGTTTGCGTTTTGCATTTTTTGTTTGCAAAATGTCACGGTAAGCAAGATTCGCCACCGACTTTTATTTTATCCAACTGGAAAGGAAAAAAGCACAGAAAAATTCCTTTTTCGAGATTTTGAGTACGGGGGGGGGGGGGGGGGGGGGGGGGGGGGAGATTATAGAAAGAGAAGGTATTAGCACCCTTTCTATCAGTGGTTTTCCACGGGCTCTTAGGTACTTGCTCATCATTTTAAAATTGCTTCCGTGTTTGTGTGTTTCGAAAAGTTTTTGTTTTACTTCGATTTAACCCTTGCTTCTGTCTTCAAGAGTGCTACGAAGTTGTTTTGAAAACTTTGTTTGAAAAGAGTGTAAGTGTGAAAAAGCTTATTTTGAGCAAGTACCTACTAACATCTACCTACTCGGAAAAAGAATGTCTTTGTTCTTGTTTCCTTTAGACAACGCTATCCCACTATTAGTGAGTAGGTAGCACCATCGTTGGAGTTGTAAGGGTCAATTCGAAAGGGATGTACAATCACTAAAGCAATGTTAGGACGTCTTAGTAATAACCATAATGTCTTAAGATCATATTCGAGGCAACATTTCCGAGGCAATATTTCTGAACGAGACATTTGATCTTTGTTTAGACAAGAGGGCGACCATTAAAACACCCTATACTTAATGATCGTTTACCGAAGGCAACCAAAGTGAGAGTATACCCTAGGAGTGCGCATGTGCGAGTGATTTGATTTTAGTTATTATCTTTGCACATTTAGGGTTTTCTAACCATTTTAAAATTAACATACATTCTTGTCAAGCAACCCTATTATCATACATCTAACAGTTAATATTTGCGAAAATTAAAATGCGAGAAATAAAGCTACACTATTACAAGGCTTCAGGGAGGGGGATTAATTACATAGCCAAAAACCCATAAAATGATAAATAAAGGAATATCCTAATTAAACTATTACATCCCCTGAGCCGTTACATTAATATCATAAAAATAAATAAACGCGCGCGATGTGATGAGAATGAGAAGAAAAAAAGGGTTTTGACCCCGTCTAACCTAATTAAAAGAAAGATCGTTTTTTGGTTGTTTTGATTATTTTAAGAAAATAAGGTTTTAATTAAATATGATACAAACTTAATTACTAATTAAATTAAATTAAGAAAAATAATTAATTTTGACCTATTTTGTATTTTGGTTATTTTAAGAAAAGGAAAATAAAAATTAAATTAAACCAAACCCTAATTTTCTAAATTATTTGAAGTTATTTGCAAAAAATCAAAGTTACCCTAAAATTAAATTAAACTAATTAAATTAATTTTGACAAAAAAAAACCTAAGTTCTAATTTGGTGAAAATTGATTTTATGAATTTTTATAAAAAAGAATTGAATTTGTGTTAGTAAATTTTTTAACCAAAATAGTTAAATAAAAGAAAATATAAAAAGAAAAGAAAGAGAGAATTGGGCCTGGTATGCTAGCAATTGAAGGGTGACCATAGCAATTTCTAAGCCCAAAAGCCTTGGGCCCATGTTGACCTTCCTGATTCCATGTGTTGGTTTAGCTAAGATGCATGGTAGACTCTCAAATGATGGTCTTTTGATCCAGCTTGTGGGAAGTCTGATGGCTGAAAGATGATGGAATATTGTAGTCCTTGCGCCTGTATATGAGCCTGATCATGCAAGTGATAAAATTATGAAATAATATGGGGGACCTGGGATTCAAACCCAGGCCCTTTGGCTTTTACACATGCCTCTTGACCAACTGAACCAGCGCATTTTGTTGTATATGGGATATCAAATAAACAATATATTAGAAACAAGCAAAGCAATATTATAAAATGCGCGAGTTTCAAATGGATGAATCACATCACGCCACGCCATCATCTTCCCTAACGTCTGTCGTCTAGGTAAAACTACTTTTACCTATGGACATTTTCTGTAGGTACAACCCCTGCATATTTTCAAAATCACCTACATGCACCATAAATGAAAACTAATGCTACAGACCAATTCGTCTTGGCCTTGTGAACATCATGGTACCTCTCTTTTGGGACAATTTCACCTGCATAAGAAAACCCTAAAATGAACACAGAAAACCTAACAATGGTGGATCTCTGTATGGTTAGCAAAAATGCAATTAATCATTACCAATAGCTTGCAAATGTTTCACTGAACAAGAATATATAAAGAATTCATGCTACAAATGCCAAAATAATGATATTGAATTTCAAGAAAGTGCCAATGTCATGAGACACTTACAGTGAGTTTTAGTGCATGAAAATGCTTGCTAGTGATTGGGATGGACTCCTTGAATGCCCAGCAAGTGAAAGGCGTGCTTGGAATGGTTTGAAAACGCTTGGAACTATGAAATTTGATTGCCACTTTTCTTGAGTTTTTTCAAGTTTTTCCTCAGCTTCTCACGCCTCCAACCCTTGTGCATTTGGTCTGCAAATGTTCTATATGTAGCCTTGAGTGAGTTAGGTTTACAAATTTGTTTCAAATCTTCTTCGATAATGATTATTGATCAAGATTTGATTCTCACGTAAATCTTTCCAAAATAAGCCAAAAACCAATCTTTTTGTGTACAACCAAGCCTTGCGCGATCTTATCTCATTGCCAGCTATCCATGGACCTGAAATATGCACAAAATCTCAAGGTTTAAATGATTTTGATATTTTCATGATTTATTTTGATTTAATTTGATTTAATAGAAATAAAAATCAAAATAAAATGACAAAAATAAAATAAAGGCAAGTGGGAAGGGTCACAGGTCGTGGACCATGTTACAAACTCAATACAAGCACAAAAAGTTGGGCCTATTTATAAAATTAGCAATTTGAAGCACTTTTGACTTTTGGCAATTTTGCAAAAAAGGTCAACTTCACCAATGCATAACTCTTTCAATTTTGACCCTAGATATGTGTTCTTTGACTTTTTAGAAAGCTTAGGATGTCCTCTAAGCAACCCTTTGGTCTCATCTCAATTGAGTCTTCCATGTTCATGTATGAAGCTTTGACAAAAAAAGTGTTTTTGTTGACTTTTCAAAATGACCTATAATGTCCAAATTTGTAACTTCTTGTGAGTGCATATTTTGAACTTGGGAGCTGAAAATGAATTATAGGGAATTGCATCCTCTTTAAAATGAGCTTTTGATGGGTCATTTCTAATAACATATGAGAAAGTTATGCTTGGTCAAAGTTGAGTTGACTTTTCCTACAAAACCCTAATTTAGCAACTTTTGGGTTTTGATGAATTGTGAGCAATCCTTGATGAATCATGATAAAAACTTGATCAAATGATGAATAATACTTCAAAATGAGGATGTTGACCAAAAATCTTGAAGTTTGACTGTATGGGGACCACAATTGACTTTTGCCCTAACACAGTCGATTTTCAGGCCTTTTGAGCAATTGACTGAGCAAACTTCCTCTGCAAGGCTTGAAACTTGACATGGATGATATTGAGAACATATTAGGACAATTCTGAGCATTTGGGATCCCTTGGACTCAAGTATCTTGATGCAACATGAAACCCTAATTTGAGGTAGACTACCTTAGGAGAGAGTTTGTCTGGTCAACCCGTGGACTTCCTTGAGCAATTTGAGGACCTTGCTTGAAATGTTTTGAGAAATATAGGAGGGCAAATTTTGGGGTACAACAGCTGCCCCTGTTCAATCTTCTTAAACCTGAGGATGTAGATTGGCTTGTCTGCCTTTCGTGATCCGAAGGTAGAAGATGATTGAACACTAGAGTGTCCAGAAATTTGCACTCGCATGAAGTGGTACTTGTCTTGTGATGTAGGGAATGGGATTATAGATTCCATTTGGAGATTGATGATGGAAGATGGGCTTAAAGATGCCATCCAAAGGAGTGTCGATCGCCTAAGAGATTCCTTTGCGAGAACCCGTATACCTATTGTTGAGGAAGACTACGCTGGGGAATGCTGGTCTCTGTCTTGGCAAAAGTTGAATTTTAGGAGCTTCGGTCGTCCGTTATTCTATTGGAGAATCGTCTCTTGGTCGAAGAGGTTAAAATGAACTACTATTTGGTCGTGATCCAGGCTTCATAGTGATAAGATCGACTGCTATCTGGTCGTGCTCCAGGATTTACAGTGACTTACTATGGAGACGAGATTAAACTTGCTATCCGGTCGTCTTCCGAGCTTCGCAATTTCTCAGTTCTTATCTGGTCGTTCTCCAAGCTTCAGAAGGAATTAAGTTGTTATCCGGTCGCATCCGGGCTTCAACTTAAATTTAGGGTACACTAATATCCGGTCGACTACGGGCTTCTTAGTAATTGTCCAGGTAAACTGCTATTTGGTCGAAATTCAAGCTTCGCAGTGTCTTTTACCACTATCTGGTCGTAATCTAGGCTTCACGATGTTTCATACCATTATCTGGTCGAATCCAGGCTTCATAGTGTCCTGTACTGCTATCTGGTCGATTCCAGGCTTCACACTACCTTACTTCTTATCTGGTCGTAATCCAGGCTTCAGAAGAAATCAAGTGGTTATCCAGTCGCATCCGGGCTTCCATTTAATTTTTAGGCCTACTAATATTCAGTCGATTTCCGGGTTTCAGAGTAATTGGCTGGGTAAACTGCTATTTGGTCGAAATCCAAGCTTCGTAGTGTCCCTTACTGTTATCTGGTCGTAATCGAGGCTTAAGTGTCTTTTACCGCTATCTGGTCATAATCCAGGCTTCACGATGTCTCATATCATTATCTGGTCGAATCCAGGCTTCATGGTGCTTGGAGAAATCAAGATATTATCCGGTCGAATTCGGGCTTCATAACTTGCATTAAAGATATACCACTATCTTGTTAACTCCAGGCTTCGTAGTATTCTTGGCTGCTATCTGGTCGTAATCCAGGCTTCACAACATCTTCTACCATTATCTGGTCGAATCCAGGCTTCATGGTGTCTTTTATTGCTATCTGGTCGTAATCCAGGCTTCACAATAACTTGTTAAGCTGTTATCCAGTCGATTTTCGGGCTTCACGGCTTGTGTTTATGATATACCACTATCTGGTCGAATCCAGGCTTCATGGTGTCCTTGTACTGCTATCTGGTCGTAATCCAGGCTTCACAGTGACTTGCATTGGTATCTGGTTATAATCCAGGCTTCACAATGA
Source organism: Vicia faba (assembly GCA_948472305.1). Lineage (NCBI taxonomy): Eukaryota > Viridiplantae > Streptophyta > Magnoliopsida > Fabales > Fabaceae > Vicia > Vicia faba. The sequence continues at coordinate 1,329,377,313 of OX451736.1, read as the reverse complement.
CTTGTTGGGGATTAAACTATTATCCGGTCGAATCCGGGCTTCATAGCTTTAAGATAAACCAATATCTGGTTGATTCCAGGCTTCACGGTATTTTGATACTTTTATTCGGTTGTTCTCCGGGCTTCACAATATGATGGGGAAATCAAGATACTATCCGGTTGGATCCGGGCTTCATAGTTTAAACTGGAATAGAAATCTTTGGCATTGATTTGACTGAACCAGAGAAAACTTATGAGAATTTTGATTGCATCTTTCCCTGAAAGGTAAAGAGTTAGTCGTATGTAATATCATGATATATGAAATGTATTGAGCAATGATGTTCTCAAAATAAATGAGATTGTGTTGTATGATGCTTATGCGGATTCCATAAATATGAAATGTTCTTATGATGTTATTTAGCTGGGGAAAATAAATCCCGGGCTGCTGCTGGAGAATATAAAGAGCTGAATTCTTTGTTCCCGCTGGGGATGACGATCGAAGATGTTTTGAGAATAAATTGGTGGGAGAATAACTCTGATGGAGGATACACTGGCGAGAGAATGACTCTGTGGGGAAGAGATACTCTGCTAGAAGATCTGCTGATTTGGAGGAATAATCTCGGCTGGGGATGAATTACCGTTGCTGGCGATAATGAACCCTGTTGGGGATTGAGTTTCTGCTGTCAGAGAAATAAACTCTACTAGGGATAGTCCTCCATTGCTGGTGATAGATGAACTCTGCTTGGGGAGAAATAACATCACTGTCTTCGGACACTTCCTACTCTGTGGGGAGTGTATGTACCTTTAGTCATATTTTGCAGCTGGGTCTATCCTTGTACCCGATAGGTAGAGCAACTGTAAGGTTTGGACACTTCCTGTTTACCCCTGTTCCTGAAATTACGAGTAATCGTCTTTTGTTTCGCATGTAAATATTTATGAGTAGCAATTATTGTCAACTGCATATATCAAAAATGAACCATTGGACATTCTTGCAAAACAAAACAGAAAAAGAAAAACAATTTGAAATTTATTGTAAAATGAATTGTATTGATTTTGAAGTTGGCCTGTAGTAGGCATTTTGTACAAGAGGCTGACGTCCTAGTAAGAGAACGCCGACGAAAGATAGAAATTATAAAATTTGTGAAAAACAAAGAAAAACAACTATGTGAGCAATCCCACTGGGTTCCAACTCTACTATTGCCTTTATATCTTCGAGGGTCTCATCACTTCGCTACTTGATTAAAGGTAGATCAGATTGATTGGCGTCATCCGAGCTTGATAGTCGATACCGAAGTCTTGTTGCAAGATGATCCAATGAGACATAGTGTTGCGCTTTAATCCCTAATTTTTGCCTGGACCGCCCTTTCGGGTTTTCAGTCCACCGGGATACCCTTTTTTTCCTAAGCCGCCTTTTTCAGGTTTTATACTTGCCGAGTGTACAGATTTTTCATTTTCATCCCTTACTTTTGCCCGAACCCTTTTGGTTCACCGGGAAGCCCTTATTTTTTCCTAGGCCAGTCAACCTAGCGGGTCTTTGATTATGTGTAGTATTTTGTCACTATGTATGCATTGACGGGGTGAGGAAGGTCGTCACCATCCATGGTGGTTAGAATCATAGCTCCTCCCGAGAAAATATTCTTAACCACAAATGGCCCTTCGTACGTAGGGGTCCATTTGCCCCTGGGATCACCTTGCGGCAGTATGATGCGTTTGATCACCAGATCCTCGACTTGATACTCTTGTCGTCTGACTTTCTTGTTAAATGCCTTGATCATCCACTTTTGATACGTCTGACCATGACAAATAGTAGTAAGTCACTTCTCGTCGATTAAGTTCAGCTGATCAAGCCGGGTTTGGATCCAGTCCTCCTCGCTCAAACTTGCATCCTTCATAATCCGAAGAGAGGGTATTTTGACCTCAATGGGTAAGACCGCTTCCATGCCATACACCAAAGAGTATGGTGTTGCCCCTGTTGACGTCCGCGCTGAGGTGCGGTACCCATGAAGAGTGAATGGTAACATCTCGTGCCAGTCTTTGTATGTCACCTTCATCTTCTGCACAATCTTCTTGATGTTCTTATTAGCTGCTTCAACAGCCCCATTCATCTTCGGTCGATAGGGAGAAGAGTTATGATGCTGAATCTTAAACTGTTTGCAGAGCTCGGTGATCATCGTATTGTTGAGATTTGTACCATTGTTCATAATGATCCTCTCCGGTACACCATATCGACAGATCAAATTGTGTCGGATAAACTGCGCCACGACGTTCTTGGTTACTATAGCAAAGGAAGCTGCCTCAACCCACTTCGTAAAATAATCAATAACCGCAAAGATGAAACGATTCCCGTTAGATGCGGTAGGTCTGATCTCGCCGATCATATTGATGCCCCACATTGCAAAAGGCCAAGAAGCTGTCAAAACATTCAGAGGAACTGGAGGTACATGCACCTTATCAGCATAGACTTGGCACTTGTGATAGGTTCGAGAATGATGATAACAGTCGACTTCTATGGTGGACCAATAATATCCTGCCAGTAGGATCTTTTTTGCCATGGTATGTCCACTGGAATGAGTTCCAAAAGTACCTTCATGTAACTCTGTCATGATCCGTTCTGCCTCGCTTTTGTCCACACATCGCAGTAAGGTTGAATTGTGGTTACGCTTGTAAAGGACACCATTGCTGATAAAGAACTTCACAACGAATCTCCTCAGAAACTTCTTATCATTAATAAGTTCACCCTCGGGGTACTCTTGAGCCTCAAGATACCTTTTCACCTCGTGAAACCATGGTTTATCTGCCACCTCTTCAGTCTCGATGTCACAGCAATGTGCGGGTTCGTCCAACCTCTCAATGGTAATCTTAGGAGCCTCATTGTCCCACCTAACCTTGAACATAGAAGACATGGTAGCTAGCGCGTCCGCCAACTGATTCTCCTCTCTTGGGAAGTGTTCAAAGGTTATCTCCTCAAAGTGTGGGAGCAATGTCAGTACATATTCTTTGTAAGGAATAAGATTTGGGTGCTTCGTATCCCACTCACCTTTGATCTGACTGATCACCAGCGCGGAATATCTGAATACACTCAAGAACTTAATCCTCAAGTCAATAGCTGCTCGAAGACCCATGATGCACACTTTATACTCTGCCATATTATTGGTGCAGTTAAAACATAATCGGGCGGTGAGCGGAGTATGGCATCCCTCAGGAGATATGATCACGGCGCCAATGCCATTACCCAATGCGTTTGAAGCTTCATCAAAATACATAGACCATCGGGATACCTCCTCAGGTCCTTCATCCGGTCCAGGTTTTTCACAGTCGGTCACCAACATGATGTTCTCATCCAGAAACTCGAAATTCATAGACTGGTAATCATCCACGGCCTGATGCGCGAGATGATCTGCCAACACACTCCCCTTGATTTCTTTTTGGGTTGTGTATTGGATGTCGTACTCAGTTAAGATCATCTTCCATCTTGCCATTCTTCCGGAAAAGGCAGGCTTTTCGAAGATATACTTGATTGGATCCATCTTTGATATCAATAGGGTAGTGTGAGTCAGCATATACTGTCTCAGCCGGCGAGCAGCCCATGCTAAAGCGCATCAAGTTTTCTCAAGCAGTGAGTATCGGGTCTCACAGTCGGTAAATTTTTTGCTAAGGTAGTAAATAGCATGCTCTTATTGGCTAGACTCGTCATGCTGCCCCAGCACACACCCCATCGAATTGTCGAGTACTGTCAAGTATAAGATCAAAGGTCTTCCTTCAACTGGAGGCATCATAATAGGTGGCTCTTGGAGATATTCTTTGATTCTTTTGAAAGCGGCCTGACATTTATCATTCCATTTTACCACTTGATCTTTCTTCAGCAGCTTGAAGATTGGCTCATAAGTAGCAGTCCTATGTGAAATGAATCGGGCAATGTAGTTCAGACGTCCCAAAAAGCCTCTGACTTCCTTTTCTGTGCGGGGAGCTGGCATTTCCTGTATAGCCTTCACCTTTGGAGGATCCACTTGAATACCTTTATCAATAACAACGAAACCCAGCAGCTTACCAGACCTTACCTCGAAGGTGCACTTGTTCGGGTTCAACCTTAGCTTGTACATCTTCAACCTGTCGAACAACTTTTGGAGATGGTCAAGATGTTCTTCTTCAGTCTGGGACCTTGCAATCATGTCATCAACGTAAACCCCAATCTCATGGTGAATCATGTTGTGGAACAAAGCAACCATGGCGCACTGATACGTTTCCCCAGCATTCTTTAATCCGAACGACATGACCTTATAGCAAAAGGTGACCCACTGTGTAATGAAGGTTGTCTTCTCCATGTCTTCGGGAGCCATCTTAATCTGATTGTAACAAGAAAAATCATCCATAAAGGAGAAGACCTTATGCTGCATGGTGTTATCGACCAGAACATCGATGTGAGGGAGTGGGAAATCATCCTTGGGGCTCGCCCTGTTCAGATCTCTATAGTCCATACACATCCGTACCTTACCATCCTTCTTGGGTACTGGAACAACGTTGGCAACCCACTGTGGGTAAGAAGTGACAGCTAGAAAACCGACATCAAATTGTTTCATGACCTCATCTTTGATTTTATCAGACATCTCTGGGCGTATACGGTGAACCTTCTTCTTTACTGGAGGGCAGTCTTCTTTAGTTGGCAAGCGGTGAACCACAATATCAGTGTCCAAATCGGGCATATCTTCATAAGACCAGGCGAAGATCTCAACATAGTCGCGTAGCATTGTATCAACCGTTGCTTAACACCAGGCTCTAGATTTGCACCTATCTTGACCTCTTTCTTGTCTTCCTCTGTACCCAAATTCACTGATTCCACTGGCTCTTCATGAGGCTGTATGGCCCTCTCTTCCTGTAGTAACAGTCTAGCAAGTTCCCCAGGCACTTCACAATCATCCTCACATTCGTCCTCAGCTTGGTTGATCGGATTTTCGAAATCATAATTGGTAGTAGCAGAGTTGTTATCAATGGGATCCAAAGTGGATATGGATCTGCATTATGATACGTGAGTGTGTGTAAGAGCATAGCTGTTTTGATAAAGTGCGAGATAGAAAACAAAAACAAGGAGCGGAAAATTTGTAATGCAAGAAAACGTCCAATGCTTTATTGATGATATATGAAAATGAAAAATAATAAACCCTCACAAACAAAGCCAAGGTGCTTCGGGAAAGGCACCAGGCCGTAAAGTTTTAAACTGTCTGTTACAAATCTCAAAACAAAAGTCAATTACTGTGTAATAAAAGACACGGGCACGAAGTCCTTCGCTGTCCAGTTGTTTAATCCACCGTTGGTAGTTGGGTAGATCCAGCTGTTGATATCTGACTCTTCTTCATCATCCTCAATTGCATTCACTCCCCGATTACTGATGTGCAGAGGAGGTATTTCGATTCGCGTGCACCTAACAACCCTTTGAGCCTCTGCAGTAAAGCCCAAACCAAACTTGTCAGTTTTGTGTGCAAAGTCAGGGAGCTGGCCCCAATTTGCACACCCACCTTTTTCAATTACAGCCCTGGCATCCTTGAGGGAAGCCATCTTCATTGGAGGTTTGTCAGCAGCAACTTCAGTCGACGCAAAAGTCTGGGGAACCTCTTTAAAGTTCTGACACGTGGTTTTGATGAATTCTCCATCCATCTCCACATACCGAAAGGAGTTAAGATGACTCACCATGTACTCCTCTTCTCCTTGCACCGTAACAATCTTCAGTTTTACTGGATATTTCAACATTTGATGGAGCGTAGAAGTCACTGCCCCAACCTTATGAATCCACGGGTGACCCAGAAAACAAGAATAAGATGGTCGTATATCCATCACATAGAAAGTAGATGCAAAAGTCTGAGAGCCAACTTTAACAGGGACGTCCACCTCCCCGTGCACCATCCTTTTTGACCCGTCGAAAGCTCTCACCACAATATTACTCGGCTTCAGAATCAAACCTTCACAGTCCAGATGGTCTAATGCTTTCTTTGGCAAAACATTTATTGAAGATCCAGTATCCACCAGTACATGGGCCATAGTAGTTCCCCTGCACTCGATCGAGACGTGCAGAGCATCATTGTGATTTCTTCCTTTAGCAGTTAGATCTGCGTCTGAGAAACCCAACCCATTGTCGGCAGTCAAGCTAGCTACGCAATCTTTGAATTGATCAACTGAAGTCTCTTGGGGCACATGCGCAGTTTTGAGGAAAGCAATTAAAGCCTTGGCATGGGCTTCATAACATAATAACAAGGAAAACATGGAGATTTTGGACGGGGTATGCCCCAGCTTCTCGACTACATTGTAGTCACTCTTCTTGATAATCTTCAGAATTTCCTCTATCTCCTGCTTAGAGGTCTCTACAATGATCTTCTTAGGTGCCTCCATCCGGGAAGGCTCACCTGTGATTTATTTGCCTCGAGTATCAGATGGCTCGGCGACAGGGGTGATAACTAGAACATGTACTGGGACAGCAGCTGATGTACTAGCAGATGGAATGACAACAGGTTTGTGGACAGTTGGAGGGGAAATCTCAGGAGAGAAGAGTCTTCCACTTCTGGTGACCTTGTTAGCCCCGACAATATTGCTGATATCAGCATCAACTTCTTCAATCTTTAAGTCTTGCTTAACCCCATGGTAATACACATCGGCCCCATATTGCCAATGGACAGCCTTATCCGAAGTGTATGGGATAGGGCCAGGGATAATAATGATTAACGGAGCAATTCTCGGAACGGGTGTAATCCAAACAGGATTTCTCGGGGAAGCCTTGGAAGGATTGGCGGAAATGGTTATGATTGCAACATCTTCAACTGAAACTAACGGGATCAAAGTCTTCTAGAATAGGATTTCTTTGTTATCCATCAGGCGTTGAACACCTGATTCCAATAAATGGCAACCAGCAGACAGGATTGAACATAGGTGGCAACCTTCGCCACAGCCCGGAAATAAACTGACCAACAATAGATTCTTCTTAACTATCATCAAAGGAGTATAATTTTTTTCCACGGAGGTCACAAATAAATCATCGTCCACACCATTTACTCCATGACCATGCTTGGGCATAGGAGCAGTCATGACGTTGGGCTTTTTCAGAGCATCAGACTCGATTTCTTTAGCTTCAATCAAATCTTGCACCTTATTCCTCAAGGCCCAACAGTTGTTTGTATCATGCCCTGGGCTATCAGAGTGATAGGCGAAGCGGGCGTTTTGGTTATACAGCGGAGTTGTGGTGCTGGGATTCTTTGGGGCTTCCCTCAGAGTTACCAGGTTGGTCTTCAATAACTGTGGTAGAATTTGAGACAAGGTCATATTAAGCCGAGTGTACTGTCTTTGCGGTCTCTCCACTCTTTGTTGATTGTTGCGTTGTGGGGAAACAATAGGTCTTGATATTACTACCGCATTCACTGCTTGACGGTGTTCAGGTATGCTCTGCCCCCTTAGGCCGTAAACTGCACTAGCTTCTTTCTTACTGGTGAAAGGCTTCTTTACTGCACTTGACGACGTATCCTTCTGTATTTTACCACTTCGTATACCAGCTTCTACTCTCTCCCCAGTCAAAATCAATTCAGTAAACCCAGATGATGAACTGCCGATCAGATGATTAAAAAATGGACCAGACAATGTCCCTAGAAACATATCCACCAACTCCCTATCAGACAGAGGGGGTTGGACTCTTCCAGCCAAATCTCTCCACTTTTGAGCATAGTCCTTAAAACCTTCACTTGCACCCATGGACATACCCTGAAGCTGAGTACGAGTGGGAGCAAGGTCGGCGTTATATTGATACTGCTTGTAAAATGCGGCAGCAAGGTCCTCCCAATTGCGAACATTAGCTCCTTCCAATTGATAAAACCATTCAAGCTGAGTCCCTGATAGACTATCTTGAAAGAAATGTACCCACAAATTTCTATCAGTAGTGTAAGGTTGGATTTTTCTGACGTACGAGCGGAGGTGGAGTTTTGGACAGGATACTCCATCATACTTGGAGAAAACCAGAGCTTTAAACTTATGAGGGATCACCACCCCAGATGCTAATCCCAGATCTCCGAAGTCCAAACCAGGTATCTTCTGAATCTCTATAGCGCTCAACCGGTCTTTAAGTTGTTTGTACCTATCCTCAGCAGGAGGATACTGCTCATCATCAAAATCAGTATTGAAATTCTGGCAGCAGATACTTAATGTCATAGTGAATGTTATGACACCGTATCTGACTTTCTTCAAGACAGTAAATCTAAAAGCAGTAAAGAACACAGTCAATTGTTTACCCAGTTCAATGTGTAACAACACCTACTCTGGGGGCTACCAAGCCAGGGAGGAAATTCACTATAAGAGATATTAATTCAGGAATAAACCAACCAGTTTATCTCCTTCACTTAAGACCTACCCAATGCAAATTCAATCTAAGTTCAACTTAAACCAGAGTTCCTACTCACTCCCCCTCAATCACAGCAGTGATACTAAACAATTGACTAATGAAATTATGAAGACACTCTTCAGTACATACACTTGATTTTGCTTCACAGCTTTTAATCAAGTAACACAAACACTCGTGCTTCAAAGCTTTGAGTGATACATAACCCTAAATTGACTTTGCTTCAAAGCTTAAATCAAGTAACACAAACACTCGTGCTTCAAAGATTTGAGTGATACACAACCCTTACAACCCAATCCTACTCCAAATCATTTATCACAATGATAATTGATTGGCTCACAGTAGTTACAACTATACAGTCCCTTATTGATCTTCTGTGAAAGTCTACTTTACCAACAGTCTTCATGAGGAATATATAGGCAGCTATTCTTCAGTTAGGGCTTCCACGAAAATAGCTAGGGTTAATTAGGGTTAACCTCAAGACTTGGTCATAGGACTTTAACAACCAGATTAGGGTTAAGCAAAGTTAACCTAAGTCCACGTGAGAATCTGATCTGGACTGAATAAACCAGATTCCTGAAAATTCTCAGAAATAACAAATCTGCACAAATGTTAGTTCAGTACAAGATGTCTTAACATTGGTTATGACAACAAGAATCATGTTTACTGATTTTGGTAGAATGCAATAAATATGATCATTGCATAATGATCAGCTAAACACTCATATTGAGCAGCTCCTGTATGACATTCTTTTTCTGCAGAATGTACCTTGTATCCCATAATGTTATGACATCAGTCATGACATTCACACAATTGGTTTTACCAAAAAACATGCCAACAACCAAACACTTACAAAATCCCCCTTTGGCAAATTTTTGGCTAAAACCCCTAAACAATCAGATATTAGAAAGCAGCAGAATTAATAATATCTACCAAGTCTAATTCTACCAAAATTATCACAAAATCTCCCCCCCCCCCCTCTTTAGCCATAAATAGGCCAAAGATAATTGTACTTTTAGGTTATACAGTCATCCAAAAGGAATAATAAAAACATAGAGAAAAAATCAAAATTCATTTGTAGTATCAGGTACCAGCAGCAAACTTTTCAACTGCACTGATCTTCAAGCACTGTCATCTTCAGAGGAGGCACTATCTTCAGCATTAAGCTGGTCTTCAGCAGCATCCTCTTCCCTTCTTTGTCCTTCAATCTCCTCCTGTTCTAGTCTAGCAATCAGGTCCTCAAGAGTCCTTTTCCTTATATCAAGCTCTTTGCAGGTTTCCTTCAGCACAACTATAGCATCAGTTTTCTTGGAATGAGATTTGACAGTTGATGTCTCAGCTGATGTCATGACAATGTCAAGAACATGTGTTCCCTGAAATAGCTTATAGTGCAACCCAAGAGCAGGGGCTCTTTTGCATACAATATCTTTTTCAACTAGAATGTCAGGATACTGAGCAAGGACTATACCATATAGGAGAGAGGGAAAGGCAATAGGGCCTTTAATAGCACAGCTTCCAGCATGTTTTAATGTTTGATCAAAGATATACTTGCCATAGTCAAAGTTTGTCCCGGTTCCAACAGCATAAATAAATCTTCCCAAGCCTGTGGAGATGGTTGATTTATGGTTGGTGGGAACCCAGTTAGCTGCACCAATTTTGTGTAGAATGGCAAATTTCATGCTCAGCTTGCTTGCATTCAGCTTCCCTTTTAAGGGCCAGCTCTTGACTTGATTTACAGTGATGATTTGGCACACTTGGTTGTCAGTAACTTCTAGCTCAGGGCAAGCATCATCAGGTCTTCCTAGGAATTTGTTTATTTCAGAGGGAGAGAAATTTACCTTCCTTCCTCTCACATATACACACTTAAAATTAGCTGACTTTCCATCAGCACACCCATCAGATAAATTCACTATGAATTCCTTGACAAGAACTTCATAGCAGTTGGTAAACTTTACCACTGTATTTATTAGACCAGCAGTTTTGATTAGATCCATGATCTCCTTACATTCCATGGCACTGTTGCTCAGTTCTCTTTCTAAGGCGATCCTTTTCAAACATACATACTTCCACCTGTTTGCATTCTCAGGATGGTGAAAGGAGATGTTGTCAGTGGCGACTTCAGGGACTTTAGGCATTTTGCTTGAAGAGAGTTTCCTTTTGAGAGGAATGTCTTCAACATCAAACTCAAATTCTGATTCCTCATTAGATTCAGATGGTTCAGGCTCCTTCCTTTTCTTTGCTATTAGTTGTCTCAAAGGTTTTGAGAGACTACCAGCAGGTACTCGAGTTTTCACCTTCCCTTTTTCTTTTGAAAATCCAGCCTTCACAGTTTCTACTCCAGTCTTGTTCTCAGACCTGGTTTTCTTATGAACAACATCAACAGTCTTCTCTTTGGAGAGGCTTTTGGCAGCATCCAACTTTCCTTTTTTGTTCATCATCCTTCTAGCTATGCTAGGGTTGAGATTGGCAATTAAGTCATTGTCAGAGTATTCTTCATCAACATCAATAACCGGGGGTTCAACATCCTTCTCAGTAGGGTTTTGGTGATCATCACGATTTTCAGGAGATTTCCTAATGTTGTCATCCGGTGTCTCAACATTCTGAGTGACATCTGGATTCATTTCAACATTTGGACTAGAAGATTCTTGATTCAAAGGTACAGAAATGCCAGGTACAGAGTGATTCTCATTTAGAATCCTAGTGACAAGTCTAGCTATAGCTTGATGAACATAAACTGAACCTTCCCTATTTGCTATTTCCGGAGGAACAAAATATGATGGTTGAGAGGGTTTACCAGATGAAGAGGCTTGTGACCTTCTTGCATGTCTGGTTTGCAGCTTCTTGACCTTAGTGGGGTCAGCTTCCAGTTCACGAAGAGGAGTTATCTCCAGAACATCAGAATCCATGCAGTTTGTGATTGCCCTAGGTTCTCGATCAGAGGATGCGGAAGAAGCAGTCACCTTTGAAGAGGATGATGACATGGATAGTTGAGACATTTTGAGTGTTTTAGAAAACAGGTAACAGTGATAGAGAAGTCTTCGTTTGAGAGATTGAAGATTGTTGCAGAAACGCGAGAGGAGGGAGATATATGAATGTCTATTCAACTTCTTAAAATTTTGGAAAGAAATAGAGAAGCAGATGGTTAGCCCAATCAGAGTAGACTTAACTAAAATATCTCTCTCATCCCTTGTTTTAAGAAAAATTAATTGCTACATTTCTTCATGTTGGCAAATACCCAGCTTGCCCCTCAAATTTTCAAATTGATTTGCATCAAGTGCCTTGGTAAAAATGTCAGCCAGTTGTAGTTCATTGGCAACATGTTCCAGTTTAATCGTCTTCTCCTCTACAAGATCTCTGATAAAGTGATGTCTAATGTCAATATGCTTAGTCCTGCTATGCTGAATAGGATTCTTGGAAATGTTGATAGTACTCAGATTGTCACAATACAATGTCATAATATCTTGTGTGACATTATACTCAGTAAGCATCTGTTTTATCCAGATCATTTGAGAACAACTACTACCAGCTGCTATGTATTCAGCTTCAGCAGTAGATAGAGACACACAGTTCTGTTTCTTGCTGAACCAGGAGACAAGATTATTTCCTAAGAAGAAATATCCTCCAGAGGTGCTCTTTCTATCATCAGCACTTCCAGCCCAATCAGCATCACAGTAACCAGTCAGAGTTGGTTCACATCCATGAGAGTACAGCAAGCCATAGTTGTAGGTTCCACTCACATACTTCAGAATTCTCTTCACTTGGTTGATATGACTTACTTTGGGTTCAGCCTGGTATCTTGCACATACTCCAACTGCAAAAGCAATGTCAGGTCTGCTGGCTGTTAAGTATAGCAGACTTCCTATCATGCTTCTATACAAGCTTTGGTCCACCTTAACCCCACTTGAATCTTTGGACAACTTTAAGTGAGTAGGTGCAGGTGTCCTTTTGTGACTGGCATTCTCCATCCCAAACTTCTTGACAATGTTCTTTGCATACTTGCTTTGAGACAGAAAAATTGAGTCTTCCATCTGTGTGACTTGCAGTCCAAGAAAGTAGGTCAATTCTCCCATGAGGCTCATTTCAAATTCAGCTTGCATCTGGTCAGCAAAATGTTTAACCATTTTATCTGACATTCCCCCAAACATCATGTCATCAACATAGATTTGAGCTACCATTATCTTTCCTCCTTCATTTTTGAAAAAAAGAGTTTTATCCAAGCCTCCTTTCCTGTATCCTTTGTCAGAGAGGAATTTTGTCAACCTGTCATACCATGCTCTAGGAGCTTGTTTCAGGCCATATAAAGCTTTCCTCAATTTGTAGACATGATCAGGGCAATTTGGATCCACAAATCCTTTAGGTTGTTCCACATAAACTTCCTCATTTAAGTACCCATTTAGGAAGGCACTCTTTACATCCATCTGAAATAACTTCAACTTAAGGAGACAAGCAATTCCCAATAGGAGTCTGATTGATTCCAGTCTGGCTACAGGAGCAAAAGTCTCATCAAAATCAACCCCTTCAACTTGAGTGTATCCTTGAGCAACAAGTCTTGCCTTATTCCTGGTGACAACTCCCTCAGCATCTGATTTGTTCTTGTAAATCCATTTTGTGCCAATGATGTGTGTTCCTCCGGGTCTAGGAACTAACTCCCATACTTCATGTTGCTTGAATTAGTTCAATTCATCTTGCATTGCTCCAATCCAATATTCATCAGTTAAAGCCTCCTTAACATTTCTTGGTTCAATCTTAGATACAAAGCAAGAGTTTGAGATGATTTCTCTAGATCTTGTAATGATTCCACTGTTAGGATCTCCTATGATGAGTTCCTTAGGATGATCTTTCTGAATTCTGATGGAAGGGTCTTTGTTAGCTTCCTTTGATTCAGATTCTGATGAAGTAGTTTTAGGAATATCATCCTTTTGAGTTGAAGTCTCAAAGAATGTCTCAACATCATATGGGACATTTGTTTCCTCATGGTAATCATCAACTATGACATTTGTAGATTCCATCATAACTTTGGTCCTGGAATTGAATACCCTATAAGCTCTACTGTTGGTAGAGTATCCTAGGAATATTCCTTCATCACTTTTAGGGTCCATCTTTCTCCTTTGTTCACGATCTGTCAGAATGTAGCATTTGCTTCCAAATACATGGAAGTACTTCACTGTAGGCTTCCTTCCTTTCCAAAGTTCGTAAATGGTGGATGATGTTCCCTTTCTCAAGGTGACCCTGTTATGGACATAATAGGCTGTATTCATAGCTTCAGCCCAAAAATGAATAGGAAGTCTTTTGGCATGTATCATTGCTCTGGTAGATTCCTATATAGTTCTGTTTTTCCTTTCCACAACTCCATTTTGTTGAGGAGTTATGGGTGAAGAGAATTCATGATTAATTCCTTCTGAGGAGCATAACTCATCAAACTTACTGTTTTCAAATTCCTTGCCATGATCACTTCTGATTCTGACAATGCATCCTTCTTTTTCTCTTTGAATTCTTTTGCACAGTTCCTTAAATACTTCAAATACATCAGATTTTTCCCTAATGAAGTTAATCCAGGTGAATCTGGAAAAATCATCCACAACAACATAGGCATATCTTTTTCCACCAAGACTTTCCACCTGCATTGGTCCCATCAGATCCATATGTAGAAGTTCTAACACTTTAGAGGTGGTCAGATGTCTTGACTTTGGATGTGACATTCTAGTCTGCTTTTCAACCTGACATTCACCACAAACTCTCCCTTCATCAATTTGTAGCCTTGGAATCCCTCTGACTGCTTCCATGGATATAATCCTTTTCATTCCTCTTAGATGTAAATGACCAAGTTTTTGGTGCCACAGTTTCACTTCTTTTTCTTCTTTGGCAATAGAGCACACAGAAGAATAATTAGTGTTCTCAGACTCCCATAAGTAGCAGTTGTCTTTAGATCTGACTCCTCTCATTACAACTTCTTGTTTCTCATTAGTTACAAGACATTCAGACTTGGTGAAGTTGACCTTGAATCCTAGATCACATAATTGACTGATACTTATGAGATTAGCAGTCAAGCCTTTTACCAGCAATACTTCATTTAGGTTTGGAACTCCAGGGCAGTCCAAGTTTCTAACTCCTTTGATTTCTCCTCTAGCACCATCTACAAAAGTCACATAACTAGTAGTGTGAGGTTTAACATTATTGAGAAGATTCTTGATTCCAGTCATGTGTTTAGAGCATCCACTGTCAAAGTACCAGTCTTCCTTTGCAGAGACTCTAAGGGAGGTGTGAGCTATCAGGGCAGTAGCCTTTTTCTTCCACTATTGAGTATATGGTGCCTTGTTAGACTTAGGTTTGACAACTGGGGTCTGATTAGGATATCCATATAATCTGAAGCAGAATGGCTTTATGTGACCAAACCTCCCACAATGATGACATCTCCATCTTTGATACTTTTTCTTCATATTTCTCTGTTCTCGATGTTGAGTGCTATGTTGTGACATCGCTTTGACATTTTTTTATTAGGCCTTATCTTCTTCTTGTCTATAATAGATTTCTTTGCTGCCACAAATCCTAGACCAGACTTATTTCCCACAGTTTGTCCAACCTGAAGGATTTCTTCTAATTTGTCAGTTCCATTTGTCAGCATCTTGACAGATTTGGTCATCTGGTCAAGTTTTGAGTTTAGCATTTGAACTTCCCCTTCTAGATGACTTATAGTATCAATGCCTGCCTTCTTCTCAGCCTCCAACTTTACTATGAGTTTTGTTTGTCTCTCATTTTGCTGACAGACTTCAGCACTTCTGATACATAACTTCTTGTAGGAGTCAGCCAGTTCTTCAAATGTCACTTCCTCATCACTAGAGTCACTATCAGAGTCACAAATACCAGTTAGCGCAGTAACTAGTTTGGAAGATTCTTCTTCAGAATTACTTTCTGAGTCACAGTCAGACCAAGTAACAAAACTTCCTTTCTTGTGTTTCTTAAGAAAGGTAGGACATTCAGCTCGAATGTGCCCATATCCTTCACATCCATGGCATTAAATTCCTTTGCTTTGATTTCCCTTCTCTTCAGACTTTGGTCTTCTGCTGGAGTCATAGGATCTGTTGATGTCAGAAGGAATGTTCTTAACATTTGACCTTGACTTTGGGTCCATTCTCTTGATGAGTTTGTTGAACTGTCTTCCAAGCATGGCTATAGCTTCTGAAATATTTTCTTCTTCATCCTCCTTGTTTTCATCTTCAGTATTAGATACAAGTGTTATGCTCTTGTTTTTCTTGTCGACATTGTCACTGATCCTCGTCTCAAAGGTCTGAAGTGACCCAATGAGTTCATCCACCTTCAAGTTGCAGATATCCTGAGCTTCCTCTATAGCAGTCACCTTCATTGCAAATCTTTTAGGCAAGGATCTGAGAATCTTTCTCACCAGCTTTTCTTCTGACATCTTTTCTCCCAATGCTCCTGAGGTGTTGGCAATTTCCAAGATGTTCATGTGAAACTCATGAATGGTCTCATCTTCCATCATCCTTAGGTTCTCAAATTTGGTAGTCAGCATCTGAAGCCTTGACATTTTTACTTTGGATGTGCCCTCATGGGTAGTTTTGAGAGTGTCCCAAACCTCCTTGGCTAGTTCACATTGATGTACTAGTCTGAATATGTTTCTATCAATTCCATTGAACAAGGCATTTAATGCTTTGGAGTTACCCATGGCTAACTCATCTTTTTCTTTTCTCCATTCTTCTTCAGGTTTCAGACTGGTTGTCCCATCTTTCCCAGTTATGGTGGGATGGTTCCATCCTTTATCAGCAGTTGTCCAAGCCTTTTTGTCTAGTGATTTTAAGAAGGCAATCATACGAGGTTTCCAGTAGTCATAATTTGATCCATCCAGAATGGGTGGTCTGTTTCCAAATCCTCCTTCTTTGTCCATAGCGCCAGAAAATAATATCCCTAGATCTCACCCAGTAAGACAGGCAGGGTGCTTGTTCTGATGCCAATTGAAATTTTGGCAGCAGATACTTAATGTCACAGTGAATGTTATGACACCGTATCTGACTTTCTTCAAGACAATAAATCTAAAAGCAGTAAAGAACACAGTCAATTGTTTACCCAGTTCAGTGTGTAACAACACCTACTCTGGGGGCTACCAAGCCAGGGAAGAAATTCACTATAAGAGATATTAATTCAGAAATAAACCAACCAGTTTATCTCCTTCACTTAAGACCGACCCAATACAACTTCAATCTATGTTCAACTTAAACCTGAGTTCCTACTCACTCCCCCTCAATCACAGTAGTGATACTAAACAATTGACTAATGATATTATGAAGACACTCTTCAGTACATACACTTGATTTTGCTTCACAGCTTTTAATCAAGTGACACAAACACTCGTGCTTCAATGCTTTGAGTGATACACAACCCTAACTTGACTTTGCTTCAAAGCTTCAATCAAGTAACACAAACACTCGTGCTTCAAAGCTTTGAGTGATACACAACCCTTACAACCAAATCCTACTCCAAATCACTTATCACAATGATAATTGATTGGCTCACAGTAGTTACAACTATACAGTCCCTTATTGATCTTCTGTGAAAGTCTACTTTACCAACAGTCTTCATGAGTAATATATAGGCAGCTATTCTTCAGTTAGGGCTTCCACGAAAATAGCTAGGGTTAATTAGGGTTAACCTCAAGACTTGGCCATAGGACTTTAACAACCAGATTAGGGTTAAGCAAAGTTAACCTAAGTCCACGTGAAAATCTGATCTGGACTGAATAAACCAGATTCCTGAAAATTCTCAGAAATAACAAATCTGCACAAATGTTAGTTCAATACAGGATGTCTTAACATTGGTTATGACAACAAGAATCCTGTTTACTGATTTTGGTAGAATGCAATAAATATGATCATTGCATAATGATCAGCTAAACACTCATATTGAGCAGCTCCTGTATGACATTCTTTTTCTGTAGAATGTACCTTGTATCCCAAAATGTTATGACATCAGTCATGACATTCACACAACTGGTTTTACCAAAAAACATGCCAATAACCAAACACTTACAAATATCATTATCAGAGACCACAGAACTGAGACCCTTTTCTTCCTCTTGGTTCTCCTCTCCTTTGGATGAAAGAGACAGATCAGCTTCTTGTCGCAACCTATTCCCAAATCTGTTACCCATATTCAGAAGAACCCCCACATCGATCAATGACAGTAATGCTTTCCATAGCCTTAGAACTCCAAAGAATGTCTGTATGGGCAAGTGACATCAACCTGTAAGACCATCCCAAACCCTCTTGATTCTTCAACACAGACTTAGGGAGATGTGAAATAAACCACCTCGCCAGCAGCGGCATGCAACACATGAGAGTCCCTCTTCTACGCACAGTATGAGTGTAGAGGGCATGCAAGATATAACCTAGAAGAGTAGGTACAGGATTGCGAGACAAGAAGATCCTAACCGCATTCACATTCACAAAGGAATATGGATTTGGTAAGAGAACCAAACCGTAGATAAGGAGAGCCAAGATATCTTCAAAAGCCTGAAAGTCTAAGTTATCCCAGAACAGTTGAGCTTGATCTATAAAAAACTTAGCTAAGAAACCTTCAACCCCGCTTCGTGTTTTCCAATTAGATACTACATCATCCCGCTTCAAATGTAGAGCTGAAGCAATGTCTTTTGGTCTAGGAGTCTCTTCCAAACCTGTGAAGGGCATTTGCTCAAGGATGGATATGCCCAATAAGTGAGAAAATTCTTCCAAAGTAGGAACTAGCTGATAATCCGGGAAGGTGAAGCAATGATCCACTGGATCAAAGAACTGGAAGAGCACACTCATCATTTGCTCATCAAACTTTGAGGTAACCAAGCTAAGAAGATGACCATGTCTCCTAATGAATGAAGAAGTATCATAAACTCTCGAGGCTAAATCTTTGAGCTGAGCAGGTATTTGCACAAAGTTAACTCGGATGGTGTTTCTGCGCATGGAAGCCATAATCTACAAAACATAACAAAGATAAATCCCCTCGATCTTTGAAATGGTTAGTATAATGAAGTATGCGTGCTATGTTATGATGCATTATGTCATGGTAAACACACAACAGGTATATAATATAATAGACATGGTAAAGGAAAACAAGTCACACAATAGCCCTTAAGTTTCAGGCTTGCATGGGGTCTAGGTACTACCCTCTTGAAGTTAAGTTGGTTTCAACCTGTCCTAATAATAGTAACCGGGTTCTAGAGGTTCTCAATATCACTGACCATCCTCCATCGGTCATGGTTTCAGCTCACGCAATCTTTTCTTGTGGCCGAAACTATCTCGAGAGTATGGTCTCAATGAGTGTAGCATCGAGTATTAACCAGTTCCCAGCTTTATACCGAGACCGGCTATCTCACTACTTCCTATGTCCAAGTTGGTCAATTATAGGTTCTAAGGTCAGTTGATGCTTAACGACCCATATAGCAGCCCCGTATTCTCCTCGTTTCTCCACAAGGGATACCGGTACCAACCAATGTGCCACATCAACATAGCTACTACTTCAACCGTATCAGTCTACGCTGTACAGTTCCTTCACAGTTTATTGCTACTTACCTAAAAGGTGTTCCTCAGATCCGGGTTAGAATCTTTAGTAACTCCCACTACAAAACCATCAAAAGTAAAGCAATCAAATCAAACAAGAGAAGCAATATGGTGAACAAATCCTAAGGTATACCCCACTTATTAATCATCCCCGGTAGAGTCACCAGTTCTGTGATAAGTGGCAGAACCGGACTGTTTTAGGAAAATGCTAGTTTGCGTTTTGCGTTTTTTGTTTGCAAAATGTCGCGGTAAGCAAGAGTCGCCTACGAAATTTATTTTATCCAACTGGAAAGGAAAAAAGCACAGAAAAATTCCTTTTTCGAGGTTTTGAGTACGGGGGATAGATTATAGAAATGGAAGGTATTAGCACCCTTTCTATCCGTGGTTTTCCACAGGCTCTTAGGTACTTGCTCATCATTTTAAAATTGCTTCCGTGTTTGTGTGTTTCGAAAAGTTTTTCTTTTACTTCGATTTAACCCTTGCTTCTGTCTTCAAGAGTGTTACGAAGTCGTTTTGAAAACTTTGTTTGAAAAGAGTGTAAGTGTGGAAAAGCTTATTTTGAGCAAGTACCTACTAGCATCTACCTACTCGGAAATAGAATGTCTCTGTTCTTGTTTCCTTTAGATAGCACTATCCCACTATTAGTGAGTAGGTAGTACCATTGTTGGAGTTGTAAGGGTCAATTCGAAAGGGACGTACGATCACTAAAGCAATGTTAGGACGTCTTATTAATAACCCTAATGTCTTAAGATTATATTCGAGGCAACATTTCCGAGGGAACATTTCTGAATGGGACATTTGATCTTTGTTTAGACAAGAGGGTGACCACTAAAACACCCTATACTTCATGATTGTTTACTGAAGGCAATCGAAGTGAGAGTATACCTTAGGAGTGCGCATGTGCGAGTGATTTGATTTTAGTTATTATCTTTGCACATTTAGGGTTTGCTAACCATTTTAAAATTAACATACATTCTTGTCAAGCAACCCTATTATCATACATCTAACAGTTAATATTTGCGAAAATTAAAATGCGAGAAATAAAGCTACGCTATTACAAGGCGTCGGGGAGGGGGATTAATTACATAGCCAAAAACCCGAAAAATGATAAATAAAGGAAAATCCTAATTAAACTATTACATCCCCTGAGTAGTTACATTAATATCGTAAAAATAAATAAACGCGTGCGATGAGACGAGAACGAGAAAAAATAGGGTTTTGACCCCGTCTGACCTAATTAAAAGAAAGATCATTTTTTGGTTGTTTTGATTATTTTAAGAAAATAAGGTTTTAATTAAATATGATACAAACTTAATTACTAATTAAATTAAATTGAATTAAGAAAAATAATTAATTTTGACCTATTTTGTATTTTGGTTATTTTAAGAAAAGGAAAATAAAAATTAAATTAAACCAAACCCTAATTTTCTAAATTATTTTAAGTTATTTGCAAAAAATTAAAGTTACCCTAAAATTAAATTAAACTAATTAAATTAATTTTGACAAAATAAAATATAAAAAAAACTAAGTTCTAATTTGGTGAAAATTGATTTTATGAATTTTTATAAAAAAGAATTGAATTTGTGTTAGAAAATTATTTAATCAAAATAGTTAAATAAAAGAAAATATAAAAAGAAAAGAAAGAGAGAATTGGGCCTGGTATACTAGCAATTGAAGGGTGGCCATAGCAATTTCTAAGCCCATAAGCCTTGGGCCCATGTTGACCTTCCTGATTCCATATGTTGGCTTGACTAAGATGCATGGTAGACTCTCAAATGATGGCCTTTTGATCCAGCTTGTGGGTAATCTGATGGCTGAAAGATGATGGAATATGGTAGTCATTGCGCCTGTATATGTGTCTGATCATGCAAGTGATAAAGTTATGAAATAATATGGGGGACCTGGGATTCGAACCCAGGCCCTTTGGCTTTTACACATGCCTCCTGACCAACTGAACCAGCGTGTTTTGTTGTATATGGGATATCAAATAAACAATATATTGGAAACAAGAAAAGCAATATTATAAAACACGCGAATTTCAAATGGATGAATCACATCACGCCACGCCATCATCTTCCCCAGCGTTCGTCGTCTTAGGTAAAAATACTTTTACCTACGGACATTTTCTGTAGGTACAACCCCTGCATATTTTCAAAATCACCTACGCGCACCATAAATGAAAACTAATGCTACAGACCAATTCGTCTTGGCCTTGTGAACATCATGGTACCTCTCTTTTGGGCCAATTTCACCTGCATAAGAAAACCCTAAAACGAACACAGAAAACCTAACAATGGTGGATCTCTGTATGGTTAGCAAAAATGCAATTAATCATTACCAATAGCTTGAAAATGTTTCACTGAACAAGAATATATAAAGAATTCATGCTACAAATGCCAAAATAATGATATTGAATTTCAAGAAAGTTCCAATGTCGTGAGACACTTACAATGAGTTTTTGTGCACGAAAACGCTTGCTAGTGATTGGGATGGACTCCTTGAATGCCCAGCAAGTGAAAGGCATGCTTGGAATGGTTTGAAAACGCTTGGAACTACGAAATCTGATTGCCACTTTTCTTGAGTTTTTTCAAGTTTTTCCTCAGCTTCTCATGCCTCCAACCCTTGTGCATTTGGTCTGCAAATGTTCTATATGTAGCCTTGAGTGAATTAGGTTTACAAATTTGTTTCAAAGCTTCTTCAATAATGATCATTGATCAAGATTTGATTCTCATGTAAATCTTTCCAAAACAATCCAAAAACTAATCTTTTTGTGTACAACCAAGCCTTGCACAATTTGATCTCATTGCCAGCTATCCATGGACCTGAAATATGCATAAAATCTCAAGGTTTAAATGATTTTGATATTTTCATGATTTATTTTGATTTAATTTGATTTAATTGAAATAAAAATCAAAATAAAATGAAAAAAATAAAATAAAGGCAAGTGGGAAGGGTAATGGGTCGTGGACCATGTTACAAACTCAATACAAGCACAAAAAATTGGGCCCATTTGACAAAATTTGCAATTTGAGGAACTTTTGACTTTTGGCAATTTTGCAAAAAAGATCAATTTCACCAATGCATAACTCTTTCAATTTTGACCCTAGAGATGTGTTATTGGACTTTTTAGAAATATTAGTATGTCCTCTAAGCAACCCTTTAGTCTTATCTAAATTGAGTCTTCCATGTTCATGTATGAAGCTTTGACAAAAAAGGTGTTTTTGTTGACTTTTCAAAATGACCTATAATGTCCAAATTTGCAACTTCTTGTGAGTGCATATTTTAAACTTGGGAGATGAAGATGAATTATAGGTAACTTCATCCTATTCAAAATTAGCTTTGGATGGTTCATTTATAATAAAGTATGAGAAAGTTATGCTTGGTCAAAGTTGAGTTGACTTTTCCTGCAAAACCATAATTTATCAACTTTTGGGTTTTGATGAATTGTGAGCAATCCTTGATGAATCATGATCAAACCTTGATCAAATGATGAATAATACTTCAAAATGAGGATGTTGACCAAAAATCTTGAAGTTTGACTGTATAGGGACCACAGTTGACTTTTGCCCTAACACAGTTGATTTTCAGGCCTTTTGAGCAATTGACTGAGCAAACTTCCTCTGCAAGGCTTGAAACTTGACATGGATGATCTTGAGAACATATTAGGACAATGGTGAGCATTTGGGATCCCTTGGACTCAAGTATCTTGATGCAACATGAAACCCTAATTTGAGGTAGACTGCCTTAGGAGAGAGTTTGTCTGGTCAACCCTTGGACTTCCTTGAGCAATTTGAGGACCTTGCTTGAAATTTTTTGAGAAATATGGGAGGGAAAACCTTGGGGTACAACAAGTAAGGACTTTCTTTTAACATTAAAGACAAGTCAAATATAAGGTGATTTACGTTTTCTATTGAAATCCTTTTAATCAAAGAAAGATCAATAGAAAATGCAACCTCTAGTTGTGATGCCTTGTTTAATTTAGCCTTAAGAGTGATAGCCTCTTATTGCCAAGGTTGGAAAGTTTCACGACAAAACCTAGACGGTTCTTCATCCTCCTTCTCGACTTTTAACCTATCTACTATAGAATTATTTAGAGCTTTCATTTATTTTTCGGTATTTAAAACCTTAGCTTCCAATGTTGCAAAAATATTTTGATGTGAAGCTAATTTTTTAAAAGCATCTAAAGCTTCTCTTTGTAGATTGTCAAAAGCAAGTTGTAGTTCAGAATAAGACAATTTATCAACATTTTCATATTTAGAATGACTTTAATTCTTTTTCTTATTTTGATGAGGATGGGCGGAGAGACATAAATTTTCCTCTACTTTATTATCACTCGAGCTCTTATAACTTAAGGAGTCACTATCGCTCTCCCAAGCTACATAGACTCTTCTAGATTTCCTAGACTTCATGTGTTTCCCCTTTTCCTTGTCTTTGTCAAGAGATGGATATTATGGCCTATAATGACCCGATTTTCCATAATTGTAACATGTACCTCTTGACTTTCCTTTGTTGTTGTCATCTTCCATTGAGGATGAAAATTGTCTTCTAAACTTGATGAGGTTTTTGTCAGAGTGCTTTACTCCATTCTTTCTAATATACATATTGTACCTTCTTGCAAACAACCCCATTTCCTCATCATCTGAATTGTCATTGTCACTATCATCACTCTCACTTTGATCATTTGTTGAGGATCTTGTGCTAGAAGCCTTTAGAGCAATATATTTCTTTTCTACCTCCTTGTCCTTTCCTTTCTCTTTGTTTATATTCCTCTCATGCTTTTTCTTATGTTTCTCTAAGAAAGTGAGTTCTTTTTCATGTTCTTCAAGCTTACCAAACAATATAGTGATAATATAGTGTAATAAGATTATTGGCTTTCTTGATCGCAGTGACCTTTGGTTTCCATTCTCAATTAAGACACCTCAAAACTTTATTAGTAGAAATTTCATTGGAAACCGGTTTTCCAAGCGCATTCAAATGATTAATGAGATGAGTGAACCTCTTTTGTATTCCGGCAATGGTTTCACCATGCTTCATGGAAATAGTTCAAACTCTTAATTTAGTGTATTAATTCTATCTTGTTTGACTTCATTGGTTCCTTCATGGGAAACTTTCATTGTGTCCCACATAACTTTAGTGGTTTCACAATGATAAACATGATAAAATTCATTAACACCAAGGGAGGATTGAGACTGTTTCGTGCTTTCCAATCGTAACCCCACTTTTTCATATCACCATCACTCCATTATGCTTTCGGTTTGGGTGTTGTGACACCACCTACGGTTACAGTAATTTCTATTGTACCATTGACAATAGTATCCCACTCACCCTTATCATAATAATTGATATGAATATGCATACAAGCTTTCCAATAACCATAGTTTTCTCGGGTGAATACGAGCGCTCTATTGTAAGCCCCTTTAGGTTCATTTGCCATTTTCTAATAAGTGTTTTTGAAGCACATAGAATCAACCAGGCTCTTGGTGCCACTTTTTAAACTTTGAGATTTTATCTAGAGGGGGTGAATAGATCCCCAAAGAAAGTTTTCACTTAAAAACTTGTTTTAAAAAATTTAAGCAAAAACTATAGCAAGCAGAAGTCGTATCCTAGATCACAGGTCGTCCAAACTGAACTTGTTATTGGAGGCATTTATATGTGTATAATCAAATTCAATTGAATGATGATAATAATATCTTAATACAATAAACTCTCAAGTAATTGTTTTACAAATAAAGGGCAACCAATATCCAATGTAACAATTGATAAAACTAAGTGAAATAATTTATCAAACACTTGGTGTGCACTTAATTTTTCATATTTTCCTTTGAACTTTGTTGATATCAAATACCTCTTACAATCTAATAGATTATAATATAATAAACAAAGCAATTTAACAATCATAGGATTTGTCTATACAAGTTAATTGCACAATAAAAAAGTTTAACAAATTGCTAGTAAAATATAAATGATATATATATATATATATATATATATATATATATATATATATATATATATATATATATATATATAGAGAGAGAGAGAGAGAGAGAGAGAGAGAGAGAGAGAGAGAGAAAATGACAAAAGAATTTGTTTAGGCAATTCACAAATCGTCATTGCTATGGTTATGTTTGCCCCTAATTTCGTTTAGAATTGAGATAAGAGTTCTTAATATGCAAAAAATTGTTTACAAGAGAAATGTAGCAATCCAACCCTACAAACCCTATGTTTGATGTTTTTCCTAGCAATTTCTCTTCCCTTTATCCTAACTTGATCAAGTCACCAAACAAAACCAATTTCATCCACCGTCTCACGCTACTCCTTTGTAAGAAACCACTGTTCTTCAAAGCTCTTCACTTGGCCAAATCCAAATTACGAAATTGTTATCACCCAAGATTTCCAAACAATTCACTACCTCATGCTACTCTTTAGCAAGAACCTATCATTCTTCAAAGCCATTCAAATGATCGAATTTGCGAAACCTTGTAAAAACCCCAAATCCACACTTTGATCTTGAGGTAAAAACTCTTACCTTTTTTTGATCAAACCCCCTATGATTCTCAACCCAAACTTAGGTTATGTAACACCCTGTTTTTCTTTAGTAACTATTTTAATAATTATTTATTTTATTAATTATTATTTGATATAGTGATTAACTAAATTGTGTGATTTTTTGAATATTTGGATTAATTATTTAATTATATTTTGGGTTGATAAGTGTTAGAATAGTAATATTTAGTGTTGGCTTTAAGTGTCACATTAGAACAAATGGGTGAGATAAACCCATTAGTGAAATAAGAGTTAGTAAGGTGTTGTGAAGCAAAAGAGATAGAACTGTAAAACAAGAGAAGAGAAGAAAAGGAGAAGAGAAGAGGGAGAGTTTAGAAAGAGTCTACAACTAAGGCAAGGGTGAGATTTCTTGTTATTATGGGATTATATATGAGTATGTAATAAGTAGTAACATGAGATTATGAATTTGTTCTTCAATTTCTAGATTTTGTCATGTTAGGGTTTGAATGTGAAATCACGAAATTGATGTTGGAAATCATGTTTTGATATTTGTATTTGATGCTATATGATAGATATAAGCTATAATACATTTAATTGGTGAAAAATGGGTGTTAGAATGGATTTTGGTTGAGAAATTCTTAACAAGACAGAATTGTCTGCAAGCAGGTTTTTTAGGTTTTTTGTGAAGACGCTTAGCGGGATACAGGGCGCTTAGCGCGATTTCCTAGGAATAGAAATATTTTATTTTATTTGATTGGATGGGGGTCTTGAATGTTATGATTCATGGATTTACATGAATTTTAATAATTTATTCGATGTGTTTTGGATGGATTTTGATGAGAAACATGACACTTGATTTTGTGTATGTAATTGTTGGGAATTGATGTTGATTAAAGATAACATGATTTGTACTTGTTTGCTACATGTTATAATGATGTGTTGAGATGATTAATTTTATGAGGATGCATTGTATATGATTGATTTCATGATATATGTATGTTGTACAATTTGGTGAAGATAATTCAAATGTGTTGAATTATGTGAAATATGCTTGTATGATTAAAATTGAGGGATGGTAATAATTGCATAAGATTGTTGAAGTTGATTATGTGCATGTATATTTGTGTCAAGAGGCAATGTTTGGTAATTTCATGGGAATGATTTACTTGTCCAAAACCTAACGCCGAATGGGGTTTGAAAGCTTAAGGCGAGATCAAGCTTTTATTGGTGGTTATTTGCCTGATGGATGGACCCGACTGGACCGATAAGGTTAATATTTGGTACCGCATGCATATTTCATTTAGTTTCATTGGAGTCACATCTATCGATATGAAATGTTAAACTGATGTGTATTATGAGATATTGGTGTGAATGTTACATATGTAGCATTTTTGATTGATTATCCTTAAATATTATATCATTGAGCAATGTTGTATATGTGATCATGTGAGTGGTGTTGAAGTATGTTAATTACATGATTATGTAAGTGTGATGAATTCATTTGATATATGTTTATTATGCATTACTTATTATTATATATTTCTATAATGATATGAATTCTCACCCTTCTTTTGGAATGATGTTTTTATACGATATCGCTCAAGTATCGAGTTAGTGGCGCTCCTATCAAGGATTAGATTGAGGAGTTAGTTCCTATTTATCTGCTTTCTTAGGTAGTGAGTCATGCTCTGGTCTATGTAACACGGGGAACCTTTGGTTCATGTTTATTTTATGATATGATTGTCAATATGGGATTTCAATCATTAATATTATTATTTTGAGTTAAGAATTATTCCACTGTGAGATGCTTATGTGTTATGGTATGGGAAATCATTCTAAATGTGTGTTATGAATACGACCTGTGTGTTAGATTTGTTGTCGTGAAGTAAATGTGATGCCTTTTTGTGATGTGCATGTTAATTTACTTCAAATTATGCCAGTTATTTAATGTGGGGTTTAAAGGGTGTAACATTAGTTGTATCAGAGCATGGTCAGTCATTTAAAAAGGTTATAATGTGTTTATTTCCTTTTTGTATTCGATGTGTGTTGTATACCCAATCGGTGTTGTTTGTCTGATGAGTCTTGTTGGTTGTTTGGAATTCTAGAACGATGGTTGTCGGAAGGAATGATGATGCTAATGCTACGGAGTTGGCTATGTTGGCTGGTGGAATTGGTAACAACTGCACGTCAATGCTGGTAACGGTAATGAAGATGATAAATTCCGTGTTTTGGGGGAGTTCCAGAGGAACAATCTGCCAATCTTTGAAGGAGCTCATGAACCTGACAAGGTATAAATTTTGATGAAAGCGATTGAGAAGATATAACAGGTCATGAATTATTCTGAAGTGTAGAAGGTGAAATTTGGCACCCATATGCTTGAGAAGGAAGCTGGGGATTGGTGGAACAACATTGTTAAGAGATTTGATGAAGATGGGTTATCAGCAGATTACTAGATTTTCCGAGCTGGTTAACAAGAGTAAGATCTATGATGAGGATAGTAGAGATAATGTTGCTCACTATAAGGCTTAACATGACAAGAAGGGAAAGGGGAATTCAGAGGGAATTCGTATGTGACTCCTGCTTGTAAAGGGAAACAAAGAGATGGTGATGACAAGAAGCCAAGTACGGGAGGAGCTTCTACTCCGGTTAGGTGCTATAAGTGTGGTTTCGAAAGACATTATTCTCCTGAGTGCAAAAGTGCTGATGTGGAGTGTTTCAAGTGTGGCAAGCTAGGTCATAAGTCTCTTGATTGTACAAGTGTTTCGAGTGTAACTTTCTACAACTGTGGTGAGCAAGGTCACATTAGTTGCAAGTGTGACAAGCCGAAGAAGGACCAAACTAGAGGGAAAGTATTTGCTTTATCTAGTTCTGAGACTACTGGTGAGGATAAAATAATGCTAGGTACATGCTTTATTAATAGTACACCTTTGATTTCTATTATTGATACTGGTGCGACACATTCTTTCATTACTTTGGATTATGTTAAGAGGTTGAATCTTGAGTTATCTTATATGAATGGAAGTATGGTTATTAACACTCTTGCTACGGGTTCAGTGACTACTTATTATGTATGTTTGAATTATTCGTTTAGTATTTTTGGTAAAGACTTTGGGGTTAATTTAGTGTGTCTTCCGTTAGATCAGCTTGATGTTATTCTTGGGATGAACTAGTTGGAATTCAATCATGTTTATATCAACTGTTTTGACAAGACAATTATCTTTCTTGATTCTAGTTTTGAGAGAGATTTTCTTATGTATTCCAAGCAAGTGAATGAGTTTGTTCAAGAGGGTGTTGTGTTATTGGCTTTGATGGAAACATTGGAAATTGGTGGAAAGCAAATGATTGGTGAATTATCAATAGTTCGTGATTTTCTTGAGGTATTTCTTGATGATATAAGTGATTTATCGCCAGAGCATGAAGTGGAATTTGCGATTGATTTGATTCCTGGTACTAGTCCAGTATCGATGGCTCTATATCGGATGTCAGCATTTGAGTTGTAAGAGTTAAAGAGTCAACTTGAGGATTTGGTTGAGAAGAAGTTTATTTTTCCTAGTGTGTCACCATGGGGTGCACCTGTTTTATTTGTTAAGAAGAAAGAAGGTTCTATGAGGTTATGTGTATATTATAGGAAACTGAACAAGGTGACTATCAAGAATAAGTATCCACTTTCGAGGATTGATGATTTTATGGATCAGTTGGTGGGTGCTTGTGTGTTTAGAAAGTTAGACTTGAGGTTTGGGTGTCATTAGATTCGTGTGAAAGCTGAAGATATTCAGAAGACTACTTTTAGAAAAAGGTACGATCATTATGAGTATTCAATGATGCCATTCAGTGTGACCAATGCACCTTGTGTATTTATGGAACATATGAATAGGATTTTCCAGCGGTATTTGGATACGTTTATGGTTGTTTTCATTGATGATATTTTTGATCTATTCGAAGAGTGAAGAAGATCCTGCTGAGCATCTGAAGATTGTGTTATCTATGCTGAAAGAGAAGCAGTTGTATGCTAAGTTTTCTTAGTGTGAGTACTGGTTCAAGGAAGTGAGTTTCCTTGGTCATGTGATATCAAATGGTGGTATTTTTGTTGACCCGTCGAAGATTGAGGCTGTATCTCAATGGGAAGCTCTGAAATCTTTTTATGGGATTAGAAGTTTTCTTGGTTTAGCAGGTTATTATCGGAAGTTTATTGAAGGCTTTTCCAGGTTAGATTTGGTGTTGACGCAATTGACTAGGAAGGGTCAAGCTTTTATTTGGACTGCTCAATGTGAAGCTGGTTTTCAAGAGCTTAAGAGAAGATTGACAATCACTCTTATTTTGATTTTTCCTGATCCGGCAGAACCATTTGTTGTGTGTTGTGATGCTTCATTGATGGGTTTAAGAGGTATGCTGATGTAGAGTTGACAAGTTGTTTCTTATTCTTTAAGGCAACTTAAAATGCATGAAAGGAATTATCCGACTCGTGATTTGAAGTTAGCTGATATGGTGTTTGTATTGAAACTTTGGAGGCATTATGTTTTTGGATCAAGATTTGATATGTTTAGTGATCACAAGAGTTTGAATTATCTGTTTGATCATAAAGAGTTGAATATGAGGCAAAGAAGATGGTTGGAATTCTTGAAGGATTATGATTTTGGCTTGAATTACCATTTACGTAAAGTGAATGTTGTGGTTGATGCGTTAAGTTGGAAGTCTTTGTATATGTCGATGTTGATGGTGCGAGATTTGGAATTACTTGAACAATTTCGAGATATGAGTTTAATTTGTGAAGAGACTTCTTCTTGTGTTAAGCTTGGTATGTTGAAGCTTACTAGGGGCATTCTTGATGAGATTCAAGAAGGTCAGAAATCTGACTTGATTTTGGTGGATCAATTGGGGTTGATTAATCAAGGTCGAGGTGATGATTTTCGGATTGATGAGAATGGTATTTTGAGATGTTGTGATAGAGTTTGTGTTCTGAATATATCTGATTTGAGAAAAAGGATTCTTGAGGAAGGGCATTGTAGTGGATTGAGTATTCGTCCTAGAGCTACTAAGATGTATCAAGATTTGAGAAACTTATTTTGGTGGCCATGTATGAAGAAAGAGCTTGTGGAATTTGTATATTCTTGTTTGACTTTTCAGCAGTCGAAGATTGAGCATCAAGAGCCGTCTGGTTTGTTGCAGTCGTTATCCATTCTTTAATGGAAATAGGATAGTATTTCTACGGACTTTGTTTCTAGTTTACCTAGAACGCTGAGTAATTGTGAAGCTGTTTAGGTTATTATGGACATGTTGATGAAATCTACACACTTTATTCTGATGAGAATGGATAATCCAATGGAGAGAATTGAAAAGTTGTACATTTAGAGGATTGTACGTTTGCATGTTATTTTGTCGAGTATTGTATCAGATAGGGATACGAGGGTTACTTCGAGAGTTTGGGAAGGTTTTCAGAATGCTTTGGGTAAGAAGTTGTGTTTGAGATCTTCTTATCATCTGCAAACAAATGGTCAGACTGAGAGAACGATTTAGTCACTTGAGAATCTTTTTAGAGCTTACATTTTAGAATAAGGAGGTGCTTGGGATAGTTACTTGCCTTTGATTGATTTTACTTATAACAACAGTTTCCATTCAATTATTAGAATGGCACTGTTTGAGGCTTTGTATAGTAGAAGGTGTAGGACGCCTTTGTATTGGTATGAATCCGAAGAGAGTGTTGTGGTTGGACCTGAGATAGTTCAACATACCACGAATAATATTAAGATGGTTCAAGAGAAGATGAAGACTTCTCAGAGTCGTCAGAAGAGTTATCATGATAAAAGGAGGAAGGATCTCAAGTTTACGAAGGGAGATCATGTTTTTCTTAGAGTTACTCCGGTAACGGGTGTTGGTCGAGCTTTGAAGTCGCGTAAGTTGATGCCACATTTTATTTGTCCTTACCAGATTATAGAGAAGTTAGGTGAATTGGTTTATCAGATTGCTTTGCCACCGTCACTTGCTAATATTCATGATGTGTTCCATGTGTCTTAGTTGAGGAGATGCATTGTAGATCTATCTCATGTTGTCCAATTAGATGATGTGCAAGTGAGAGATAACTTGACTGTGAAGACATCACCTATGCGGATAGAGGATCAGGAGTTGAAGTAACTTCGAGGTAAAAAGATTTTCTTGGTGAAGGTAGCGTAGGGAGGACATGCAGGTGGAAATGTGACTTGGGAATTGGAGAGTCAGATGAGAGAGTCTTATCTTGAGTTGTTTGTTTGAGTTAATTTTTGAGGAAGAAAATATTTTAAGTGGGGGAGAGTTGTAACACCCAATGTTTCTTTACTAATTATTTTAATAGTTATTTATTTTATTAATTATTATTTGATATAGTAATTAATTAAATTGTGTGATCTTGTGAATATTTGGATTAATTGTTTAATTATGTTTTTGGTTGATAAGTGTTAGCATAGAAATATTTAGTATTGGGCTTTAAGTATCACATTAGAATGGATGGGTGAGATAAGCTCATTAGTGAAATAAGAGTTAGTAAGGTGTTGTGAAGCAAAAGAAATAGAATTGTAAATCAAGAGAAGGGAAGAAAAGGAGAAGATAAGAGGAAGAGCTTAGAAAGAGTCTACATCTAAGGTAAGGGTGGGATTTCTTGTTATTATGGGATTATATATGAGTATGTAATGGATAGTAACATGAGATTAGAGATTTGTTCTTCAATTTCTAGATTTTGACATGTTAGGGTTTGATTGTGAAATCATCAAACTAATGTTGGAAATCATATTTTGATGTTTGTATTTGATGTTATATGATAGATATAGGCTATAATACATTTAATTGGTGAAAATGAGTGTTGGAATAGATTTTTGTTGAGAAATTTGTAACAAGACAAAACTGTCTGCAAGCATATTTTTCTGGTTTTTCGTGAGGGCGCTTAGCGGGATGCAGGGTGCTTAGCGCGGCCACCTGGGAACAAAACTATTTTATTTTGTTTGATCAAATAGGGGTCTTGCATATTTATAATTGATTTACATGAATTTTAATAATTTATTCGATGTGTTTTGGATTGGTTTTGGATGGATTTTGATGAGAAATATGACACTTGATTTTGTGTTAGTAATTGTTGGGACCTGGTGTTGATTGAAGATAACATGGTTTGTACTTGTTTTCTACATGTTATAATGATGTTTTAATATTATTAATTCTATTAGGATGTATTGTATGTGATTGATGTCATGATATATGTATGTTGTGCAATTTGGTGAAGATAATTCAAATGTGTTGAAATATGTGAAATATGCTTGTATGATTAAGATTGAGGGATGGTCTTAATTGCATATGATTAGTGAAATTTCACATTGTTGTACCCCAAAATTTTCCCTCCCATCTTTGATACAAATTTATTCAAGATACCTCCTCATGCTCATGAAGGTCTCAATTGCTCAAGACTACTCAAGAGTTGACCAGACAAACTCTCCTCCTAAGCAATTGACTTATAACTAGGGTTTTGATTTTCACAAATGAAATTGGAATTCTAATGCCTCAAGGGGATTTCATAGTTTCTCATGTGTATCAAGGTATCCTCATGCCAAATTTCAAGCCTTACATCATAAGTTTGCTCAGTCAAATAGCCATATGATTGAAAATCAACTGTATTGGAGAAAAAGTCAACTTTGACTAATATACAGTCAAACTTCAAGTTTTTTGGTCAACATCAAGATTTTGAGGCCACATTCATCATTTGATCAAGGGTTTATCATGATTTATCATTAAAACTCAAGATTCATCAAAAGGCAAAAGTTACTAAATTAGGGTTTTCTTAAGGAGAAGTCAACTGAACTTTGACCAAGCATAACTTTCACATACTTCATCATAAATTCCTTAACCAAAGCCTAACTTTAAGAAAATTCAATTCTCTACAACTTTATCTCTCAAAGCTTAAGGCAAAAAATTCTTCATTTGAAAGATATGGGACAAAACATTACATCTCATTTTAAAAGTCAACAAAAAGACATTTTTTGTCAAAGAAATTTACATCAAGTTAAAGTCTTCAAATGAAAAAATAACCAACATGAAAGTTGTAGGAGACATCTTGAGGTGTCCAAAAAATCCAAGATCATCTTCATATGACAAAAATTGAGAGAGTTATGATTGGTGCAAGTTGAGCAATTTTGAGAAAATGCATGAAACCTAAATTGAGGAAATTTGAATTTTTGGGCTAATGGGCCTAAGTTTTCAGGTTCAAACGTGTTCACGACCTCATATTATACCTCTAAATCCATTCATATATTTTTGTGATTTTTATTTATTTTTATTTTGATTTTAATCATTTAAATTCAAAATAAATCAAATAAAATATAAAACTAATAGACTTAGGCGTGTAGGCTTTTGTTCTGATCATGTTGGAGGCCCAAAATCTACCTTGAAGCTCAAGAACTGTATGGCATATGTTTGAAACAAATCTTCATAGTTTTGGAAGATTTTAAATTATTTTCCAACAAAATCAAAGATATAATTTCATGACATGTCCAAGCCCACCATTTAACCTAAATCACTCCTCTATATATACATAACATTTCCAGACATCAAAAAACACGCGTGCATGCTTAAGAACAAACCCTAAAAACTTCAATTTTTAAAGAAACTTGGGCACGATCAAACCCTGGTCTCCAACTGTTTTCCATCCATTCCAAGAATTACACTAGCCTCCATAAGATCCCGGGGATTCATCCCAACCCTTACTGAAGCTTGAAGCACGCCAGAACTCTCTCCTTCAACATCGCTGGTTTGGTAAAGTTCTTGAATTTCAAACTTTTAATATGCACATTGTTGAATAATTTAATGCATACATATGTGTTCATGATGATGTTTGGGACTATTTTGATTAATCATTTGCAAGCTTTGACGCAGGAATAAAAATCTGCCATTGTTAGGGTACTATGAAATATTTCCATCGAATCTCACGTTACATGCGTTTTCAGGACAAAATAAGATCGCCATTGGATTCGCAAAGGCCAAATTAGGGGGATATGGTCCTTGTTATGATCTAACGCATGTTACTTTTCAGGTTTTCAAAAAAAAACCTCATCGGAGAAGACGACCAGATCTAGGGCTTCGAAGCTTCTCTGATCCATCCGTTTTTATTATATATTGATTTAATGGTGTTTGAATAACAAAAAGCCAGCATAGCGTAGATGGTTGGAGACAGTGGTCTGTAACATGAAAGGAGTGGGTTCGATCCCTATGTTTTTCAATTATTTTGTTTCTTTTTCAGGATAATACGTAGGTTTATGATATATTGATTGATTTCTATCCTCAATCACAAAACCCAGCCATGGCGCAGTGGATGAAGGGTGTACCTGCGAGGCCTAAGGCGTGGGTTCAAGTCCCACCCCATGCACTTATTTTTCTTATTTTCTACTAACCCTAATTTTCACTCTTTTTCTTAATTAATTTATTTTCTAATTAATCATTAACAAAACCTTAAACCTTTTTTAACCATAACAAATTAGGGTTAGGTTTTTGAATTAACAATTAAATTTGTGACATATTTTTTTTACTAATTAATAAATTAATTAACTTATTTTCTTAACATTAAAATAAATTAGAATTTAGGTTTTAATTACTATTAACTTAAATTATTTTCTACAAAAAAACACAAAACATTAAAACATTTTTCTAACATCTTTTCTATCACACTATTAATGTAATAGCTTAAATTTACATTCCCACGTTTTTTTATTATGTATCTTCTCCAAGGATGTAATAGCGTGAGTTTACTTTCCCGCAAATTTCTATAACTATGTATCTGCCCCAAAGCCATGTAATAACGTAGGACTTTATATTCCATACTTTGTTTTTCTGTACATATTTAACTGTTAGTAACTAGGGTTTGTATGGAAAGATTAAAAGAAAATATAGAAAACTTAATTCACAAGATAAGATATTTGAAAACAAACACTCTTCACACTTGCACCTCTAGGGTAACCTCTCTTGTCGCCTTACGATAATTTGGTTTTGTCCCTTGAAAGTAAGGATACTTTAGCAAAAGACCCTTGATTAAATCATCATGGTCCCTTTCATATAAATATCGAAAATCCCTCGATGACCCTCTGAGTTGTCTACAAGATAATGATAGTCCCTCTTATTCAATTTCTAAAGTATCCTTACATGTTGCCTTCGATGACCATACAATGATCCTACGCCTGTCCCTTCACATCCAATAGGTAGGGTTACCTACCAAATAATGGTATGGATAGTACTATCTCCAAAGGAGAAGGAAAATAACAAGAAAGACTTTAGTGGGTAGGACTCTTGAATGCTTTCTCACAAACGAAACATTTCTCACATCACACTTTCAAAACAAATATTAAAAAAAAAACACTTTGTATACATTCTTGAGGAATGATACAAGAATCATTACAAAGTTAGCCTTACATTGACATTTCAAAATATTTTCAAATAAATCACACAGGCACAAAGCAATTTTCAAAAGTGAGCTAAGCAATTAAGAGATCGTAGATAATTACAGATGACAAGGGTGCTAACACCTTCCCTTTTCATAAATTACCCTCGAACTCAAAATCTATCAAAGGTCTTTCATGTTCTTTTCACATTTCCTAAATATTGGATAAAAGAAAGGCGGTGGCGACTCTAGCTATTCGCACATTTGGATAAAACCAAAAAGTCAGTTCTCCCATTGAATTACACACATGTACATGAATCATTTATGTTAATAGGTAATTTTTGGTAATTCTGTGGGAATGATTGACTTGTCCCAAACCTAATGCCGAATGAGGTTTGAAAGCTTAAGGATGAATCAAGCTTTTATTGGTGGTTATCTGTCTGAGGGATGAACCCAGATGGAACAGTAAGGATAACATTTGGTACCACTGAAGGAGTGAAAAACACAAGAAGGGGGGGTTGAATTGTAAAACTGGAAACTTAAAGCAAATGACAAGGTATTTTTATCCTGGTTCGTTTGATCTCAAACTACTCCAGTCCACCCGTTCAAGGTGATTTCGCCTCTCTCCAACGAGGTCTTAATTCACTATATTCAACTGAATACAAATCTGCTTTAGCAACTGCTAAAACCTTCTTGATTCAAACCACAATCCGGTTTGTCAAGGCAACACTTTCTTACAAAGGAATGAACAAGTGTGTATGAATGTTTCTACAAAAACTATATCACAACTGTGATGTTTACACAAATGAAGCTTAGAATACTAAGATGCTAAACGCTAATAGAGTATCAGAGTTTGGTGGTTTAGCAAAACTTGTAGAGTGAAGATTACTGTTCAGCTTTGTGCGTGTAGAGAGTTTGGAAGCATTAGCCGTGATAATCTTCAAAGCTTGGTTTATATAGCACTTTGAGAAGATGAACGTTGAAGCAAATATTCTTGATTCAATGCTATTAACAAGCTTTCCTTTTTGAGCAGATCTTGTCTAGAATGATGCCGTTGGTATTGATTAGCTTTCAATGCACAGTACCGTTGCTTCTTCAATGCACGATCTGGCTTGGCTCATTCTGATTCTGCTTTGCTGCTGATGAACTGATTTGATTCTGTATCAGAGTGTTTTACGCGCAGTTCTGTTCATCAAGCTTCAGCATGTGCAAGCGTTGATCTTCTGATCTTGACGTTCTGATTCAGCAACTTCTGATGCTGATGCACAAACTCATATTCTGATGCTGAGAACGTGATCTTGCTTATTTTAATCAGCATATCTGCAAGTCAGAGCATAGTAATTTTAAGTAGCATATAATTCAATCATGAAATATTTAACTACTATATCTTTTCACTTTGTTATCATCAAAACTTAATTATAGGGTACTAGATTCAAACATTGTTCTAACAATCTCCCCCTTTTTGATGATGACAAAAACTAGATATTTTAAATGAAAAAATAACGTGAAAAGTTATCAGATCTATGTATCAGAATAAGAAGTACGGAGAAGTCAGAGTTAAGAAATACTCCCCCTGAGTTTGTTACTTCCCTTTGATATGCGTGTTCTTCAGAGTCAGATCTTTTTCTATCTTTGAGCATCAGATTGTAAGTCTTTGACTTATCAGAAAGCAGAGCTTCAGCGCTTTTCCTGTCAGAGCTTTGCTTCGGATCAGAGTGTTAGGTCGATCAGAGCTTCATATATCAGAACTTCATATTTGATCAGAGCAACATGAGCTTCTAGTCTTCATTGTGCCTGTAGACTTAAAGACAAAACAGAAAAACATTTCAAGTAATAGAGAGTTAGAATGTTTGAGAGTTTCTGTCTAGTTATCCGTTATTGATTTTAAATATCATTCTTGTTCTCCCCCTTTTTGTCAGCAATCAAAAAGTGCTGGTGATGTGCTAAAATGATTTAGATCAGAAAAACTAATAATATTAAAAGATAGTTCAGAATCAGAGCAAAATAGCATTACAAACCATAGTCAAAACATAGTCAAAAGTACATCAGAAAATAAGGAAAATATAGAGAATGTCATGCATGAAAAAATTTCAAGGTTGTGGGGGCATGCGTGAGAACAGGCTTTCCAGCATTGCTTGAATCTTTTCAGAAGTTGCATTCTGCTTCTGAACCATGGTGACAACAGTATCAATCTTGCTGTCCTGGACATTCATTCTTGCTTCCATCTTCTGATTATTCTCAGCATTCAGCGCTTTTCCAACAGTTGGTTCAAAATTGCCCAGTACTTTAGCTTCGCTCAGATAATCTATCAGCTTATTCTCTGTCAGAATATCTGATATGAGCCTCCCAAATGGTATCCAGTCTCTTTTGGTCCTTTCTTCTTCTCTAGTCTCTTTCACACTAGTCTTCAGATGATTGAACAGGAAGTGTGCCAAATTGATCTTCACCCTCTGATCAATAAAGTAGATCAGAAATTGCTGATCCACGTTTATATAGTCAGGAGAGCTTGTTGGCTTCCTGTGATTGAAACAGCCTAGAACAATCTTGGCCCACACTCTGAAGTGATCCTTCAGATCCTTGATTTTGCTGCTGGGAAAACCAAGAGTGAAAATGCAGTTTGCTACCACACCAATATCAGGGCACCTATCAGCCATGTCCACACAACGGACTCCACCACCACTCTGACCAATTAACCTAGCAATGAGGTCTTCAGAAATTATTATCTTCTTTCCCATAACAGAAGAGACGACTAGATGCTTATCAATCTTGGCATGAATCCAAAATTCTTTGACAAGCTCTGGGAAGGTTGGTCCAACCAATCTATCAAAGTACCTCTCCCACCTTTGAGTTTTGACTTCAGCGGTTAGGTCAAATCCATTTTCCTTCAAACTTTCGAAATCCACGATTAACTCAGAGAGAACCTCAAGATTCTTTACTGGTGTGAGAAGAGTTCTGGTAGGCGCTTGATATTGCTCAGAGGTTTCCTTCTTCTGATTTCCTGCAGAAATGCTGGAGGATGCCATTGTTCTCACACAAAAAGCTTGAGAGTGATTTGAGAAAAGCTAGGGTTTTGAAGGAGATATGCAGAAAAATTCTTAAGAGATTATGAGTAAGCGTAAAGATTAAGAATGAAGAGTAATGTGCTTAAATAGGATTTTCAAAAATTATTTTGAAAAATAAAACGTTTTTAAGAGAGAGAAAAAAATAATGATTGCAATTAACAAGCGTGATTACTTTTGCATTTAATGCTTGCTGATTTTGGGGGATTTGAGAAAGATACTTAAAAACGGTTACCAGACATGTGTCTCAATGCACCCAATCAGCGTTTTCCTTTCTCAGAAACGTGCACGCGTTCTGCTTCAGGGGTTTGCTGATGATTGGATGACACTTGTTTGATGTAGTGATCAGCACGTCTGTATTTGAGATTAGACTCTCAGATCTTTAGACTTGCCTCTGATACAATCTGCATGTTCTAACTTTCTGAAACAAGGATTGATCAGAAGTTCACAGTAATATAATTACATTCTGAAAGATAAACATATGGAATTAAAGCATTTTCATTCTGGGCATACTTTCATGCTGAGATGTTTCAGAATGAAATTAAACCTATCTTCTGAAAGGGGTTTAGTAAAGATATCAGCCCATTGATGGTCTGTATCTATAAATTTTAAGTTTAAAATGCCTTTCTGAATATAGTCCCTAATGAAATGATGTTTTATTTCTATATGCTTAGCTCTAGAATGTAAAATAGGATTCTTACTTAAGCAAATAGCAGAAGTATTATCACAAAGAATAGGAATGTTACTCTCAAAAATCTGGAAGTCTTCAAGCTGACTTTTCATCCAGAGCATCTGTGTGCTACATCCTGCTGCTGCTATGTACTCAGCTTCTGCTGTTGACAGAGCAATGGTTGATTGCCTTTTGCTGGACCACGAGATCAGATTTTCTCCCAGAAACTGGCAGCTTCTAGAAGTACTTTTTCGTTCCACTCTGTCTCCAGCAAAATCAGCGTCGCAGTAGCCTACTAAACTGTAATCACTAGATTTTCTATAAAACAAACCCAGATTAGTAGTACCTTTCAGATACTTGAAAATTCGCTTAACAGCTGTTAAGTGAGATTCTCTAGGATCTGATTGGAATCTAGCACAAATACATACACTGAATAGAATATCAGGTCTTGAAGCAGTCAGATAAAGGAGAGAACCAATCATACCTCTGTAGACTTTCTGTTCTACGCTTTTGCTTACCTCTTCTCTTTCCAGAATGCACGTGGGATGCATTGGAATTTTTGATGGCTTACATTCTGAGAGGTCAAATTTCTTCAGAAGATCTCTGATGTATTTGCTCTGATGAATGTAAGTTCCCTCTGGAGTTTGATTGATCTGAATTCCTAGAAAGAACTTCAGTTCCCCCATGAGGCTCATCTCAAATTCTGCCTGCATACACTTAGCAAATTTTCTTCCAAGAGAAGGATTAGTAGAACCAAAGATTATATCATCAACATAAATTTGACAAACTAAAATGTCACTCTTAACTGTTTTACAGAATAGAGTGGTGTCCACTTTCCCTCTGGTGAACTCATTTTCAAGCAGAAAGTTACTTAGCCTTTCATACCAAGCTCTGGGAGCTTGTTTCAGACCATACAGTGACTTTTTCAGTTTGAAAACATGTTCTGGATGTTTGGTATTTTCAAAACCTGGGGGTTGGTGAACATACACTTCTTCTTCTATATAACCATTTAAGAATGCACTTTTGACATCCATCTGATACAGAGTGATGCCTCTATTAACAGCAAATGAGATTAAAAGTCTGATAGATTCTAACCTGGCGACTGGGGCAAAGGTTTCTGTATAGTCTATCCCCTCTTGCTGACTATAACCTTGTGCAACCAGTCGTGCCTTGTTTCTGACGACTTCACCTTGTTCATTGAGCTTGTTTCTGAACACCCATCTTGTTCCAATGACGTTGAATCCTTTTGGCCTTGGAACGAGATCCCAAACGTCGTTTCTGGTGAATTGATTCAGCTCTTCTTGCATTGCCAGAATCCAGTCATTGTCCAGAAGTGCTTCATCAATAGAAGAAGGTTCAATCAGAGACACAAGTCCCATCAGAGTTTCTTCAGAGTTTCTGAGGCTTGCTCTTGTTCTGATTGGATCTTCCTTTCTTCCTAGAATAGATTCTTCTGGGTGATCCAAACTGCTTCTGGGTACTCTCTTCTGAGGTTGATCAGCAGCAGTTGTAGGATTTCTAGCATTGCTTCTTTCAGACGTTGAAGGAATGTCAGTGTTGAGAGCTTCTGATGACTTGTCTTCAGAACCTGCAAATTCAATTTCTATACCTGCAAGATTTTCATTCTGCTTTGACTTTTCAGAGTCAAGCTTGTCATCAAAACGAACACTGATTGATTCTTCCACAATCTGTGTTTTTGTATTGTATACTCTGTACCCTCTTGAGCGTTCAGAGTATCCTAACATAATACACTTCTGTGCCTTAGAATCAAACTTGTTCAAATAATTCTTAGTATTTAACATATAGCAAGTACATCCAAATGGATGAAAATACGAAATGTTGGGCTTTCTGTTCTTCCACAATTCATATGGAGTCTTTTCCAGAATAGGTCTTATTGAGATTCTATTCTGAATGTAGCACGCTGTGTTTATTGCCTCTGCCCAGAAAGTCTTAGCAACGTTTGTCTCGTTGATCATGGTTCTGGCCATTTCTTGCAATGTTCTGTTCTTTCGTTCTACAACTCCATTTTGTTGGGGAGTTCTAGGACAAGAGAAATCATGCAGAATGCCTTTGTCATTAAAGAATGACTCAAAATCTTTATTTTCAAATTCTCCACCATGATCACTTCTGACTTTAACGATTCTAAGATCTTTTTCATTCTGAACTTGGTTACAGAAGGTAACAAACACAGAGTGTGACTCGTCCTTGTGTCTTAAGAACTTTACCCATGTCCATCTGCTATAGTCATCTACGATCACTAACCCATACTTCTTGCCACTGACAGAAGCAGTCTTAACTGGTCCAAATAAGTCAATGTGCAGAAGTTCTAATGGCTTAGAGGTAGAAACAACATTTTTGGATTTAAAAGATGGTTTTGCAAATTTGCCTTTCTGACATGCTTCACACAGAGCATCTGAATTGAACTTCAAATTTGGAAGTCCTCTGACCAGATTGAGTTTGTTAATCTGAGATATTCTTCTCATACTAACATGCCCCAATCTTCTGTGCCAGATCCACTGCTCGTTGTTAACAGACAGAAGACATTTTACGTTCTGACTCTTAAGTTCAGAAAGTTTGATTTTGTAAATGTTGTTTTTCCTCTTACCATTAAATAGGATAGTCCCATCTTTCTGACTAACAGCTTTACATGATTTTTGATTAAAGATTATATCATAACCGTTATCACTTAATTGACTTATGGATAACAAGTTATGCATCAATCCATCAACAAGCAGAACATTATTAATAGAGGGAAGATTTCCGTTACCTACAGTTCCAGAGCCAATTATCTTTCCCCTCTGATTGCCTCCAAAGCCAACGTGGCCTCCAGGCTTAAGTTCCAGGCTTTGGAACATATGCCTTCTTCCCGTCATGTGACGTGAGCAGCCAGAGTCCAGGTACCATGACTGGTGTTTCTGACTTGCTGCTAAAGATATCTGCAACATGTATTATTTTATCCTTAGGTACCCA
This sequence comes from Vicia faba, assembly GCA_948472305.1. NCBI lineage: Eukaryota > Viridiplantae > Streptophyta > Magnoliopsida > Fabales > Fabaceae > Vicia > Vicia faba. Next base: position 1,329,334,824 of record OX451736.1, on the reverse strand, counting down.
GATCTTCTTGGGTCCTGATTTGTTAGTCTTACCAAAACTCTGGTTGAATTTTGGTTTCACAAAGTGATTACTACTAGTATATTTGATGTCATGTGTGTGACCATACACAAAGTGTGAATTTAGAGGAGTGTGTTTAATAACTAAATCCATGACATTTTTAGGTGTAGGAACCTTACCTAGGTATCCTATTCCTTTCCTGCCGTTTCCGCTAACTCCATAGATCATTGAAGCCATTCTGCTTCTATCTATGCTTTTAGCAAGGAACTTCTGGAAACTATGATCATACTCCTTGATGATCTCATCAGCGTTGCTGGGAGTTTCAGAAATTGGTACCTTCTGAGAGTTTTGTAAAGAGTTTTCTAATTTTAAAATTTTATCTCTCAGCTCAGAGTTTTCCAATCTGAGACTCTCAGACTTATTAGAGTCAGATTCAAGAGTCCTTTTCAGGTCTCTGAATTTAGCTCTAATCTGCTGATAACGTTCCAGAATTTCATTTAGGCTTTCAGCAAGTTCAGCCTTTGTAAAATTAACAGCGAAGTTAGGGAATACCTCTTCTGTGTCTGATTCTGAGTCTGAGTCAGAAGCTTCACTGTCATCTGGAATGTTAGCCATAAGCGCTATGTTCGCCCTTTCATCATCTGATTCTGAGTCAGCTTCAGACGAGTCAGAGTCATCCCATGTGGCCATGAGACTTTTCTTCTTCTCTCTTCCAAACTTCCTTTTTGGCTTTTCCCTCTGAAGCTTTGGACAGTCACTCTTGTAGTGACCTTGCTCATTGCACTCGTAGCAGATGATGTCTTTTGTATTTGGCTTCTTGCTACCTGAGGAGCCTTCAGATCTTCTGTATCCAGAGGAAGAATCTGTCCTTCTGTATCTGGAAGAAGACTCGTTCTGATCGGATCTTCTGGTGTTCCTGAACTTCTTTTGTCTTTGCTTCCACAATTGATTTACTCTTCTGGAGAGAAGAGAAAGCTCGTCTTCCTCTGATGAGGATCCATCAGATGTTTCTTCAACTGCCTGCAAAACTTTAGATTCAGATTTTCTGTTAGATTTTAAAGCTATAGGCTTACCTTGCTTCTGAGGCTCGTCAGCTTCCAGCTCTATCTCATGACTTCTGAGGGAGCTTATAAGTTCCTCCAGAGTGATTTTGTTGAGATCTTTCGCCAGCTTCAGAGCAGTAACCATAGGCCTCCACTGCTTGGGTAAACTTCTGATTATCTTCTTGACATGGTCAGCAGTAGAGTATCCCTTGTCCAGAACTTTGAGACCAGCTACCAGAATCTGGAATCTAGAGAACATAGTTTCAATGGATTCAGATTCTTCCATTTTAAACGCCTCATACTTCTGAATGAGCGCCAGAGCTTTTGTTTCCTTGACTTGAACGTTGCCCTCATGCGTCATTCTGAGAGAATCAAAGATGTTCTTAGCTGTGTCTCTGTTGGAGATCTTCTCATACTCAGTATATGAGATGGCACTGAGAAGGATGGTTCTGGCCTTATGGTGATTCTTGAAATCACGCTTTTGTTGATCAGTCATTGATTTTCTATCAATCTTCTGACCAGTTGCATTAACAGGGTGCGTGTATCCATCTGTCACCATATCCCACAGATCAGCATCATGTGCTAGAAAGAAGCTTTCAATTCTGTCTTTCCAGTAGTCAAAGTTTTCTCCATCAAAGACTGGAGGTTTGCCGCTGAATCTGTCTCTATCATCATTGTTGTCATTGCTGAAATGAGAGTTGTTTCCTGCCATAGTGTTTTTCTGACGCTGGATCTTTTACTGACACGGTTAAGTGTTTTAGCTCAGAACCAGGCGCTCTGATGCCAATTGAAGGAGTGAAAAACACAAGAAGGGGGGGTTGAATTGTAAAACTGGAAACTTAAAGCAAATGACAAGGTATTTTTATCCTGGTTCGTTTGATCTCAAACTACTCCAGTCCACCCGTTCAAGGTGATTTCGCCTCTCTCCAACGAGGTCTTAATTCACTATATTCAACTGAATACAAATCTGCTTTAGCAACTGCTAAAACCTTCTTGATTCAAACCACAATCCGGTTTGTCAAGGCAACACTTTCTTACAAAGGAATGAACAAGTGTGTATGAATGTTTCTACAAAAACTATATCACAACTGTGATGTTTACACAAATGAAGCTTAGAATACTAAGATGCTAAACGCTAATAGAGTATCAGAGTTTGGTGGTTTAGCAAAACTTGTAGAGTGAAGATTACTGTTCAGCTTTGTGCGTGTAGAGAGTTTGGAAGCATTAGCCGTGATAATCTTCAAAGCTTGGTTTATATAGCACTTTGAGAAGATGAACGTTGAAGCAAATATTCTTGATTCAATGCTATTAACAAGCTTTCCTTTTTGAGCAGATCTTGTCTAGAATGATGCCGTTGGTATTGATTAGCTTTCAATGCACAGTACCGTTGCTTCTTCAATGCACGATCTGGCTTGGCTCATTCTGATTCTGCTTTGCTGCTGATGAACTGATTTGATTCTGTATCAGAGTGTTTTACGCGCAGTTCTGTTCATCAAGCTTCAGCATGTGCAAGCGTTGATCTTCTGATCTTGACGTTCTGATTCAGCAACTTCTGATGCTGATGCACAAACTCATATTCTGATGCTGAGAACGTGATCTTGCTTATTTTAATCAGCATATCTGCAAGTCAGAGCATAGTAATTTTAAGTAGCATATAATTCAATCATGAAATATTTAACTACTATATCTTTTCACTTTGTTATCATCAAAACTTAATTATAGGGTACTAGATTCAAACATTGTTCTAACAACCACTTGCATATTTCATTGAGTTGAATTGGAGTCACATGGGTCGATGTGAAATGTTGAATTGATGTGCATTATGTGATATTGGTGTAAATGTTACATATATGGTATTTATGATTGATTATCCCCGAATCGTGTATCGTTGAGCAATGTTGTATATGTAATCACGTGAATGGTGTTGAAGTATGTTAATTACATGATAATGTGAAGTGTGATGAATTCATTTGATGTACGTTTATGAAGCATTACTTATTATTATATATTTATATAATGATATGAGTTCTTACCCTTCTGTTAGAATAATGTTTTTATACGACATCACTCATGTACCAAAGTTAGTGGCGCTCCTAGCATGGATTAGACGGAGGAGCTAGTTCCTATTTATCAGTTTTCTTAGGTAGTGAGTCATTCTCTGGGTCTATGTAAAATGGGGAACTTTTAGATTCAGGTTATGTTTAAGATATTCATATTTATTTGAGATATGTTATTATACTCTCTAGATATTTATGTTTGATTGAGATGTATGTGATGTTGGCCTTTAGTGCCTAGTATTTATGGTATGATTGTCAGTATTGGATTTCAATCATTAATATTATTATTTTGAGTTAAGAAATATTCCGCTGCGAGATGCTTATGTGTTATAGTATGAGACATGATTCTAAATGTGTGTTATGAATATGACCAGTGTGTTAGATTTGTTGTCGTGAAGTAAATATGACGCCCTTTTGTGATGTGCAGCTAATTTACTATGATTTTTGCCAATTATTTTATGCACGCTTTAAAGGTGTTACATTAGTGTTATCGAGCATGGTCGATAAGTTGGTCATGTTATTAATGTATTTATTTCATTTTGTATTCGATGTGTGTTGTATACATAATCGATACAGTTTATCTGATGAGTGTTGTTAGCTGTTTGGTTGTTTGGAATTCTAGAACGATGGTTTCCGGAAGGAATGACAATGCTATTGTTGAGGCATTGGCTATGTTGGCCGGTAGGATTGGAAACAACCGCATGTCAATGCTGGTAACAGGAATGAGGATGATGAATTTCGTGCTTTGGGGAAGTTCTAGAGGAACAATCTGCCAATCTTTGAAGGAGCTCATGTGTAACACCTCATTTCTCCCCAACGAGTTAAATAAATTCATAGTTATAAAATTTCCAACAAAAAAACGGAATGCTACACTTTCAACTTAAAACCATGACATTCAATCATCTATAGCTCGGATACATAACACATGAAATTCGGATGAACCGATAACAACCTATTTAGTCTTTAAAAATAAAACTACTTTCATTACTACGCAGCAGATTCACAAAATTCAACTGAAACACCATAACGTCTTATCCAACTCAAAACAACTTTAAGACAACAAGTCTTTAAAGGAAACAAATTAAAAATTCAGCAACATAATGAAAACCAGCAATAAAGAAAACATCCGTTATTCCCCCGAGTGTTATGTATCAGAACGACAACACCAACTCGAACTAACGGAGGTAACAACTATCCTTCTTGATAACCTGCACATTACCAACAGAGGGTAACATTCAAACAGAAGGGGTGAGATGTCGAACCATATAACCGAATATACAATAAATATTATATTAATATTAGATCATACAATTCACCACTTTACAACTTTTTTTATCAACATTTAACATAATTAATTCATCCACACGACAACTCAGGATGCAACATGAAATTCGACTCGTTTTTATGCACATGCATGTGGTACCAATGAAGCAGAACTCTCAACTTAGAAATCTGCCAATAAATAGAGGCATTAACAAGGCATACGCCTTCAACTTTATATTTTCCAATCCAGGCCAACTTGACGAGCATCAGCTCCAACATGATATGCTATGTATGCATCAACGACATGAACGTAATAACAACAACAACAATAATTCAACATTGGCCATAAGCCTGTAACTTTATATTCTGTCCACAAATAGACGCAATAAAATCACCTGCTAATTCACATTTTTCAACAAAAACACCACCCAACAGATCAATCAAAAATTACTACAATAAACCGCATAATTATTCAGACTATTTCGACTAAAATCGTTAATTAATTGTCGGTCAAAAATTCTATTATTTCTACTTTATACTAAATTTCTTATTACGACTCGGTTAAATTAATTATCGCCCAAAAATTCTATTATTTCTACTTTATAATTTCTACAAAATTATTTATTAATGATATTAAATCATTATTACAATAATCTATATTATTATTACTAATCTAGTAACTAGTATAATCTAGTATGAGTAAGAGGCAATTCTAAATACAAGATGCTGCTACAGTGCCAATTATCATTCTCAGTATAATAGTGAACCATTTAACTCTATAGTATACACTAAATTGGTAGTTCATCTATCCAATTGCTAATTACTAATTTATTATGTCTAAGTAATATGACTGCTACTAAATTTAACTAAATATCCATAACTAAAATATCAATAATTTAGTAAAGATGTGTTATTATTAGGACACTTCAACTTACCCTACTGATAACTCTAAATATGTCAGAATTATGCAAAACAAATAAAAGTGACTTTTAATGATACAAAACAACTCTATTGATAATTTTAACAACACTGTTAACAACTCTCACAATCTTATTGACAACTCAATTGAAAACCTATTAGAATATAAATTAACCCAAATTAACTATTTATTTAAATACTTATTTCTAACTCAGAACTCTTAAAATCACTATATTAATAATATTAAACTGTTAATATAACTATTATTATTATTTATTAATAATTAGCATAATATATATTATACCAAAAGGAATATTATAGGAATAGTATATGATTAAGTAAGGTTACTAAAATCACTTTCCAATTGCCCATTTATTGCTACAGTAAGCGTAGGCACATACATGAGCCATTTTCTTTTTGCTACAGTAAGGTATTATAAATGTTATGGAATTGAAAACAAAATAGTATAAGGTACAGACACACACACACACACACACACACACACACACACACACACACACACACACACACACACACACACACACACACACACACACACACACATATATATATATATATTAAATTGGATCCTCAATCATCTCTCAATTTCATCAATATATCAATTTCAAACACAACTAAAAATATTTTTTATAACCAAAATTGACATACTATTAATCACATAGCCTATTATAGAGTCAAAACTCTATCCTTACCTTGGATTAGGTGCAGCTCTAAGAAACTTCAACCGAATTTCTAGGAAATTTGGCACTAGAAGCAATTTCCTTGTTCTTCTTCTCCTCTCATAAAACTCTATTTTCCTCTTTTCTTTCTTTCCTGATAACTCTACTTCTTCTCTTTCTCTTATAATTCTATTATTCAATATAATACTCCTATTTTTATTTAATTTATAGTAAACTCAAATGGGCCTAAGTGACATAGTCCCTTAATACTACACAACACCACCAATTAAAGCCAAATATCATATTTAAGCTTAATAATAAAATGATACTTCAACTTAATTCCACCAAATTAATCAGATTAATTATTATTCCAACTTAATAAAATAATTCTCACTTCGACGATAAAAATTTAAATTAATATAAAATATTCAAAAATAAATAATTAAATACTAGGGTGTTGTACCCCAAAATTTTCCCTCTTTTCATACACGCATATTATTGGTTTTATGGTTATGGAATAAAGGTATATTTATCAAGCTTCTTCAGGTTACAAGTGACGTTTATTTCGTCAATGGATATTCTCAGAGTATTTTCCGTGCTGCAGATCGGTTCGCTGTTTTGCAACGATTCGGGGTTCAAAGATTCACAAGTCCAACCCGACACGTCATATTCAGGTGTTCTTTCGCCAAAATATATCTGATAACATATTCTCAAATTCAGGTTCGGCTCAAGAGTCAATTTTTTAAAGAAGGTATCCGAATGTGTGAGTTTTCTCGAAGAAATATGGTGCAAAAGTGTGCTGAAAGTGCAGTTTTTACGCGCTAAAAAATTCATAACTTGAAGATCGTGGCTCGTTTTGAACCCGTTCTGGTGGCCACAATTCTGTATTGACGTCATCTACGTTTTAATCTCTCCCGGCTGGAAGCCAATTTCGAGCAGAAGGTCTTCAAAAATGCGGATTTATCAAGTATTTTCGTACAGAAAATTTGTGACAGAAGTTTATTTGCGTCATGTTCAGAAAATTATAACTTGGTCGATTTTCATCGTATCGAGCTGGTTCCGGCGCCAAAATTTCACAAATTGAGTTGGATAAGTTTTCACAGAAGGTATTGAGTTTGAACGGTATCCAAAAGGCCTTCATTTTTTGCTCAGAGTACGCGTGACGCGCCGAAAATCCTGAATGCTGAATATTATTTTATCTGGGTCGAAACTTCGAAAATTCATAACTCGGTCAATTTTGATCAGATCGGGCCCATCTTTTTACACAAGGTCACTGAGTCAGACATCTACAACTTTGCTTCCAAAGTCGAGACCGGATTATGCTCCGATCAATACCAATTTTTTATTGAAGAACGTGTCAGAGTCGACACTTGAGCCCAAAATAAGTTTGTCTGAGCTGAAACTTCAAAAATTCATAACTGATTCACTGTTTGTCTGATTGAGCCCATTTTTGGAAAGGAGTTAGTTCTCGATGTCGGCTACATTTTATTTTCACATTTCAACTTCAAAAATTGCACTTAAGCCCCTGCGATTTAGCTTGGAATGTGAAGTACTCAAGTGAATATTGGAGGCCCAATTGCACATTCAAAGCCCATTTTTCCTCTCTAATTTCTATTATATAATCTCATTCTTTTCACACAAACAGAAAAAAGGACAAAAAAAAAGCCTTTTCCACAACGCTGTCAGAATATCAAATTCTTTCAAGAACCCTAAAACCTTGAAATCCTTATTACAAATCTCCATCTCACTACAAACAAGTCATCCTTATTACAAACCAACATCTTACCACTTCTCCAGTAAGGGTAAGACTGATTTGATCTCAATGATCAAAATGACATAGAAGCATTCATCTCACTACTTCTTCAGTAAGGGTAAAACTGGTTTGATCTCCATGATCAAAAGGGTATAAACGCATTCATATAACTATTTCTCCAGTAAGGGTAAGGCTGATTTAATCCCCATGATCAAAAGTGTATAATCAATCATTCATACATGCCATATCGATTTTAACATTACATTTTTTCATATATTGGCTTTATTTGTATTTCATAATATACAGTAATTTATTTAATGTGTTCATGAGATTCAACGCTGCAGATTTATACAAGATCCCATGCAGGTTCATTACAGAACGTTGAGGCCAAAACACAAATGGCCAAAACAGAACAGCCAACACATGATACCAATACATGGCGAGACAAACATCCTGAGAAGGTTAAGGACATGGGTTCAACAACCACCCCTATTGGTTTTGATTTTCTTCCTTTCTATTTATCCTTTTACCTATTTTTATTCTTTCTGTTTAAATTTTTTTTTCATAAAACTTGACATTTTTCACAAACCTTTGATTTTTTATAATAAAATCGAATAATTAATTTTAGGTTTTAATTTAATTTTAGGTAACTTTAATTGTTTTGTAAATAAATTAAAATTAATTAGAACAATTAGGATTTTGTTTCTAACTTAATTCTATTTTCTTTTTTCTTAAAATAACAAAACACAAAAATAGGCCGTTTAATTATTTTTTAAAACTAATTTAATTACTAATTAATTTTGTATTTAATTTTAAAAAACCTAATTCTTTTTTTCTTAGAAATAATTAAAAAAAAAATCTTTCAATTAGGTTAGACGGGGTCAAAACCCTAATTCTCTCTCGTTCTTTATTCGCACGCGCTTTATTTTATTTTACCATATTAATATAATTGCTCACAAGTTATAATAGATTAATTAGGACCCTTTTTACTTTCATTCATCGTTTTTTTAAGGGTTTGTTTTTGGCTATGTAAATACCCGAAGCCTTTTAATAGCTTAGCTTATTTTCCGCACTTTAAATTCCGCAAATATAAACTGTCTAGATGTATGGCTAATAGGATTGTATGGAAAGACAAACTGAAAATTAAAATAGTAGATCACCTTAATTGTGCAAAGATTAAATAACTGAAATCAAACACATGCACATGCTCACTCTTAGGGTATGCCTCACTTGGTTGCCTCGGAAAGCAATGGTCATGTCCCTCGAACGTAGGGATACCCTTAGCAAAGACCCTCGGTTAAAATCATCATAAAGATCATGGTCCCTCGATGTCCCTCGAAGTTGCCTGCGGTATATGATCTTGTCCCTCGATGTTTCCTACGAATATATGATGACAGTCCCTTCGAAATGATAAGGTATCCCTACATGTTGCCTTCAATGACCATTACGTTCCTTTCGAATTGACCCTTATAATTCCAACGACGGTGCTACCTACTCACTAATAGTGGGATAGCGCTGTATAAAGGAAACAAGAACAGAAACGATCTTTTTTCGAGTAGGTAGATAACTGTTAGGTACTTGCTCAAACAAACAAACTTTTTCACACCAGACACTTTTCAAACAAAGTTTTCAAAACGACTTCGTAACACTATTGAAGACAGAAGCAAGGGTTAAATCGAAGTAAAACAAAAACTTTTCAAAACACACAAACACGGAAGCAATTTTTTAAAATGATGAGCAAGTACCTAAGAGCCCGTAGAAAACTAAGAATAGAAAGGGTGCTAATACCTTCCCTTTCTATAATCTACCCCCCGTACTCAAAATCTCGAAAAGGGGAATTTTTCTGTGTTTTTTCCTTTCCTGTTGGATGAAATAAAAGTCGGTGGCGACTCTTGCTTACCGCGACATTTTGCAAACAAAAAACACAAACCAGTATTAACAGTCGGTTCTGCCACCGTATCACAGAACTGGCGACTCTGTTGAGGAGTTAATAAGTGGGGTATACCTTAGGATTAGTTTATCATATTATTTCTATTGTTTAATTTGATTGCTTTTATCTTTGTGGGTTTTGTATCAGAGTTACTATAGATCCTAATCCGGATCTGGGGGACACCTTTTAGGTAAGTAGCAATAGACTGTGAGGGAATTGTACGATGTAGACTGATACGATTGAAGTAGTAGCTACGTTGATGTGGCACATTAGTTGGTACCGATATCCCTTGTGGAGCAATAAGGAGAATATAGGGCTGCTATATGGGTCATTAAGCATCAATTGACCTTAGAACCTATAATTGAAAAACTTGGCCATAAGAAGTAGTGAGATGCTACACTCATTGAGATCATACTCTCGAGATGGTTCTGGCTGCAAGAAAAGATTGCGTGAGCTGAAACTATGACCGATGGAGGATGGTCAGTGATATTGAGAACCTCTAGAACCCGGTTACTATTATTAGGACAGGTTAAAACCAATTGAACTTCAAGAGGGTAATACCTAGACCCCATGCAAGCCTAAACCTAAGGCTGTTTGTGTGACTTGTGTGCTTTCAACTTGAACTACTTGCACAGTTTTATTATCTGACCACATGAGTTCCTTGCAGGTTTTGTTTACAGTCCTTATCCAATAACTTGGATTTCTTGCCGAGTTTACTTGCTTACATCACCTTGCACTTTTGCTTAAACACATAGCATACACATCATAACATCATGCCTTAACATTTCCTTAACCATTTCAAGGATCTCAAGGGTTTGTGATGTAGGTTATGGTAAATCAGACGTCTAGCAAGGGCCAAGGGGATTTATTTTCCTCTAGCCAATGTCGTCTAGAGATCAAAACACAATAACTTGAGTCAGTGGCTATGACCCACTCGATATGGTGAACATGACTCTTGAAGAAGGACTCTCAACGACACGGAGTTTCTTTAATCAAGATGCAACCAAATTCTAATAGTTTCTTGTTTATCCCGCGAGATCTTTGAAAACATTGTGTTGTACCCCAAAATTTGCCCTCCCATATTCCTCAAGATTTCTCAAAGGTTGCACAGTCAAATCACCTCCTAAGGCAGTCAAGTCAAAATTAGGGTTTTGTGTTGCATCAAAGTCCTTACATCCAAATGACCTCAAGTGCTCCTTAATGTCCTAACTTATGCTCAAATTCAGGTTCGGCTCAAGAGTCAATTCTTTAAAGAAGGTATCCGATTGTGTGGGTTTTCTCGAAGAAATATGGTGAAAAAAGTGTGCTGAAAGTGCAGTTTTTACGCGCTAAAAAATTCATAACTTGAAGATCCTGGCTCGTTTTGAACCCGTTCCGATGGCCAAAATTCCGTCTTGACATTATCTACATTTTCATATCTCACGACTGGAAGCCAATTTCGATCAGAAGGTATTCAAAAATGTGGATTTATCAAGTATTTTTGTACAGAAAATTTGTGACAGAAGTTTATTTGCGTCATGTTCAGAAAATCATAACTTGGTCGATTTTCATCGTATCGAGCTGGTTCCGGCGCCAAAATTTTACAAATTGAGTTGGCTACATTTTCACAGAAGGTATTGAGTTCAAACGGTATTCAAAAGGCCTTCGTTTTTTGCTCAGAGTGCGTGACACGCTGAAAATCCTGAATGCTGAATATTATTTCATCTGGGCCGAAACTTCGAAAATTCATAACTCGGTCAATTTTTATCGGATTGGGCTCATATTTTTACACAAGGTCACTGACTCATAGATCTACAACTTTGCTTCAAAAGTTGAGACCTAATTATGCTCCGATCAATACCAGTTTTTTATTGAAGAACGTGTCAGAGTCGACACTGGAGCCCAAAATAAGTTTGTCTAAGCTAAAACTTCAAAAATTCATAACTAATTCACCGTTTATCCGATTGAGCCGATTTTCGGACAGGAGTTAGCTATCTATGTCGGCTACATTTTGTTTTCAAATTTCAACTTCAAAAATTGCACTTAAGTCCCTGCGATTTAGCCTGGAAAGTGACGAACTCAAGTGAACATTGGAGGCCCAATTGCACATTCAAAGCCCATTTTCTTTACCCTAATTTCCATTATATAATCACCTTTTTTTTCCACACAAACCAGAGAGGAGAAAAAAGAGAAAAAAACTTTGCCACAACACTGTTAGAATATCAAATTCTTTCAAGAACCCTAAAACCTTGAAATCCTTATTACAAATCCCTCTCTCACTACAAACAAGCCATCCCAGTTACAAACCAACATCTCACTACAAACAAGCCATCTCAGTTACAAACCAATACCTCACTACTTCTTCAGTAAGGGTAAGGCTGGCTTGATCTCCATGATCAAAAGGGCATAAAAGCATTCATGTTACTAATTTTCCAGTAAGGGTAAGATTGATTTGATCTCCATGATCAAAAGGGTATAATCATTCATACATGCCATATTGTGCCTAAACATTAAATTTTTTCATATATTGGCTTTATTTGCATTTTATGATTTTATTTAATGTGTTCATGAGATTCAACACTGCAGATTTTAGACAGGATCTCATGCAGGTTCATTAAGGAACGTTGAGGCCAGAACACAAATGGCCAAAAGCCAAATGGCCAAAACAGAACAGCTTACACATGACACCAATACATGGCGAGACAGAAATCCTGAGAAGGTTAATAAACGTTGAGGCCAGAACATAAATGGCCAAAAGCCAGAACACAAATGACCAAAAGTCAAAACATAAATGGCCAAAACAAAACAGTTTACACATGACGCCAATAGTTGTTTCACCCCTCCAATCAGGCTCGTATACTCCTAAACTCTCTCTCTATTTGTATTATGTTCCTTTAATTAATTAATCGTTATTATTTTTATTAATCACTAACCAATTAATATTTTTTCCTAATAAAATCAAAAACACCAAAAAATATTTTATTTATTAAAATTAACTTCATCACTTTTATTTTTATAAATAAATTAATTTAATCAATTTAGCTTTAATTAGATTTAACTTTTAATATTTTTTTGCAATATTTAAAATCAATTTATAATATTAGGTTTTTATTAGCATTAATTCAATTTATTTTATTTCTTTAAAAACTCAAAAATACAAAAATATTTTAATTAATTAATTAGTTTATTAATTTAATTGTTAACTTAATTTAATTTCTTTTAATCCAAAAATAATCAAAAAATCACTTTCTTTCAAAAAAAGGGTCAAAACCCAAAAAACTCGCATCCGATTTAATTTCTCGCACACGATCAATTTTATCATATTATTGTACCTGTTTCCCGGAATGTAATAGCTTTTAATTAGGACTTTAATTATTTACCGCTTTATTTTACTTTCCGCAATTTAAATTAAAGGGTTTGTTTTTGGCGATGTAAATACCTGACGCCTTGTAATAGCTTAGATTTAATTTCCCGCAATTTACTTCCCGCAAATTATTAAACTCTTAATTATGCATGACAAGATTTGTATGACAAATAAAATCAACCCGTAGCTCATAATGATACATGTACAAGATAAATTAACATGAAATCTGACACACATGCACATGCCACTCCTAGGGTACGCCTCACTCGGTTGCCTCGAGGTGGTTATTAAGTATAAGGTGTTTTAGAGGTCGCCCTCCTGTCTAAAGATCCAGTTGCCTCGAAACGGTTGCCTCGGATAAAAAGGATCTAGGACACTAGGGTTACCATTAAGGCGTCCTACCATTGCTTTGGTGACCACATGTCCCGATAATCGAATTGACCCGAATACCTCCAACGACGGTGCTACCTACCTCTCAATGGTGGGATAGCACTATCTAAAGGATTCTTACACAGCTTAATTCCTTAGAGTAGGTAGATTCTCCTAGGTACTTGCTCTTTCAAAACAAACAAAACAACTTTTCACACTTACACTTTCAAAAAGTTTTCAAACAAATTTTTCGTACACTCTTAAGGACAGATACAAGAGTTACTTAGAAATTTTTCAAACGAAACTTTTTCAAAACCCACACACACTTGAAAAGCAAGCAATTTTTGAAAACATAAGAGCAAGTACCTAAGAGCCCATGGATAACCACAAATAGAAAGGGTGCTAACACCTTCCCTTTCTATAAATCTACCTCCCGAACCGAGAAACATTCTCAAAGAAGGAATTTTGATGTGCTTTTGTCCTTTCCATGTTGGAGAACATAAAAGATGGTGGCGACTCTTGCTTACCGCGACATTTCGCGAACCAGCTTAAAAAACAGTCAGTTCTATTTCCACCGATCACAGAACTGGCGACTCTGCTGGGGACTTTAAAAAGTGAGGTGTACCTTAGGATTAGACCACTCTTGTTTTCAATTGTTTGCTTTGTTTTCTTTAATATTATGAGCTTGTCTTGGAGTTTCATAGATCCTAACCCGGATCTGGGGCACCCTTTTTAGGTAGTAACAAACTGTGAGGGAACTGTGCGGGGTATACCGACATGGTTGAAACAATTGCTACGTTGATGTGGCATTTTGGTGAGTACCGGTAACCCTTGAGTCAAGTCAAGGAGAGTACGGGGCCTCCGCGTGGTGTCGTGAAGCATCAACTGACCTTAGGAACCTTACTTGACCATCCTGGCCTCTTTAGGGGTAGTAAGATGACCGACTTTGGTGCAGTCCGAAGTTGGTTGATACTCGATACTACACTCATTGAGGGTTGTTTTCTTAGAATATTTTGATCGCCAGTTCAGTGGCTAAATCGAAACAATGAACATAGAAAACAACCCAATGATATTGAGCTCCTTAGAACCCGGTTACTTTTGATAGGACAGGTTTTGAGCCCACCAACTTCAAGAGGGTAGTACCTAAACTTCATGCTGGCCTAAACTCTAAGGGCTCTTATGTGTGACTTGTGTGCCTTCAAACTTGACTACTCGCATACTTGTTATCTGACACATGAGTTCTTGCAGGTTTTGTTTACAGTCCTTAATCTGGGCTCATAACAGGGTTACTTATATCACTCCATGCATAGCATAACATCATACCATTGCATACATCCTGCATAAGGACTAACCCATTTCAAGGATATCAAGGGTTTATGATGTAGGTCATGATGAAACAAGATGTCTAGCAAGGGGCAAAGGGGATTTATTTTCCTCTAGCCAAGGTTGTCAGGGGCTATGACCCACTTGATATGGTGAGCTTGACTCTTGAAGAAGGACTCTCAGCAACATGAAGTTCCTTCAACCGAGCTACCAGATTCAGATTCTAACAGTTTCTTGTTTACCCCGCGAGATCCTTGAAAACATTGCATACATACATATCATTGCATTACAGGTACCCTGGGTACAGGTTACTTACCTTCTTCGCTGTTTATTTCAGCAATGGCTTCCCAACAAGACAATCAGGATCTTCATGCTCAAGAGACTCGGTTCGGGGAAATCCTCCTAAATCTATCCAAGGGGCAGGAAGAGCTGAGAACACTCCTCATGGGGACTTTGGTCAGGAACAGTCCAGAAGACGGTAAGGATGAACGACTGAAACATCTGCAAGCTGAGGTGGATACAATGAGAACCCAGATACTGGGGCAGATGACTCTCATTCAAGACTTAGCTCAAAGACAAGAAGAGCTCAGGGTTCTCGTCAACCAACTGCTTCGGGATAACCAACTGGGGCAAACATCTAAGGTTGAAGAACCGGTCATCATTAAATTCCCTTTGAGACAAGAAGACAAGGGAAAAGCTCCTCAACTTGCTTCAGGGTCACAAATTCAGCATCAACCTCACCAGCTTCAGCAAGACAGTATGAAGCAAGTAGTCAGGGTTGGGGACCAAACTGGTAATCAGCCTCCAAGAAGTCAAAGGTTTGGTTTGATGAATAGACCTTTCCAAGCTGCTGCTACTTCACAGGTCTCACAGCGACCTCGCCAAGAACAACGGGTTCATCAGAGCAAGCCGGACAAGCCTAGGAGGCAATTCACCCAGCTCAACACGTCGTTGTCCCAAGCTTTGCAACACCTGTTGAAGTTGAATCTGGTGACGTTGATAGGACCTCACCCTAATCCTAAGACTTCTTCACCCAACTATAATTCCGGGGCCAGGTGCGCATACCATTCTAACAGCCCGGGGCATGATACTGACAACTGTTGGAAGTTGAGATACAAAATCCAAAACCTGATCGATGAAGGAGCAGTGGAATTCACCCATGATGGTCAAGTCGAGTTCTTCTACTATCCCTGCGAGATTCACCATTTGAAGTGACAAGTCTTGAGACTAGAAGACTTTTGTTCATTCGAATGTTCAAGTTGTATTTTCTTTGCTTATACAAACAATTATTGTCATAGAAAACTTTATTACTTTATCAATGCATCGCATATGTCTGTTTTGAATCAATATATTCGCATTCACTATATTCAAACTGCTTTCATTTTTTGTGATGTTCAACGCTCGATTGAAAATTCTGAGCCTCTTGAGGGAGGATGACGAAAACGATACCACAATCTACAGTATGCTTTTGAACAGACCCCACTGATGAGGTACAGGCATTGTTTCAATTCCTAAACACTGGAGTCATAAGGAAGATAATCCCTCGTCAACCCGCTTTGAGCCAAAGAAGTTGGAGTTTTTCTTTTCGAAAATTAAAACCATTAATTATAACCTGGGGCAGGGTAGTTCTCTCAGTTGATCCAAGTGCACAACGAATAGCACCAAAGAAGTCCTTACAAAGCAAAAGACAATGATGGTTCCGAATAATCGTCAAGACAGGCAGTCGTTAGCTTTCGAAATAAAATCCCATTAAGTCAAAACCTATGAAGGAGACTTACAAAACTAGGGCATCCCGCTGACTGTAAATACAAAAAAAGAAACAGTTCAGGCAAAAAACAGGGATAAACAAAATCAAAAAAGAAAGAGGTCCTACAAACCCTCAACAAAAAATGACTGCCTATTCAAAATAAATTGTCAACATCCGAACCATCATTGGTATATCAAGACAAAGACACAAACAAGGTCTAACACACGATCAACTGAGTTTAGGTTTGAAGAACATCACGAAGAGCGGGTGGGTACAAATATAATTTGAGCCTTTATCCTTTGTTTCTTAAACCGTGAACCAGGCCACGCTAAAACATTTAAAAGTCCTAGCTGAAGCATGGGTTAATTCGAAAGCATACTGTTACGAAAGGTATCCTGACTCCTTAAGGCTTGCGGTAAAATAACGAGTTGACATCACAGTTTACAAAAAATTCACTTATTTTTATGAAAAAATGCATTTTCAAAAACTTTAAGACAGACATAAGCTTTGCATTTTTAATATAACATTGCTTGCACATGACTATTTGTTTGAATAGCATAGAAGTTCGCACGACGAATGTCTAATGAACAAAAGCACCTCCAATCAAGGGGCATGGCATGATCATTGTCCATCATCTGGGGCAGTTAAGTCAAGATTCGGAGAATCTCTCAAAAGGCCAACCAGCTTGGGGCAAATCTCCATCTGGATTACTTGGGGAATTGGACGATCAAACGAAGATCTTCTGGTGGTATGGTAACACAACGCTACTAAATAGTGACAACTCCCTACATTCTGCGAACATGGACATAGTCGAAAAAATACTACGCATAATCAAAGACCCGCTAGGTCGACTGGCCTAGGCAAAAGTAAGGGCTTCCCGGCGAACCAAAAGGTTCGGGCAAAAATAAGGGATGAAAAATGAAAAATATGTACACCCGACAAGTCGAAAACCTGAAAAGGCGGCTTGGGCAAAAAAGGGTATCCCGATGGACTGAAAACCCGAAAGGGCAGTCCATGAAAAAGTTAGGGATCAAAAGTGTACGACTATGTCCCGCAATCTCGTCACTTGCCTACCAGAATAAGATTTGTCAACCGACAGGTATCAAGCGCCTCACAGGCCTTCTTCTCCCGCAGAAACTGGGGGAATAAGAATTGTCTGAACGATCTAGTTGCTCTGTCCACCAAGGTACCAAGGTAAGTTCAGCTGAAGAACAAGATCAAGATACCTTCACTCTCCGCAGAGTAAGACAAGATTCAGCAATACTCTCCCCCGAGCAGAGTTGGTCTCCCATCAGCCCCGAAAAGGGACAACATCTCCAGCAAGTCAGCAATACTCTCCCCAAGCAGAGTTAGTCTACTGTCAACCTTAAGGAAGTTGGATATCCCCAGAGAATATCAACATTCCCCAGCGGAGTATGCAGATGTTCCTAAGCAAGCATCCCCGACAGTCCTAATATAAGATTGTTCCCCTGCGGAATACCAGACACCCCAGTGGAGCCATTTCCCTCAGTGCAGTCCAAGAAGTTTCCCCAGGAGAGTTGAATCATCCTCCCTAGTAGATTCTGGAAGCTTATCCCCAGTAGATTCTGGAAGCTTATCCCCCGCAGAATACGGATATCTCGCTCCGGCCATATTCAAAGGTTATTCCCCACCAGAGCCTATAACTGGGTTATCCTCAGCTAATTACAACGGAAAGATCGTCCTCGGCGAAATTCTTCCTATCCCCAGCGGAGTTCATCAAATTCCCCAACAAAACTTATCAACAGAATCCCCAGCGGAGTTATCATCAAAACCTCAGCGAAGTATCTCTTCCCATAGAGTAATTCCCCACAGAGTAATCTCTTCATCAAGTTTATTCCCCAACGGATTCCACTTCTCCTACAGGTTTATTCTTGCAATCATCTTTGTTCACCATCCCTAGTGGAAACAAAGAACTCTACTCTTCAACATCAGCCCAGGATTCAACAAACTCCCGACATTCGTCAAGGATTTATTTTCCCAGACGAAATACATTCATAAACATATCACATCTCATACCTCCTATTTACATACATGATAAAGTGCATACGACACTATCTCATTTTGAGCATTATGACATCATGTATTTCATACATCATGACATTGCATACAACTGATGTTTTGCCTTTTCAGGAAAAAGGTCAATCCAAAGATAATTACTATCAACTGTCGCAGTTCCAGATTCGATACCTGTATCTAGCCAGGGCATATCTGTGAGTGATTAATTGTGGACTCGACACCTGTATCTAGCCAGGGCATATCTGCATGAAGAGTTTAGAGATTCGATACCTGTATCCAGCCAGGGCATATCTGTAGACGACCAGTTCTAGATTCGATACCTGTATCCAGCCAGGGCATATCTGTGGGCGACTAATTCCAGATTCGATACATGTATCTAGCCAGGGCATATCTGTGAGTAATTGATTGTGGATTCGACACCTGTATCTAGCCAGGGCGTATCTGCATGAAAAGTTTAGAGGTTCGATACTTGTATCCAGCCAGGGCATATCTGTAGACGACTTGTTCCAGATTCGATACCTGTATCCAGCCAGGGCATATCTGTGAGTAATTGATTATAGATTCGATACCTGTATCTAGCCAGGGCATATATGCATGGAGAGTTTAGAGATTCGATACATGTATCCAGCCAGGGCATATCTGTAGACGACTAGTTCCAGATTCGATACCTGTATCCAGCCAGGGCATATCTGTGAGCGACTAATTCCAGATTCGATACCTGTATCTAGCCAGGGCATATTTGTGAGTAATTGATTGTGGACTCCATACCTATACCTAGCCAGGGCACATCTGCATGGAGAGTTTAGAGATTCGATACCTGTATCCAGCCAGGGCACGTCTGTAAGTAACCTTTTGAAGTTCCGGATTCGATTCCTGTATCTAGCCAGGGCACGTCTGTGAGCGATTGTTTGTAGATTCGATACCTGTATCCAGCCAGGGCAAGTCTATAAGCAACCTTTTGAAGTTCCGGATTCGATTCCTGTATCTAGCCAGGGCATATCTGTGAATGATTGTTTGTAGATTCGATACCTGTATCCAGCCATGGCACGTTTGTAAGCAACCTTTTGAAGTTCCAGATTCGATTCCTGTATTTAGCCAGGGCACATCCGTGAGCGATTGTTTGTAGATTCGATACCTGTATCTAGCCAGGGCACGTCTGTAAGCAACCTTTTGAAGTTCCGGATTCAATTCCTGTATCTAGCCAGGGCATGTCTGTGAGCGATTGTTTGTAGATTCGATACCTGTATCCAGCCAGGGCACGTCTGTAAGCAACCTTTTGAAGTTCCGGATTCGATTCCTGTATCTAGCCAAGGCACGTCTGTGAGCGATTGTTTGTAGATTCGATACCTGTATCCAGCCAGGGCACGTCTGTAAGCAACCTTTTGAAGTTCTGGATTCGATTCCTGTATCTAGCCAGGGCACGTCTGTGAGCGATTGTTTGTAGATTCGATACCTGTATCCAGCTAGGGCACGTCTGTAAGCGACCTTTTGAAGTTCCGGATTCGATACCTGTATCTAGCTAGGGCATATCTGTGAGCGATTGTTTGTAGATTCGATACCTGTATCCAGCCAGGGCATATCTGTAAGCGACTGATTAGAGGTCTACGCCTGTATCCAGCCAGGAAAGCTATCTCGATCAACCTTTTGAAGTTTCGGATTCGATACTTGTATCTAGCCAGGGCATATCTGCGAGCGATTGATTGTAGATTCGATACTTGTATCTAGCCAGGGCATATCTGCATGAAGAGTTTGAAGATCAACACCTGTAACAGGCCAGGAAATTATCTTTATTTCTCAGGTACGCAAGTTCTCGCTAAGGAATCTCTTACGCGATCGACACCTCCGGATGGCATCTATAAGCCCATCCTCCTATCCATCATCTTCCCAAATGGCATCTGTAAGCCCATTCCCGACATCACATTGCTGATACTACACTATGCGAGTGCAAATTTCTGGGCACTTTAGTGTTCAATCATCTTCCACCTTCGGATCACGAAAGGCACGCAAGCCAATCTACATCCTCAGGTCTAAGAAGATTGAACAGGGGCAACTGTTGTACCCCAAAATTTGCCCTCCCATATTCCTCAAGATTTCTCAAAGGTTGCACAGTCAAATCACCTACTAAGGCAGTCAAGTCAAAATTAGGGTTTTGTGTTGCATCAAGGTCCTTACATCCAAATAACCTCAAGTGCTCCTTAATGTCCTAACTTATGCTCAAATTCAGGTTCGGCTCAAGAGTCAATTCTTTAAAGAAGGTATCTGACTGTGTGGGTTTTCTCGAAGAAATATGGTGAAAAAAGTGTGCTGAAAGTGCAGTTTTTACGCGCTAAAAAATTCATAACTTGAAGATCGTGGCTCGTTTTGAACCCGTTCCGGTGGCCAAAATTCCGTCTTGACATTATCTACGTTTTCATATCTCCCGACTGGAAGCCAATTTCGATCAGAAGGTCTTCAAAAATGTGGATTTATCAAGTCTTTTCGTACAGAAAATTTGTGACAGAAGTTTATTTGCGTCATGTTCAGAAAATCATAACCTGGTCGATCTTCATCGTATCGAGCTGGTTCCGGCGCCAAAATTTTACAAATTGAGTTGGCTACATTTTCACAGAAGGTATTGAGTTCAAAAGGTATTCAAAAGGCCTTCGTTTTTTGCTCAGAGTGCGTGACACGCCGAAAATCCTGAATGCTGAATATTATTTCATCTGGGCCGAAACTTCGAAAATTCATAACTCGGTCAATTTTTATTGGATTGGGCTCATATTTTTACACAAGGTCACTGACTCATAGATCTACAACTTTGCTTCAAAAGTCGAGACCTGATTATGCTCCGATCAATACCAGTTTTTTATTGAAGAACGTGTCAGAGTCGACACTGGAGCCCAAAATAAGTTTGTCTGAGCTGAAATTTCAAAAATTCATCTAATTCACTGTTTATCCGATTGAGCCGATTTTCGGACAGGAGTTAGTTATCGATGTCGGCTACATTTTGTTTTCACATTTCAACTTCAAAAATTGCACTTAAGTCCATGCGATTTAGCCTGGAAAGTGACGAACTCAAGTGAACATTGGAGGCCCAATTGCACATTCAAAGCCCATTTTCTTTACCCTAATTTCCATTATATAATCACCTTTTTTTTCACACAAACCAGAGAGGAGAAAAAAGAGAAAAAAACTTTGCCACAACACTGTTAGAATATCAAATTCTTTCAAGAACCCTAAAACCTTGAAATCCTTATTACAAATCCCTCTCTCACTACAAACAAGCCATCCCAGTTACAAACCAACATCTCACTACAAACAAGCCATCTCAGTTACAAACCAACACCTCACTACTTCTTCAGTAAGGGTAAGGCTGGCTTGATCTCCATGATCAAAAGGGCATAAAAGCATTTATGTCACTAATTTTCCAGTAAGGGTAAGATTGATTTGATCTCCATGATCAAAAGGGTATAATCATTCATACATGCCATATTGTGCCTAAACATTAAATTTCTTCATATATTGACTTTATTTGCATTTTATGATTTTATTTAATGTGTTCATGAGATTCAACACTGCAGATTTTAGACAGGATCCCATGCAGGTTCATTAAGGAACGTTGAGGCCAGAACACAAATGGCCAAAAGCCAAATGGCCAAAACAGAACAGCTTACACATGACACCAATACATGGCGAGACAAACATCCTGAGAAGGTTAATAAACGTTGAGGCCAGAACATAAATGGCCAAAAGCCAGAACACAAATGGTCAAAAGCCAAAACACAAATGGCCAAAACAAAACAGTTTACACATGACGCCAATAGCTGTTTCACCCCTCCAATCAGGCTCGTATACTCATAAACTCTCTCTCTATTTGTATTATGTTCCTTTAATTAATTAATCGTTATTTTTATTAATCACTAACCAATTAACATTTTTTCCTAATAAAATCAAAAACACCAAAAAATATTTTATTTATTAAAATTAACTTCATCACTTTTATTTTTGTAAATAAATTAATTTAATCAATTTAGCTTTAATTAGATTTAACTTTTAATATTTTTTGCAATATTTAAAATCAATTTAGAATATTAGGTTTTTATTAGCATTAATTCAATTTATTTTATTTCTTTAAAATCTCAAAAATCCAAAAATATTTTAATTAATTAATTAGTTTATTAATTTAATTGTTAACTTAATTTAATTTCTTTTAATCCAAAAATAACCAAAAAATCACTTTCTTTCAAAAAAAGGGTCAAAACCCAAAAAACTCGCATCCGATTTAATTTCTCGCACGCGATCCATTTTATCATATTATTGTATCTGTTTCCCGGAATGTAATAGATTTTAATTAGGACTTTAATTATTTACCGCTTTATTTTACTTTCCGCAATTTAAATTAAAGGGTTTGTTTTTGGCGATGTAAATACCCGACGCCTTGTAATAGCTTAGATTTAATTTCCCGCAATTTACTTCCCGCAAATTATTAAACTGTTAATTATGCATGACAAGATTTGTATGACAAATAAAATCAACCCGTAGCTCACAATGATACATGTACAAAATAAATTAACATGAAATCTGACACACGTGCACATGCAACTCCTAGGGTACGCCTCACTCGGTTGCCTCGAGGTGGTCATTAAGTATAGGGTGTTTTAGAGGTCGCCCTCCTGTCTAAAGATCCAGTTGCCTCGAAACGGTTGCCTCGGATAAAAAGGATCTAGTACACTAGGGTTACCACTAAGGCGTCCTACCATTGCTTTGGTGACCACATGTCCCGATAATCGAATTGACCCGAATACCTCCAACGACGGTGCTACCTACCTCTCAATAGTGGGATAGCACTATCTAAAGGACTCTTATACAGCTTAATTCCTTAGAGTAGGTAGATTCTCCTGGGTACTTGCTCTTTCAAAACAAACAAAACAACTTTTCACACTTACACTTTCAAAAAGTTTTCAAAGAAATTTTTCATACACTCTTAAGGACAGATACAAGAGTTACTTAGAAATTTTTCAAACGAAACTTTTTCAAAACCCACACACACTTGAAAAGCAAGAAATTTTTGAAAACATAAGAGCAAGTACCTAAGAGCCCGTGGATAACCACGGATAGAAAGTGTGCTAACACCTTCCCTTTCTATAAATCTACCTGCCGAACCGAGAAACATTCTCAAAGAAGGAATTTTGCTGTGCTTTTGTCCTTTCCATGTTGGAGAACATAAAAGACGGTGGCGACTCTTGCTTACCGCGACATTTTGCGAACCAGCTTAAAAAACAGTCAGTTCTATTTCCACCGATCACACATTGCATACATATATCATACATATCATTGCATAACAGGTCTTCCAGTACAAGTCTCTCATGTTCTCGCTGTTTATTTCAGCAATGACTCTCAAACAAGACAACATAGATCTTCAAATTCAAGAAGCTCAGTTCAAGGACATATTCCTAAACCTATCCAAGGGGCAGGAAGAGTTGAAAACACTCCTTGTTGGGAACTTGGTCAGGAAAAGTCCTGAAGACAATAAGGAAGAACGGCTGGAACAACTGCAAGCTAAGGTAGGTGCAATGAGAACCCAGATGCTGGGGCAAATGTCTCTTATCCAAGGCCTAGCCCGAAGACAAGAAGAGCTGAAAGCCATCATCAACCAACAGATACAACAGTATGAAGCAAATAGTCGAGGCCGGGGACCAAGTCATTGATCAACCTCCAAGAAGACAAAAGGATGGTTTGGTGAAGAGTGGATCTTTCCAAATTGCTACTACATCACGGGTCCAACAACAACCTCGCCAAAAACAACAGGTTAATCAGAGTAAGCCAGATACACGCAAGAGGCAGTTTACCAAACTCAACATGTTGTTGTCTCAAGCTTTGCAACACCTGTTAAGGATGAATCTGATTACGTTGATAGGACCTCATCCGATTCCCAAGACTTCTTCGCCTAACTACAATCCTGATGCAAGGTGTGCATACCATTCCAACAACCCGGGGCATGATATTGACGACTGTTGGAGGCTGAAATATAAAATTCAGGACTTGATTGATGAAGGAGTGTTGGAGTTTACATGAGATGGTCAGGCTGAGTTCTTCCTCCATCCCTCCAAGGCTCACCATCTAAAGTGACAAGTTCTCACAAGAATACTTTTTGTTTATTAGAATTTTGAATTTGTAATTTTCTTTTGATTGTTCGAACATTTAGTCATGTCAAAACTTTATTATTTCATTAATGCATTGCATATGTCTGTTTTGAATCAATCCATTCGTATTTGCTATTTCAAAAATGCGTTCTTATTTCCTTTTGTGATATTCAACTCTCGATTAAAAACTCTAAGCCTTTAGAGGGAGGATGACGAAAATGATATCAAAATATCTACAGTATGCTTTTGAACAGACCCCGCTGACGATGTACAGGCGTTGTTTCAAATCCTAAACAGTGGAGTTATAAGGAAGATAATCCCTAGTCAACCCCTTCGAGCCAAAGAAGCAGGAGTTTTCATTTTCACACATATTAAAACCCTTAATCATAACCTGGGGCAGGGTAGTTTTCTCAGTTAATTCAGAGGCGCATTCAGTCACGATCTTCCGCTTCGTACACAATGAATGGCATCGAAGACGTCCTTCCAAAACAAAAGATGGTGATGGTTCCCTATAATCACCAAGATAGGCAACCATTATCTCTCGAAATAAAAGCCCATTAAGTCAAAACCTTTGAAGGAGACTTAAGAAAAAACTGGGGCATCCTGCTGACTGTAATCACAAAAGAAACAGTTCAGGCAAAAGACATGGATAATAAAATAAAAAAGAAAGAGGTCCTATAAACCCTCAACAAAAATGATTGCCTATTCAAAATAAACTATCAGTATCAGAACCATCACCGGAACATCAAGGACAATATTCCAAGACTCAAATAGGATCTAAATGCACAACTAACTGAGTATAGGATCGAAGAACATCACGAAGAACAGGCGGGTACAAATAAAATTTGAGCCTTTATCCTTTGTTTCTTAAACTGTGAACCAGGCCACGTTATAACCCTTAAAAGTCCTAACTGAAGCATGGGTTAGTTCGAAAGCATACTGTTACAAAAGGTATCCTGACTCCTGTAGGACTTGCTATAAATCCTGATTTGACATCACATTTTATAAAATATGCTTGTTTTATTGAAAAACGCATTTTCAAAACTTCAAGACAGACGTAAGCTTTGCATTCTTAAAATAACATTGTTTGCATATGACTATTTGTTCAACAACATAGAAATTCGCATGACGAATATATAGTGAACAAAAACCTTCTCAATAAAAAGGATCACCTCAAGTGGAAAAACACTTCCAACCAAGGGGCACGGCATGATCATTGTCCATCATCTAGGGCAGTCAAGTCAAGATTCAAGAAATCTCTCAAAGATGCCAAATAGCCAGGGGCAGATCTCCATCTGAATCCCTTGGGGCATTGGGCATGAATCCCAACAATGAATCCTGTACGATCAAACAAACATATTCTGGTAATATGGCAACACAACACTACCGACAATGACAACTCCCTACACCCTGAGAGCATGGACATAGTCAAAAAATACTACACATGAACAAAGACCCGCTAGGTTGACACACCTAGGCAAAACAAGGGCGTCCCCGCGAACCAAAAGGTTCGGGCAAAAATTAGGGATAAAAACAAAAAAAGATTGGTACACCCGGCAAGTCGAAAACCTGAAAAGGCGGCTTGGGCAAAAAAGGGTATCCCGGTGGACTGAAAATCTGAAAAGACAGTCCAGGCAAAAGTTAGGGATTAAAGCGTACGAATATGTCCTGTCATCTTGTCACTTGCCTATTAGTAGAAGACTTATCATTCCAATCGGCAGTTACCAAGTACCTCATAAGTTAGGATGACACTCAATCCACAAGGCCTCTGTAGGCACTTTCTCCAGCAGGTACAGGGGCAGAAAAGTCTTGATGCGAAGTCATTGTCATATCTTCAGCACGCGTCCCAGTAACATCTACACTCCCCGTGGAGTAGAAACATCCAAAAGCAGTGGTGTTAATTCTCCCCAAGCAGAGTTCATCTGTCACTAACAATGGAAGACCATCCCCAATGGAGTTTATTTCTTCCACAGACAGAAATTTTATCCCCGACAGAGTTCATCATCGCCAGCAACGATAATTCATCCCCAACTGAGGTTATTGCTCCAAATCAGCAGATCTTCTGACAGAGTGTCTCTTCCCCATAGATTCATTTTTTTCTCGCCATTTTATTCTCCAGCGGAATTATTCTTCGGCCAAGTTATTCTCAAATCATCTTCGGTTATTATCCCCAGCGAGCAAAACTCTTTATTCTCCAAAAACAGTCAGGGATTTATTTTCCCAAACTCGGATGTGCCACAATAGCATTTCATGTTCATATATCATGACGTGCGCATACATATTGCGTACAACATAATCTAATTTATTTTGAGAACATCATCATACAATGCATGTCATACGTCATATACGATTAATCATGTACCTTTTCAGGAAAGATGGTTATCATCAACAACTTCCAGCAAGTTCAAGATTAACTCCGGAAACTAAACAGAGTAATTATCTGCACGATGAAATGCAGCTTTACACGGGTTCGTCACGAAGAAATCTTACACGGTTTTCTCCTAAATGCAGCTTCACACGAGTTTATCCTGAAAAATCTTACACGGGTCCTTTCTCATATATTTCTGAATGAAGTTTTACACGAACTCATCCCAAAGTAACCTTATCCAGGTTCCTCCTGAAGTTTTACACGAACTTATCACAAAGTAACCTTACCCTGGTTCATTCTGAAGTTTTACACGAACTCATCCCAAGGTGACCTTATCCAAGTTCCTCCTGAAGTTTTACACGAACTTATCACAAAGTAACCTTACCCAGGTTCCTCTTGAAGTTTTACACGAACTTATCACAAGGTGACCTTACCCAGGTTCCTCCTGGAGTTTTACACACACTTATCTCAAAGTAACCTTACCCCGGTTCATTCTGAAGTTTTACACAAACTTATCCCGAAGTAACCTTACCCAGGTTCCTCCTGAAGTTTTACACAGACTTATCCCGAAGCAACCTTACCCAAGTTCCTTCTCGATCCCGATGTAGTTTCACCCAGACTCATCCTGAAGCAACCTTACCGAGGTTCCTCCTTACAATTTCCCGATGTAGTTTCAACCAGACTCATCCTGAAGAAACCTTACCCAGGTTCCTCCTTATAATTTCCCGATGTAGTTTTACCCAGACTCATCCTGAAGCAACCTTACCCAGGTTCCTTCTCGGTTCAGATGCAGTTTTACCCAAACTCCTCGCAAAGCAACCTTACCCAGGTTCCTTCTCGGTTCAGATACAGTTTTACCCAAACTCCTCGCAAAGTAACCTTACCCAGGTTCCTTCTCGGTTCAGATGCAGTTTTACCCAAACTCCTCGCAAAGCAACCTTACCCAGGTTCCTTCTTGGTTCAGATGTAGTTTTACCCAAACTCCTCACAATGCAACCTTACCTAGGTTCCTTCTCAGTTCAGATACAGTTTTACCCAAACTCCTCGCAAAGCAACCTTACCCAGGTTCCTTCTCGGTTCAGATACAATTTTACCCAAACTCCTCGCAAAGCATCCTTACCCAGGTTCCTTCTCGGTTCAGATGCAGTTTTACCCAAACTCCTCACAAAGCAACCTTACCCAGGTTCCTTCTCGGTTCAGATGCAGTTTTATCCAAACTCCTCACGAAGTAACCTTACCCAGGTTCCTTCCCATAAGCCCTACTATCCAGGTTCCTTCTCATAACTTTACCGTCTAAGTTTATTTTCTCTTATCTCCAGACAGCAGTCCACAACACTGTAAGACCCGAACCTATCAAACACGATCGGTTTCACCTTTCCTTAGTAGGTCGCGATGCAGCCTATACACGACTAGATACGTAGTTCACTTCTGCTTCCTTAAGCCGGAGTTAATTCCCCAGTAGATTAACGGACAATTGAAGCTCCTAAAATTCTATTTCTCTCAATACAGAGACCAACATTCCTCAGCAGATTCCTCCTCAACGATAGGAACAAGAATTCTCATCAAAGGAAAATCTCGGGAAATCAACATCCTCTAGATGGCATCTTTAAGCCCATCTCCGGTGACCTCCCGCCATCTCCTCCAAATGGCATATGTAAGCCCATTCCTGATACTACCTACATAGTCAAGTATCATTACAGACGAGTGCAAATTTCTGGGCACTCTAGTGTTCAATCATCTTCCACCTTCAGATCACGAAAGGCAGACAAGCCAATCTAAATCTTTAGGTTTAAGAAGATTGAACAGGGGCAGTTGTTGTACCCCAAAATTTGCCCTTTTTTCTTACACGCATATTATTGGTTTTATGGTTATGGAATAAAGGTTATATTTATCAAGCTTCTTCAGGTTACAAGTGACGTTTATTTCATCAATGGATATTCTCAGAGTATTTTCCGTGCTGGAGATCAGTTTGCCGTTTTCAACGATTCGGGGTTCAAAGATTCACAAGCCCAACCCGGCGCGTTATATTCAGGTGTTATTTCGCCAAGATATCTCTGATAATATATTCTTAAATTCAGGTTCGGCTCAAGAGTCAATTTTTTAAAGAAGGTATCCGAATGTGTGAGTTTTCTCGAAGAAATATGGTGAAAAAGTGTGCTGAAAGTGCAGTTTTTACTCGCTAAAAAATTCATAACTTGAAGATCGTGGCTCGTTTTGAACCCGTTCAAAGGGCCAAAATTCAGTATTGATGTCATCTACATTTTCATCTCTAACGGCTGGAAGCCAATTTCGATCTGAAGGTCTTCAAAAATGCGGATTTATCAAGTATTTTCGTACAGAAAATTTGTGACAAAAGTTTATTTGTGTCATGTTCAGAAAATCATAACTTGGTCGATTTTCATTGTATCGAGCTGGTTCCGGCGCCAAAATTTCACAAATTGGGTTGGCTAAGTTTTCACAGCAGGTATTGAGTTCGAACGGTATCCAAAAGGCCTTCATTTTTTGCTTAGAGTACGCGTGACACGCCAAAAATCCTGAATGTTGAATATTATTTTATCTGGGTCGAAACTTCGAAAATTCATAACTCGGTCAATTTTTATCGGATCGGGTCCATCTTTTTACACAAGGTCACTGACTCAGAGATCTACAAATTTTCCTTCAAAGTCGAGACCAGATTATGCTCCGATCAATACCAATTTTTTATCGAAGAACGTGTCAGATTCGACACTGGAGCCCAAAATAAGTTTGTCTGAGCTGAAACTTCAAAAATTCATAACTAATTCACCGTTTATCCGATTGAGCCCAATTTTGGACAGGAGTTAGGTCTCGATGTCGGCTACATTTTATTTTCACATTTCAACTTCAAAAATTGCACTTAAGCCCCTGCGATTTAGCCTGGAACGTGACGAACTCAAGTGAATATTGGAGGCCCAATTGCACATTCAAAGCCCATTTTTTCTCTCTATTTTCTATTATATAATCTCATTCTTTTCACACAAACAGAAAAAAGGACAAAAAAAAAGTCGTTGCCACAACGCTGTCAGAATATCAAATTCTTTCAAGAACCCTAAAACCTTGAAATCCTTATTACAAATTCCCATCTCACTACAAACAAGCCATCTTTATTACAAACCAACATCTCACTACTTCTCCAGTAAGGGTAAGGCTGATTTGATCTCCATTATCAAAAGGGCATAGAATCATTCATCTCACTACTTCTCCAGTAAGGGTAAGGATGGTTTGATCTCCATGATCAAAAGGGCATAAAAACATTCATATCACTACTTCTCCAGTAAGGGTAAGGCTGATTTGATCTCCATGATCAAAAGGGTATAATCATTCATACATGCCATATCGGTTTTAACATTAAATTTTTCCATATATTGGCTTTATTTGTATTTAATAATATATAGTAATTTATTTAATGTGTTCATGAGATTCAACACTGCAGATTTAGACAGGAATCCATGCAGGTTCATTACAGAACATTGAGGCCAAAACACAAATGGCCAAAACAGAACAGCCAACACATGATACCAATACATGGCGAGGAAGACATCCTGAGAAGGTTAAGGGCATGGGTTCAACAACCACACCTATTGATTTTGATTTTCTTCCTTTCTATTTATTCTTTTACCTATTTTTATTCTTTCTGTTTAAATTTTTTTTCATAAAACTTAACATTTTTCACAAACCTTTGATTTTTTATAATAAACTCGAATAATTAATTTTAGGTTTTAATTTAATTTTAGGTAACTTTAATTGTTTTATAAATAAATTAAAATTAATTAGAACAATTAGGATTTTGTTTCTAACTTAATTCTATTTTCTTTTTTCTTAAAATAACAAAATACAAAAATAGGCCATTTAGTTATTTTTTTAACTAATTTAATTACTAATAAATTTTGTATTTAATTTTAAAAAACCTAATTCTATTTTTCTTAGAAATAATTAAAAACAACAAAAAAATAACTTTTCTTTCGATTAGGTTAGACGGGATCAAAACCCCAATTCTCTCTCGTTCTTTATTCGCACGCGCTTTATTTTATTTTACCATATTAATGTAATTGCTCACAAGTTGTAATAGATTAATTAGGACCTTTTTTACTTTCATTTATCGTTTTTCTTAAGGGTTTGTTTTTGGCTATGTAAATACCCGAAGCCTTGTAATAACTTAGCTTATTTTCCGCACTTTAAATTCCGCAAATATAAATTGTCTAGATGTATGGCTAATAGGATTGTATGGAAAGACAAACTGAAAATTAAAATAGTAGATCACCTTAATTGTGCAAAGATTAAATAACTGAAATCAAACACATGCACATGCTCACTCTTAGGGTATGCCTCACTTGGTTGCCTCGGAAAACAATGGTCATGTCCCTTGAACATAGGGATGCCTATAGCAAAGACCCTCGGTTAAAATCATCATAAAGATCATGGTCCCTCGATGTCCCTCGAAGTTTCCTGCGGTATATGATCTTGTCCCTCGATGTTGCCTAGAAATGTATGATGACAGTCCCTTCGAAATGCTAAGGTATCCTTACATGTTGCCTTCAATGACCATTACGTCCCTTTCGAATTGACCCTTACAATTTCAACAATGGTGCTACCTTCTCACTAATAGTGGAATAACGCTATCTAAAGGAAACAAGAACAGAAACGATCTTTTTTCGAGTAGGTAGATAACTGTTAGGTACTTGCTCAAACAAACAAACTTTTTCACACTCGACACTTTTCAAACAAAGTTTTCAAAACGACTTCGTAACACTCTTGAAGAGAGAAGCAAGGGTTAAATCGAAGTAAAACAAATTTTTTTCAAAACACACAAACACAGAAGCAATTTTTTAAAATGATGAGCAAGTACCTAAGAGTCCATAGAAAACTACGGATAGAAAGGATGCTAATACCTTCCCTTTCTATTATCTACCCCCCGTACTCAAAATCTCGAAAAAGGGAATTTTTCTATGCTTTTTTCCTTTCCTGTTGGATGAAATAAAAGTCGGTGGAGATTGTTGCTTACCGCGACATTTTGCAAACAAAAAACACAAACCATTATTAACAGTCGGTTCTGCCACCGTATCACACAGGGCGTTACAACTCTCCCTCACTTAGAATATTTTCGTCCTCGAAAATAAAAGTTTACAAGGTTCAAATAACTCGAGATAGGAGTCTCGCATCTTGCTCTCCAACTCCCAGGTCATACTCTCTCCAGCAACTCCTAACCAGACAACTTTAACCAATGCAATCTATTTTCCTCTTAGAATCTTCATCTCACGATCCGCGATTCAGACAGGCATCGTCTCCACCGCGAGATTATCTCGTACTTGCATATCGTCCATCTGAATCACATGAGACGGATCGGGAATATACTTCCGGAGTTATGACACATGAAACACATCATGCAAATTCGAAAGATTAGGCGGTAAAGCCACTCTATAAGCAACATTTCCAACTCTTTCCGAAATCTGTTACGGAACAATAAAATGAGGAGTGAGCTTCTTAGACTTCAGAGCTCATCCAACACCAGTCACATGTGTGACTCTCAAAAACACATGATCCCCAACTTGGAATTCCAAATCTTTCCTTCTCTTGTCATGG
Source organism: Vicia faba (assembly GCA_948472305.1). Lineage (NCBI taxonomy): Eukaryota > Viridiplantae > Streptophyta > Magnoliopsida > Fabales > Fabaceae > Vicia > Vicia faba. Next base: position 1,329,302,276 of record OX451736.1, on the reverse strand, counting down.
TAACTTTTCTGTCTACTTTTAGAAACTTTCATCTTCTCTCGGATAAGATTCACTTTCTTAGTAGTCTCTCGAACAATCTCAAGTTCAAGTACCACACTTTCACCAGATTCATGCCAACACAACAAATTCCTACACCTCCGACCATACAATTCCTCAAAAGGTGCCATCCCAATACTAGAATGATAACTGTTATTGTAAGTGAACTCAATCAACGGAAGATAAGTATTCCACGAACCTCTCTACTCAAGAACACATGCTCTCAACAGATCCTCCAATGACTGAATAATCCTCTCTGTCTGACCATCCGTCTGAGGATGATACGCCAAACTCAGCCTCAACTTAAATCCCAACGCCTTTTGCAAACTTTTCCAGAAATCAGAAGTAAACCTCAGATCTCTATTCGACACAATACACAAAAGAACACCATGCAACTTCACAATTACTCTGGTGTAAATCTCTATCAACTTTGAAATCGGATATGTGATGTTAATAGGTATAAAGTATGCCGACTTCATAAGCCTATCAACAATCACCCAAATTGAATCATGTCCTCTCAAGGTACTAGGTAATCCCGTTACAAGATCCATTGAAATTCTATCCCATTTCCATTCTGGAATCTCTAACGGTTGCATCAACCCTGCAGGTTTCTGATGTTCAACTTTCGACTTTTGACAAGTCAAACATGCATACACAAACCGAGCCACATCACTCTTCATTCCAGGCCACCAAAAAAAATTCTTCAAATCCTGATACATCTTCTTAGCTCCTGGATGAATACTCAACTTGCTTCTATGACTCTCTTCAAGAATCACTTTCTTCATCTCCGCATCATCAGGAATACAAATTCGATTACGAAATCTCAAGACACCTTGCGCATCTAACTTAAAATCATTATTCTCAGACTGATCGATCCCAACCATCGAATCTACCAACTTCACATCTAACTTCTGAGCTTCTCTGATACTATCCAAAAATTCATTATTAATCTTTAACATTCCCAACATAACACTTCGCGGTGTCACTTCACAAACCAAAGTCAAATCTCGGAATTGCTTAATCAATTCCAACTTTTTAACCATCATTGCCGACATGTGCAAAGTCTTTCGGCTTAAAGCATCGGCCACAACATTAGCTTTTCCTGGATGATAATTCAAACTGAAATCATAATCCTTTAAAAATTCTAACCACCTTCGCTTCCTCATATTCAACTCTTTCTGATCAAAAAGATACTTCAAACTCTTATGGTCACTAAACACTTCAAATCTAGAACCATAAAGATAATGCCTCCAGATTTTCAACACAAAGACAACTGCAACCAATTCTAAATCATGCGTAGGATAATTCTTTTCATGAGTCCTCATTTGCCTCTTCGCATAAGCAACCACCTTACTATTCTGCATGAGCACACAACCTAACCCCATCAGACAAGCATCACAATACACAACAAAAGGCTCTCCTGGATTAGACAAAGTCAAAACTGGAGCCGATGTCAATCTCTTCTTAAACTCGGTAAAACTTTCTTCACATTGAACGTCCCACACAAAAGCTCTACCTTTACAAGTCAACTTAGTCAACGGAAGTGCCAACTTAGAAAAACCTTCGATAAACCGTCTATAGTGACCGGCTAATCCCAAGAAGCTTCTAATCTCGGTAACTGACTTCAGAGCTTCCCATTGCAACATAACATCGACTTTAGAAGGATCCACGATACTGCCACCACCAAAAATGACATGACCAAGGAAACTAACCTCTTGCAACCAGAATTCACACGTGGACATATTCACATACAACTTCTTCTCTTTCAAAACTTGCAATACAACTCTTAGGTTCTCTTCCGATTTAGAGTAAATCAGAATGTCATCAATGAATACCACCACAAACCGATCCAAATAAGTATGAAAGATACGATTCATGTACTCTATGAATACTCCCGGTGCATTGGTCACACCGAAAGGCATCACCGAATACTCGTAGTGTCCATACCGAGTTCTGAATGCGGTCTTCTGAATATCATCTTCTTTCACTCTAATCTGGTGATATCCTGACCTCAAATCAATCTTAGAAAACACACTTGCACCCACCAATTGATCCATCAAGTCATCAATTCTCGGAAGCGGGTACTTATTCTTAATCGTCACTTTATTCAGTTGTCTATAATCAACATAAAGTCTCATACTTCCATCTTTCTTCTTTACTAACAACACATGTGATCTCCATGATGATACACTTGGTCTTACAAACTTTTTCTCAAGCAACTCTTCTAACTGTTTCTTCAATTCAGACAATTCAGATGCAAACATCCTTTACGGTGCCATAGAAATAGGTCTGGTACCAAGTACAAGATCAATCGCAAGTTCAACTTCTCTTTCTGGCAGTACATCAGGAATTTCATCCGGAAACACTTCAGGAAATTCGCGCACCACCTGCAACTCCTCAATTCTAAATTGGTTCTCCATTAATAACAATGTCATCAACGAGAACATCTGCGCTTCGTCTTGCATCAGTTGCCGCAACTGTTTGCCAGTCAACAAACCAACTCCTTCTTCTTTAGCAGTAGAAAATCTCATAGACTTGTCATAGCAATTGATATAAACATAGTTATACTCTAACCAGTTCATACCCAAGATCACATCCAATCCTCTTAATGGCAAACAAATCAAGTCAACAACAAGGTCTTTGTCGAAGATCGACAAAGGGCAATTCAAACAAACTCGAGAAGTAGTCATTGATCCCTTAGCCGGAATATCGATGACCATTTCTCCATTCATAGAATACAACATAATACCCAATCTTTCAACACAATCAGCAGCAATAAAACAATGAGTAGCACTGATATCAATAATAGTAATTAAAGGCATACTATTAATGAAACATGTACCTCTGATGAGCCTGTCCTCACTAGATGTCTGAGTCTCAACCAAAGCGAACACTTTTCCACTGGTTTGTGCCTTATTTGCTTTCCGACACTGACTACCAACGTGTCCTTCTTCACCACAGTTGAAACAAATCATCTCTTTATGCTTGCATTCAGATACAACATGTCCAGTCTTACCATAACGGAAACACCTCTTCACCTCAGCAGTACACACATTACTCTTATGACCAGGTTTTCCACATTTGAAGCACACCACACTAGCAGGAGCATCTCCCCCACTAGTCCTCTAACCCCAAGCAACTTTCTATTTACCTTTTTTAGTTGGGGCATCATAAGGCTTACCACGGTTCTGTTGGTGCTTACCCCTCTTCTCATTAATAATCTTATAGTGAGCATTATTATCCTCTTCAAAAATACTTCAACTATCAATCAAATCAGCAAAGACACGAATCTTCTGGTATCTAATTTCCTTCTTGATCTCTGGGAGCAACCCATTCTCAAACTTGATGCACTTCGAAAACTCAGCATTTGCCTCACTATAGTGCGGATAAGACTTAGCCAACTCAGAAAACTTGCAGAATACTCAACAACCGACATACTCCATTACTTCAGCTCAAGAAACTCAATTTCCTTCTTACCACGAACGTCTTCAGGAAAATACTTCCTCATAAATTCCCTACGGAACACAACCGAAGTGACATTCTCACCTGCAGCTTCCAATCTTTGACAAGTCTCTAGCCACCAGTCATCAGCCTCCACCACTAGCATATGGGTAGCATAACAAACCTTTTGCGCTGGAGTGCAGTCCATCACACAAAATATTCTCTCAATCTCTTTCATCCAATCCAACGCTCCATCAGGATCATACTTACCCTTGAAGGTAGGTGGATTCTCCCTTTGGAAAGTCGCCAAACTGCGAGATCCAGCATTCTCGTCAGCATTCGGTTGATTCTGCATAGCCTAAGCCATCGCTTGCAGAGCAGCAGCAAGTGCAGCATCATTCTTTCCAGCCATCTCAACTTATCTCTACAACACAAATAACTGTTAGAATTCAAATTAACAATACCCAATTGTCAGACAAAACTACGACTCAACAACTTGATCGGACGGACGGACCTGCTCTAATACCACTAATATAACACTCCATTTCTACCCAACGAGTTAAATAAAATCAGAGTTATAAAAATTTCCAACAAAAAAATGGAATGCTACACTTTCAACTTAAAACTACGACATTCAATCATTTATAGCTCAGATACATAACACATGAAATTTAGATAAACTGATAACAACATATTTAGTCTTTAAAAATAAAACTACTTTCATTACTACGCAACGGATTCACAAAATTCAACTGAAACACCATAACGTCTTATCCAACTCAAAACAACTTTAAGACAACAAGTCTTTAAAGGAAACAACATAAAAATTCAGCAACATAATGAAAATCAACAATAAAGAAAACATGGGTTCATTCCCCCGAGTGTTACGTATCAGAGCGACAACACTAACTAGAACTAACGAAGGTAACAATTATCCTTCTTGATAACCTGCACGTTACCAATAGAGGGAAACATTCAAACAGAAGGGGTGAGATATCGAACCATATAATCGGATATACAATAAATAATATATTAGTATTAGATCATACAATTCACCACTTCACAATTTTTATCAATATTTAACAGAATTAATTCATCCACACGACAACTCAGGATGCAACATGAAATGCGACTCGTTTTTATACACATGCATGTGGTACCAATGGAGCAGAACTCTCAACTTAGAAATCTGCCAATAAATAGAGGCATCAATAAGGCATAAGCCTTCAACTTTATATTTTCCAATCCAGGCCAATTTGACGAGCATCAACTGCAACATGATATGCTATGTATGCATCAACGACATGAACGTAATAAAAACAACAACAATAATTCAACTTGATTCAACATTGGCCATAAGCCTGCAACTTAATATTCTGCCTATAAATAGAGGCAATAAAATCACCTGCTAATTCACATTTTTCAACAAAAACACCACCCAACAGATCAAACAAAAATTACTATAATAAACCGCATAATTATTCGGACTATTTCGACTAAAATCAGTTAATTAATTATCGGCCACAAATTCTACTATTTCTACTTTATACTAAATTTCTTATTACGACTCAGTTAAATTAATTATTGGCCAAAAATTCCATTATTCTACTTTATAATTTCTACAAAATTATTTATTAATGATATTAAATCCTTATTATAATAATCTATATTATTATTACTAATCTAGTAACTAGTATAATCCAGTATGAGTAAGAGGCACTTCTAAATATAAGATGCCGCTATAGTGCTAATTATCATTCTCAGCATAATAGTAAACCATTTAACTCTATAGTATACACTAAATTGGTAGTTCATCTATCCAATTGCTAATTACTAATTCATTATGTCTAAGTAACATGGCTGCTACTAAATTTAACTAAAAATCCATAACTAAAATATCAATAATTTAGTAAAGATATGTTATTATTAAGACACTTCAACTTACCCTACTGACAACTTTAAATATATCAGAATTATGCAAAAAAAATAAAAGTGACTTTTAATGATACAAAATAACTCTATTGATAATTTTAACAACACTATTAACAACTCTCACAATCCTATTAACAACTCAAATGACAATCTATTAGAATAGAAATTAACCCAAATTAACTATTTATTCAAATACTTATTTCTAACTCATAACTCTTAAAATCACTATATTAATAATACTAAATTGTAAATATAAATATTATTATTAATAATAATTACCATAATATATATTATACCAAAATGAATATTATAGGAATAGTATATGATTAAGTAAGGTTACTAAAATCACTTTCCAATCGCCCATTTACCGCTACAGTAAGTGTAGGCACATACAAGAGGCCATTTTCTTTTTGCTACAGTAAGGCATTATAAATGCTATGGAGTTGAAAACAAAATAGTATAAGTTACTTACACACACACACACACACACACACACACACACACACACACACACACACACACACACACACACACACACACACACACACACACACACACACACACACACACACACACACACACACACACACACACACACACACACACACACACACACACACACACACACACACACACACACACACACACACACACACACACACACACACACACACACACACACACACACACACACACACACACACACACACACACACACACACACACACACACACACACACACACACACACACACACACACACACACACACACACACACACACACACACACACACACACACACACACACACACACACACACACACACACACACACACACACACACACACACACACACACACACACACACACACACACACACACACACACACACACACACACACACACACACACACACACACACACACACACACACACACACACACACACACACACACACACACACACACACACACACACACACACACACACACACACACACACACACACACACACACACACACACACACACACACACACACACACACACACACACACACACACACACACACACACACACACACACACACACACACACACACACACACACACACACACACACACACACACACACACACACACACACACACACACACACACACACACACACACACACACACACACACACACACACACACACACACACACACACACACACACACACACACACACACACACACACACACACACACACACACACACACACACACACACACACACACACACACACACACACACACACACACACACACACACACACACACACACACACACACACACACACACACACACACACACACACACACACACACACACACACACACACACACACACACACACACACACACACACACACACACACACACACACACACACACACACACACACACACACACACACACAAACACACACACACACACACACACACACACACACATATATATATATATATATATAATTGGGTCCTCAATCATCTCTCAATTTCATCAATATATCAATTTCAAACACAGCTAAAAACAATTTTTATAACCCAAATTCACATACTATTAACCACATACCCTATTATAGAGTCAGAACCCCATCCTTACCTTAGATTAGGTGCAACTCTAAGGAACTTCAACCGAATTTCTGGGGAATTTGGCACTAGAAGCAATTTCCTTGTTCTTCTTCTACTCTCACAAAATCCTATTTTCCTCTTTTCTTTCTTTCCTGATAACTCTACTTCTTCTCTTTCTCCTCTAATTCTATTATTCAATATAATACTCCTATTTTTATTTAATCTATAGTAAAATCAAATGGGTCTAAGTGAATACCTTCTTAATACTACACAACACCATCAATTAAAGCCCAGCATCATATTTAAGCTTAATAATAAAATGATACTTCAACTTAATTCCACCAAATTAATCCGATTAACTATTATTCCAACTTAATAAAATAATTCAAACTTCGACAATAAAAATTCAAATTAATATAAAATATTCAAAAATATTTAATTAAATAAATAATTAAATATTGGGGCGTTACATCATGAACCTGACAAGGCACAAATTCGGCTGAAAGCAATTGAGAAGATATTTCGGCTCATGAATTGTTCTGATGCGCAGAAGGTGCCGTTTGGTACCCATATGCTTGAGAAGGAATGTGAGGATTGGTGGAACAACACTGTTCATAGATTTGATGAAGACGAGATTGAGGTTACTTGGGAAATTTTTAGGGATGCATTTCTGGAGAAGTATTTCCCTGAAGATATGTGTGGTAAGAATGAGATTGAGTTTCTTGAGCTAAAGTAGGGTAATGGTACTGTGGCGGTGTATTCTGCAAAGTTTGAGGAGCTGATTAAGTTTTGTCCTCATGACAATACTGCTAATGCTGAGAGATCTAAGTGTCTTAAGTTTGTGAATGGTTTGAGATTTGAAGTCAAGAAGGCTATGAGTTATCAGCATATTACTAGATTTTATGAGCTGGTTAACAAGATTAAGATCTATGATGAGGATAGTCGAGATAATATTGCTCACTATAAGGTATTGCATGACATGACGAGAAAGAGGCAATTCAGAGGGAAGTCTTATGTGACTCCTACTAGTAAAGGGAAAAAGAGAGCTGGTGATGACAAGAAGCCAAGTGGGGGAGGAGCTTATACTATGGTTAGGTGCTAGAGGTGTGGTTTCTAAGGACATCGTTCTCCTGAGTGCATAAGTGATGATGTGAAGTGTTTAAAGTATGGCAAGCTAGGTCACAAGTATCATGATTGTAGAGTTGTTTCAAGTGTGGCTTGCTACAACTATGGTTAGCAAGGTCACATTAGTTCTAAGTGTGACAAGACGAAAAAGGAACAAAATAGAGGGAAAGTATTTTCTTTATCTGGTTCTGAGACTACTATTGAGGATAGACTAATCTAAGGTATGTTCTTTATTAATGGTACACCTTTGATTACTACTATTGATACTGGTGCGACATTCTTTCATCTCTTTGGATTGTGTTAAGAGGTTGAATATTGAGTTATTTGATATGAATTGAAGTATGATTATTAACACTCCTGCTATGGGTTCGATTACTACTTCTTATGTCTGTTTGAATTGTCCGTTGAGTATTTTTGGTTAAGACTTTGGTGTTAATTTAGTGCGTCTTCCGTTAGATCAACTTAATGTTATTCTTGGGATGAACTGGTTGGAATTCAATCACGTTTATATCAACTATTTTGACAAGATGATTATCTTTCTTGATTCTAGTTTTGAGAGAGATTTGTTTATGTGTGCCAAGCAAGTGAATCAGTCTGTGCAAGATGGTGTTGTGTTATTGGCTTTGATGGTAACATTGGAAGTTGGTGGAAAGCGAACAATTGTTAAATCGTCAATAGTTCGTGATTTTCCTGAGGTATTTCTTGATGATGTAAGTGATTTTCCGCTAGAGTGTGAGGTGGAATTTGCAATTGATTTGATTCTTGGTACTAGTCCGGTATCGATGGCTCCGTATCGGATGTCAGCATCTGAGTTGAAAGATTTGAAGAGTCAACTTGAGGATTTTCTTGAGAAGAGGTTTATTTTTCCTAGTGTGTCACCGTAGGGTGCACCTGTTTTATTGGTTTAGAAGAAAGAAGGTTCTATTAGGTTATGTATGGATTATAGACAACTGAATAAGGTGACTATCAAGAATAACTATCCACTTCCGAGGATTGATGATTTGATGGATCAGTTGGTGGGTGTTGTTGCTCTGGGATTTTCATCAAAGCGTGACATGGAGGCAAAAAGGAACATAAGAGTCACCATCAATGTTATTTATCCCAAGAGAGGAAAAGGAAACACTGAGTAAACTTGTGAGACAAAAAGGAGCATGGTCTCACGACCAAGAGAAAAAGGGTAAGGAAGTCGGTTATGCAAGGGGAAGGTATTAGCGCCCCTCACGTCTGTGGTACTCCACATGATCCACTTAAGTTTGTTCTAATATAACGGTGTGTATAAAGCTTAATGCCAAAAGGGAAAATGCAAAGAGTGAATGCACGCAAAATAAAACATGGGGAAAAGAAGGAAATATTTACAAAGTTTCGCTCGACTGAGCCCGTTAACCAGATGCCTATGTATCCCTTTTAATGAATCAAATCCTCATAGTTTGTCTCAAAAGATTCCATTGGTTGCAATGTTTTTTATGAACAATGCTAGCAAAGCATGTCATTTTTGAAAAAGTTTTAAAATAAAAAGTCATAAGACAAAAATATTTGCATTGGTTTGTGTTTTTTACATTGAAAAAGGATTTGAGATTTGAACTACACCAAATACTAAGAATGAAAGAACGATAAGATCAAGAAGAAACCCGCTTATCATTTCCTATAATTAGTATAAGGTGTGATCCTCATCAATTATTATTAAGTGTTTTGAGAAGTTTGAAAAGTAGGAGAAATTTATGTTTTAATGAGATGCAAAAGAAGAAAGAAGAAGTCTAAGGGAAGACTAGCAAAATAGTCCTAAATTTGTCATGCAATGTTGATACTATGGATGGGATAGGAGGGAAGCATCTAACTAATGTTGTCATGCCTGGATAAAGATCCTAAGGTCTATTTAGTTCAAACTTAGAGAAGAGTGAACTAAAGATCCTATGGGGAGTATACAAAATGATAAGCAAGAAAAGATAGGATAGGGATGATAAAACATCATACAAAGATGGTAAAACATCAAGATATAAAGAAGAAATGACAACACACCATAAAGATGACAATACATCACAAAGATGACAATACATCACAAAGATGACAATACATCACAAAGATGATAATACATCACAAAGATGGAAATACATTAATAGATGACAATACATCACAAAGATGGCAATACATCACATAGATGACTGTTATACGGTGGGAGAACTGACTCAGGTATTTTGCGTTTTATCGCAATTGTTGCGGATAGCAAGAGTCGCCACTGACTTTTATTTTATCCAATAAAGGAAAGGGTGAAAAGAACAAGAAAAGGGAAGGTGTTAGAACCCTTTTCATCCGTAGTTATCTACGGGATCTTAGTTGCTTGATCACTTTAACAATGCTTTGTTTGAAATGTGTTTGTGATTGGTGTGAGTTTGAAAATATTTAAAAAAAAAACGCCTTTGTTTCGGAAAATTTTGTAATGATTCTCGTCTCTATAAGAATGTATACAAAGTGTTAGTTTTGAAAATAGTTCAAAGAGATGTTTGTTTTTGAAGATGTTTTGAAAGTGTAAGTGTGAAAATGGTTTTGATTTGTGAGCAAGCAACTACGAGCATCCTACCTACTCAAAAGGTCTTTGTTCTTTTCCTCCTCCTTTAGATGTTACTATCTTACCATGGTTTGGTAAGAAGCCCCATCATTGGATGTGAAGGAACGGGCGTGGGTCAAACGTATAGTCATAGAAGGCAACTTATGAGACTTTTTTAGCAATTTTCGTAAGAGACTAGTTCATTTACCAAAGGAAACATCGAGGGACTATAATATTTTTTTATCGAGGGTCTTTGCTAAAACGCCCATATTCGAAGGACATGACTATTTCTGAGGCAACAAGCGAGGTTACCCTAGAGGTGTACGTGTGTGAAGTGTGTTTGATTGCATGCATTTTTGTCTTTGAGATTAGGGTTTTCTAGCGGTTTATTTTATCTTTCCATACACACCCTAATTACTAACAATTTATATTAAAGCGGTAAATCGCAGAAATTAAAATCCTAAGCTAATACATCATTAGGGGAGTGGGGGTACAATTTACAAATGGGGATGACATAGAAACTTAAATATTAAAACCATATCGAATAACAATGAAGACAATGTAAAAACAGTGCAAAATAAAGGAAAAATTGCATTTTAAACTATTATGTGTCGACACATGCTGCTATGCATCGACACATAACTTTCCTTGCCCCTGTAAAACCAAACCAACTCAGTATGAGTCTATGTATAATGGGATGTGTCGACTCATGCACCTGTTTGTGTCGACACATACGCATTTTGTGTCGATTCATGCACCTTTCATCCTTCTGTTTTGGGGCCTGGATAACAGTATGAGTCGATGCATAAGGCTATGTGTCGACTCATACCCTGTTTTTTCACTAGAATGAGTCAACCCATGTGGGTATGTGTCGACTCATGCTGCAGTTTTTTGCCTTAAACATTGTTTTATTGTCTGTACAGGTCAGTTTATAGCATATGATTGATAAACATAAATAGCAAGCAAATGGTTAGCTCAAAGGGAATTATTACTACAATTTATCTTCAAAAATAAGTCATTAATGATGTACGAAAAAATGCAAAGTCAAGAAAACTTACATTGAGACTGCACTTGGTGTTTTAAGTTTGAATACTTTTCAAGATGCTGTGATGGCTCCAATGAATCTCCATGAAGCTGTTCCAAACTGTTGAATCACACTAACTCAGTCAAGTTGTACAATACTATTTTTTTGTGTTTGGAGGCTGAAGATAATGACACTACAAAAATTGTTCTTGTGTTTGAACAATCTCTATGTGAAAAGGTGTTTGGTTTATGAGAGAGTTTGTAAAATGGACTGAGGTTCTGTTTTTTTGACTGAGAATAAAGATGAGTATCAACAAGCGTCTTTTGTGAAATCAGCAGAGTTTACAAAGAATGCTATTTTTTTTCTATTCTCTCCTTTTCTCTCTAAAAGCCAACCCCTTGTGTATTGTGAAAACAGTCTATTTATAGATGAGTTTTGCTAGGATTTTGGGAGGGAAGCAAATAATAATTTGAACTATTTGGGTATGTTGTCTTCATATATTTTTTGATGCAGCTCTTATGTGCTAATTTGGTACAAATATGGGGCTGAGATAATGCAGGCTTGGACTGGGTTAGGAGTAGCATAGCAGGGCTATTTTGCAGCAGTTTTGGAGTGTTGTGGCAGTGTTTGGAGATAGCATAGCAGGGCTGTTTTGTTCAGGGCAGCATACTGTCTTCTAAACATGATTTTGAGCTTATAGTAACCAGACTTGGACTTGGAAGAATATTGTAGCATGGCACAAAGTCTGGTTTGTGGACCAATTTATGCAGATTATAACAAAGACAATGCATAGTGGCAATGTTTGAGTCAAAGGGAAAAGTTCAACCAAGACAAAGTTTAGAATTTGTAATCTTGCAAAAGTTCCACTTTGTAATAACTTGAATTATTTGTAACATATTGAATTATTTTGAATTGTAGTGAAAAGATGTCTTGAAGCAATGAAATTAACAAGTATAGAAAATACATAGAAAAATTTCCAAGTCTTGCAAAGGTGGATTTTTGAATCTCTTGATTTTTGATGATCAAATTTCATATTTTGGATGTCTTGATGAAATGTGATTTTTGGGACTCAATTTTTGGTCAAAAAGTCAAAGTTTGACTTTTTAGTGTACAATTGACTTTTTCCACCAATTGACCGAATTTTGTCTATCAATCCACTGATCTTAGGAGATGAATTGAAATATGCGATTAGGTCAAAATTACGCGCTCGGATCCTTGAGATGATGCTTCCAACCAATAAGTCAGGTATTAGGTCAAAAATCAAAGTTCGGTCATTTTCAGTCAAAACCCTAATTTTGCCCATTTTCCCCTTTTGATAATATGAATGACTTTCTTGGAAAATTGTGATCCAAGACTTGAAACTTGACAGAAGTAATCATGAGGGTCCATAATGATCCATGAAATTCATTTGAAACATTAGAAATCTGACTGCCTTTGTACAAACTCAAACCCTAATTTGAGGCATCAGTGTTGAGGAGACTGTTTGACCTAGTCGATACTTGCGCCAACTTGAGTCATTGAAGATCTTTGTAGGAAATATCTTGAGAAATGAGAGGGAAAATTTTGGGGTACAACAATGACAATACATCACAAATTTGACAATACATCACAAAGATGGTAATACATCACATAAATGATAATACATCAAGATACAAGATGATAAAGTATCAAGCACACACAAAGTTCATGTCATAAAGCACACAAGAGAAGAAACTCTTACAAACAAAATTGAAGAAGTGAAGAAGAAAGATAAGAGATAAATAAAAAGAAAAAAAAGAGGCATGGTATAAAAGCACATCAAGACATGATATAGGTTCTGACCTTGACATGTTATATACCTTAAACTACCCTAAGCATGGCAGCTTGGGTCAAAGAAGTGAAGAAATTGTCTAACTAGACAAGTGGAAATACAAACATGCATTTAGAAGAAAATACTTCAAATCATGATAAAACAAGCAAGAATTAATTATATAAGAGTATAGAATCAAGGTGATATAGATATATACTAAGGGTCATGCTCAATTAGTTTGGATCTAAAAGTCACATGTCAAATCATTAAAGCAAGCACACTAGCATAAAAGCATTTATGTACCGAGTGCTTAACTAAACATGACATAAGAAATTAAAGTGAGGTGAAAAGGGATGAATAAGTACACAAGTCAGAAGTGAACACATATCATACTCATCATCATCACATAATAAAACTTGAGAAAGATTCACAATCAAATCATTTAAGGAAAGTTGCTTTGAAAATCCTAAGTGGACATAAATTCTCATGCAATGCTAACAAGAAAACATGTGAGAAGAAAGAGGTGTTGTGATCTACTTGGTATGGTAGTATAAATGATCTGGACCGCAAGTGCACAGTCTTATCGCGTAGTTTTAAAGATTATCAAACCCAAAGGACCAAAAGTCAAACGTATCGTTATCTAGCGTTATGGTGTAAATTTAAGGCTAAAAATATTTGGTTTAGATTAGGGGAACTAAAAGTAAGTTTGAATCTAGTTAAATAATCAGAGGGGGTAAACAACTAGTATGTAATGATCGAGATTCGGGAATTAGTAACCTATTTGGTAACTTATAATTTCTAACAATTCTCAATAGAAATTTATCAGTTTAAAAACCCTCGTCTCACACTGTTGTGGTTGTTGATTTAGGTTATGCAATTAAAGTCTTAACGTATGCTCTCTCTATCCCATCAGAGTTAGAAACATTCTTTTGAAAACAAATAAACTCTAATTCGCTTTAAAGCGCTCTCGCTGTGTTTAAAGCCAATGCCTAGTTACTACGTCCAGTTAATGATCCTCAAGCTCTCGCTTTATTGAATCTAACTTCTATTCGTTTTTTACTCTCGTAAAAAAAAGGTTCATTATTAAAAAGAAAGTAATTTAGTCCAAAAAATAGTTCAACAATAAAAAAACTAATAGTATTACCAAATTCCCTCAGTTTTATAATCTTACATACCGGTATAAAAATCTAGCCTAGCATATTATAAAACTCAATCACGGAATAATAAAATCCAGACAACAAAATAAACATGGTTATCGAATTAAAGGCAAATAATAATTTATTAAAATAAAAACCTGGAAATAAATTGACTGGAGACTGATAAAAATTCGTCCGGCTCTAAAGGAAGCACTCCTCCACAGGTTGGTAGGTTTTGTTTTGATACGGAACATGAACAATTGCGAAAATGAAATAATAAACTTAAATAACAATTACGGAGGTCTTGAAATAAACTACCGGGCAATAGATTTCCGATGTAGAAATCGATTGCTTATAACGGGTTGGGAAAATAAAACTGCTAAGAAAAATAATAGCTAAAGAAAAATAATTCTGGAAAGTAGTAGCTCTATGAAATATGCACGAAGAACAAAAGGGCAGTAACCGTGTGAACCCCCTTCAGTGCATGAGGTATACTATTTATGTACATCTCGAGTAATTGTTCGTGAGGATTTGTTGGAGAGATTATAGGGCTGTTGAATCTTCGCGTATCTGACTTGGTGGAAGCAGTTAACACACTTTTGGTGCAAGCTTTTAGGGACGTGGGCAAAATAATAGCGGATGTGACTTTCGTCAAAAGGATTAGTGACGTTCGTCACTTACTTGGTCAATGCATGTCGTTCGTCAAGCTTGCCTTGTCGGTCGTCACGCTTGTTGACTTGCGCGCTCCTTCTTTTGGGCTTGGGCTTGTTGTTGACTTTTATTGTAGCCTTTTTTTCTTCTTTTTCTTCCTTTTTCTTCTTTCTCTCATAATTAATTTGATACATGAAAAATAGCAAAATACCGGCATAATACCAACTACAAAGTGATTTAATTTAGAATAAAATGGAAAATAATTTAGTTAAATCAAGCTAAATATGCAATATATTTATGTGTTATCATACTCCCCCATACTTGAATCTTTGCTTGTCCTCAAGCAAGTGCTCAGTATGATGTTTGTCTAAACATTGGCCAGGTGCAAATGTATGATACAAATCAACTTGTACGCGATTGCATGGTGTTTTTGTTAGAGAATCAAAAGCTCAATCTATACTCCAGCACTACGATAACAACACTAGACAACCCCGTCTTACGTAAACCGGTTGCAGATGCTATTAAAGCTCACCCCAAGTAATCTTCTTGTTTTATCCATTCTCATTCGAGCACAATCACATTAAGCCATTTATCCTAACACGTACATAGCAGAATAGCCGGTTAGTGGTTATGATCTTTTTAGCACAGTGGTTTCTGGCACAATAATGTGGCAACCTTCCTTTTTTTACCCATTTGCATGATGCGGGAGATCAAACCGTAGTCTTCCCTACCATGTTCAGTACCAGACGCCTTTGAATCACCTACAATGGATTTTATGTTAATTCGTAGGGCTTACATCTGTTGGATTAAACGATCGGATGAGGATCGCCCAATTTAATAGGTGCATTTCCTGTAACATTTTCTAAATAAAGAACCGAGATCATCCACTTATATT
Organism: Vicia faba; assembly: GCA_948472305.1. Taxonomy (NCBI): domain Eukaryota; kingdom Viridiplantae; phylum Streptophyta; class Magnoliopsida; order Fabales; family Fabaceae; genus Vicia; species Vicia faba. Next base: position 1,329,286,090 of record OX451736.1, on the reverse strand, counting down.
CATTGTCTTTCTGCGTAGTTTGTGTTTAAGATGGTGCTGACTGCTAGATAAACTACTCAAGATTACTTCAAAACTAAAGCTCTGGGTTTCAGAATAATAGGTACTTTAACTAGTCTATTAAATTCTGGGGTTATAGAGTGTCAAGACGGTAGTGATTTTGTCAAATCTTGCGAAAGTTTCAAAAAATTAAAAGGTAGAAACCTACATACTCGTCGAGTGAGTCAAGTTATGTATTAAATTGAAAAAAAATTTGTTGGGGCTCAATAAAGTGAGGGTATCGGAAAAACAACACAAAATATTGCATAAAAAGAAGGGAGAAGATAAAAATAAAAATTTAGTGGAAAAAGTGGAAATACTTCCTCCCCCATACTTAAATCATACAATGTCCTCAATGTATTGGAAAAGGAGAGTGAAAAACTAAATAATCATTCTTCCTCTCCTAGGCCACATAATCTATCACGCATCCTTGGTCTAGATCTTCTACGCGCTCGCTCACCCCTTCTGGAAGATTCTACTTCATATCTTTGACCGTCCATATGGGAAACAACTTCATGCAAACCTTCAACACGGAGTGTCAAAGCCCGCACATCTTCTATTATCCCTGCGGTGAATTCTAGCATACTTTGGTCTTGCCAGTAAGCGTAATAATGTTGATCTCTTTGCATCTGTTGTATGAGATGCATCATTTCCTCTTGATGCATCTTGATGCTCTGGTAGCACTGGTTAGACAATTGATTATGCTACAGTATTGCAGCATATATGGCATGTAGTGTGGCAGGTGGATTAGCATTTTGTGGATCTTGGGCCTCGGGAGGTTGAACGTCAGGTTGAGGTGCTTGATGTTCTAATTCTTATTCCATTTATTCGACATCATCATTATTGGCTTCACCTTGGTTTCCTTGTGCATTGACACCAGGTTCGGGGGTGTTGAGGTTGTATAACCAGTTGTTTGCAATGCTTAAGTTCGTAGTATTTGGATTTTGCAAAATGACACTATGAACTTCATTATTCCTCACCATTAGATAATAACCTCCTGCTTCTCTCACCTTAATAAGGAGACCGACTCGACAGTTGTTAATGTCTAGGAACACTACTGGCAGAGAGGGTAGATTTAGGACTCTCCCTCCCAGGTTCAGGCCAACTGCTATTGCAGTGATGATACCTCCAATACAGAAGGGCATAATCCCGTCTCTTGTTACAAGATTTTGAATGTGAGCCATCAGGAAGGTGCTTGGGTTCAGACGGAGGTTTAGCGTGAAGGCGCGATGGATAGCATACAACTCCTTGGTGTTGGCCTTGTTGTTGTTGGTTCTTCCAAAAATAGTGTTGGCCAGGGTGCGATGAAGGAAGTGAATGTTCGGATTATGGATGTGAGAGGAGTAACGCGCTTCGGGAGTGACATTATGCTCATCGGATATTCTCTCCCATAATTCATATGACGTTCTATTCCAATCAATTAAGGGGGAATTCGGTATTGCACATTGTCTCCACAAGGGAAACGAAACATGTCGCTCAAAGCATCCTGGTTCACCGTGTATTCCTGGTTGAACATTCGAAATGTGGCTGCTCCAAAAAGATTTGCATTAGCATTGGTGGGAGTGATGTAGAAGTAGGAGCTTAAGAACTCCAAAGTTAGAGCCTCGTAGGTGGGTAAGCCCATCGTGCTTATAAATCCCAGGTCTGCTTTGTTTAGCAAACCTTGCATACTGTCATACAACCCTAAATTGCATAAACAGTCGTTGTTGACATATCATGTAGGTGTCAATCCTCGTTGATAAAACTTTTGGTATCTTTCCTATTGGAGTTCACCAGCTTCGCCTTGTCAGAACACGAGTTGAGTCATGTCGGGTTCTCCTTGATTGAGTTGATTTCTACAAGCGGCCATGGTATATTTGACAAAGACGAGAAGGGAAGGTGTTTGTGTAGTGCAAAGAAGGTAGTGAATGGTGGTGATATTAGGATGATAGAAAAAGTGGTTTAAATAGGTGGAGATTATGAGTGGGCAATGAATGGTTTTTTTCGGTTTTGAAAGTGGGAGGTTATAGGAATTATAAGGAATGAATGAGTGGTAATGGTGTTAGATAATGGGAATTATGGGGTTTAAATAATGGAAGATGGAAGTTATGGAGATAAAAAAAATTGAAACAGTGTGGTCTTATAGTCAAACTATGTGGTCACAAGATCTAAGAGTCTGGGAGGCAAGGCTGGTGGTCGTCACTTACGTAACAGGGCATGGGAGGCAAGGCTAACGAAAGTCAGAAAAAGCTGGTGATCGTCACATGCATGGTAGGACTGGCTGACGGTCGTCATGTCTAGCTTGACGGTCGACAGTGGATGCATGAGATTTCATTGGACCGCTACTGATACTTATACATATAATATTAATAATTATACTTTAAAGCATACATATGATAATAACAATAGATATAATGAAGGTAATAAGATCTCAATAGCGTTAATTATCCAAAAACATTAAAAATGGAAATAATAAGAAATAATGTTATTGGGTAAAGAACTTGTACAAAAGAAAAAAAATGAAATAACAGAGTATTTGAAAACGAGAAAACAAAACAGTAATGGCAAGCAATAATGTTTCCTGCCCCAAACTTAAATAGACAGTGCCCTCATTGCCTTAAGAAAAAGGAACAGAAAAAATAAAAAAAGCAGGGTATATCTAGCCACGACGTGGGCCTCCAGGAGGTGCATTAACAGAATAGAAGTGCTGATATAGATGATCAAAATGTTCTGTTATGATATCCATGAAACCATGAAAGTCTGAATGCAAAGTGGTGAATTCTCCGTGTAAAATTTCAATCTGTGTCTCCAAATTAGCAATAGCGGTAGTAAAATTAGGAGGCGGAGGTCCAACATTAGCCGAAATAGTAATAGCAGTATACACGGGAGAAGCATCTAGTGTAACTTCATGACGAACATGGGAAGGAAGATCATAATAATGAGGAGGAGTCTCAGGATCAAAATCATCAGAGGTCTCATACGGTTGAGGTGTTTCAGGTGAGGTAGGGGCAGATGGGGGATCCAAGTCAAAAAGCCAGTTATCTCTGTTATGAGCACTCGTTGTAGGATTAGGTAAAACAAATTGGTGGACAATGTTAAGGTTAATGAGCAAGTCAAACTGAAGTGGTCCAAGGTTTCCTATAAGGTGAGTGTTGAAACAAAAACGAATGTTCATGGGTCGAATTCCTCCATAGGGGTTTAATCCTAGGAGTGGTTGTCTCATTCTGATAGCATTTGCAATCATTGTAACTAGGACTCCTATAAGGATAGGTGTATGAGCGGTCTCTATAATGCGAACAAAATTGGCTAACATGAAGGTAGCCACATTGACAGGACGATTTTGTGAAGCACAAAACAAAATGAAAAGCTCATCACGGGACACCAAAGAAATGTTTTGCTCTTTTTCAAACAGGGTGTGGGCCAGGATTTTGTGGAAATATCTTATAGAAGGGTTATGGATGCTGTCAGAATGCATATCATCAGGCTCATGATGGTTGTTACCAGTTATGCTACCCCATAAGTAATTAAGCTCATGGTTGGAGAGGATATCCTCTTGGGCGACAGTAAACACATCAGGGCCACTAGGGAAACCTAAAAGGTTAGCAAACTCACTATTGTTATAATGGAAATCAATGCTAAACAGTCTAAACCGGATCAGGCCACGGTTAAACCCTAGTCCATGGTTAGGCACATAATTCAAAGAACTCAGGAACGCTAGGGTAAGCCTATGATATAAACTGAATCTCCTTCGAATAGGGGATGTATCCCAACCTATGTGGTTCAGTAGGTATAAGACACTTTCTCTAATGCCTAGGGCGGTCATAACATGATCATAAGCATAGATGGTGGGGGTCATCTCTCTATCGACCAAGTCCTCAAACCTCCTCATTTGATCTTTTCCCTGAAAGTAATACTCATATAATCTACTCTTGTCATTTCGAGAGTTAGTCATTAGCTAAAAAAGTAAATTAGCCTGAAAAGTAAGTAGATTATAGAAAAATCCAGTTAGCATTGGCCAAATGCCTTTTAGAGTAAAAAAAATAAGAAAATGATAATAAGGAAAGAATGATGAGAATAAATAAAACATTTAAAAAAAAATTAAAAGTTAAAGAAAAATATAAAGATAAAACTGTGGGTTGTCTCCCACAAAGCGCTTTGCTTTATGTCGCAAGCTCGACACATTTTCAATTATGAATTAGTCGTTTGGTTCAGCTGGTGGCTGTAGAAGCTTTAGGGTGGCTGAGTATTATTTGTTTTTGATATGATGGTAATGCTTCAAACGTTACCCATATATAATAAATGGGTCACTAGAATTACTCTTAATTTCTACGGTGCCACTTGGGAAAACCTTAGTGACATCGAAAGGGCCAGACCACCTAGAGTGTAGTTTTCTGGGAAAAAGTTTAAGTCGGGAGTTAAATAGGAGTACTACATCTCCCTCGTTGAATTCTCTCCTAGAAATGCGCTTATCATGCCATTTTTTTGTTCTTTCTTTGTAGATCTTGGCATTTTCGTAAGCGTCTAGTCGAAGCTCTTCTAGCTCGTTGATATCGAGGATTCTATTTCCTACGGAGACAGAGTAATTTAAATTTAGGGTTTTAATAGCCCAATAAGTCTTATGCTCTAGCTCCACCGGAAGATGACATGATTTTCCATAGACTAACTTGAAAGGTGTGGTCCCTATGGGTGTTTTAAAAGTTGTCCTATATGCCCACAACGGTTCGTGTAACTTAGAGGACCAATCTTTTTTATATGTGGTAACAGTTTTCTCAAGTATTTTCTTAATTTCTCTATTTTAGACCTCTACTTGGCCACTCGTTTGTGGGTGGTATGGTGTTGCTACACGGTGTTTAACTCCATTTTCCACTAAGAGTTTTTCAAAGATTTTGGAGATGAAGTGGGAACCTCCGTCACTGATGACGAGTCTCGGCACACTGAACCTTGGAAAGATTATGTTCTTGAAAAGCTTGATTACTACTCATGTGCCATTTGTTGGATAGGATATCGCCTCGATCCATTTGGATACGTAATCGACAACTACGAGTATGTATTTGTTACCAAAAGAAGATGGGAAAGGTCCCATGAAGTCAATTCCCCTTACATCGAAGATTTCGACTTCTAGAATACCCTTCTGAGGCATTTCATCGCGTTTGGAGATGTTTCCAATGCGTTGGCAATGGTCGCAGTTTAAAACAGCGATGTGCACATCTTTCCATAGATTTGACCAAAAGAAACCAGATTATAGGATTTTCGCACAGGTTTTTGATGTACTTGAATTCCCTCCATAAGGTGCAGTGTGACAGTGGTCTATAATACTTTCAATTTCTTCCTTGGGCACGCAACAACGAAAAATCCCATCAGAACCTCTTTTAAAGAGGAGTGGGTCATCCCAGTAGTATTGTTTAAGGTCATGGAAGAACTTCTTCTTTTGTTGGTACGTTAGCTTAGATGGAAGGACACCGGCGGCGAGGTAATTTATGAAATCAGCATACCATGGTGCAACAGAGTGAGCTAATGCCACTTTTACCAAATTTTTGGTTTCAGGACTTGAGGCCTCTATTTCTAAAGGATAGTTGGCTTTATAATGTTCAACCGCATTGTTTTCCAACTGAGCTATAAGTGTCTCATATGGGGAATCGTCATTAATTGGTATTTGTTCGGTCTTCAGATTTTCAAGCCTAGAAAGATGATTTGCTACGACGTTTTCGATTCCCTTTTTGTCTTTAATTTCCAAATCAAATTCATGTAGTAATAGGATCCATCTTAATAGTCTAGGTTTGGCATCTTTCTTAGTTAGGAGGTATCTAATAGCGGCATGATCGGTGTAGATGATAATTTTGGCTCCCACCAAGTATGAACGGAATTTATCTAATGCAAGCACAACTTCTAAAAGATCCTTTTCTGTCGTAGCATAATTCACTTAGGCTTCGTCAAGGGTTCTACTCGCATAGTATATTACATGGAGTTTTTTTTCTTTTCGTTGTCCTAGAACGGCACCTACAACATAATCACTTGCATCGCACATTATCTCGAACAGTTCGCTCCAATATGGAGACTGCATAATTGGCGCATATATTAGTGCTTGTGTAAGCGTTTGAAACACTTCAGAACATTTGACATCAAAGATGAATTCAGCGTCTTTCATCAGCAACTCAATTAGTGGCTTTGTTATTTTAGAGAAATCTTTGATGAAACGTTGGTAAAAATCGGCGTGTCCTAGAAAACTTCTTATTTCTCGAATAGTTTTAGGAGGTTGAAGGTTTTTTATCACTTCTATTTTTCCTTATCTACCTCGATTCCTCTGTCGGACACAATGTGTCCAAGTAAAATCCCTTGTCGGACCATGAAATGGAATTTTTCCCAGTTGAGAACAAGATTGACGCTCACACATCGTTTGAGTACCATTTCAAGGTTTGCTAAGCATCCTTTGAAACTTTCTCCATAGACAGAGAAGTCGTCCATAAAGACTTCCATCATTCCATCCAGGAAATCGGCAAAGATCTCCATCATGCATCTCTGGAAGGTTACGGGTGCATTGCAAAGTCCAAAAGGCATTCATCTATAAGAAAATGTACCATATGGGCATGTAAATATGGTTTTTTCTTGGTCATCGGGGTGGATAGGGATTTGGAAAAATCCAGAATAACCATCTAAGTAACAGAAATGGGAATGTCTGGCCAAACGCTCAAGCATTTGATCTATGAAAGGTAGAGGAAAATGATCCTTGCGAGTGGCTTTGTTTAGCTTCCTATAGTCGATGCACATTCTCCATCCAAATTGAGTGCGTTGGGCTATAGATTCTCCTTTTTCGTTGGTGACTACGATGACTCCTCCTTTCTTAGGTACGACATGTATAAGACTGACCCACTTACTGTCGGATATAGGATATATGATTCCGACTTCCAATAACTTACAAATTTCATTCTTAACTATATCTCTTAGAATGGGATTGATTCGTCTTTGATGCTCTCTAGAGGTTTTACAGTCTTCCTCGAGCATAATGCGATGTGTGCAGATAGAAGGACTTATTCCTTTTAGATCCGAGATGTTATATCCTAGAGCGGTTGGATATTTCCTCAGAACATTAAGTAATTTTTCGGTTTCGGTTCATCCTAAGTCAGCATTGACTATGACGGGTCGTTTACATTCTTCATCCAGGAATTCGTACCTTAGATCATTTGGTAATGTTTTAAGTTCTACAACAGGTTTCTCGAGGTCAGGCATGGGGTCAGGAGTCAGTGCTAGGCATTCACTTAGGTGGTTGTCCTGGCGTTCCCCATGCTAGTTGTCGTCTTAAAAAATAGGCGGTATTGGAATTCTTAGGATTTCAGTATGCTTTGTTGGTTCTGACTTTATTTCCTTCACACATTCATCGATGATGTCAAGAAAACAACATGTGTCGCTTATTGCATGGGCTTTAAGGAATTGATAAAGAATGAATTCTATTTTCTCTACTCCGACTTCAAAAGTTAATTTCCCTCATTTCACATTAATGATGGTGCCAGCGGTGGCTAAGAACGGTCTTCCTAATATGATGGGAATGTTTGAGTCTTCTTGAATGTCCATTATAATGAAATCTGTGGGAATATAGAATTGACCTATTCTAACGAGGATGTTTTCTAGCATACCCACTGGGTATTTCACAGATTGATCAGCTAGTTGTAAGGACATCCTAGTTGGTCGTAGTTCTCCTAGTTGCAACTTTTCACAGATTGAAAGGGGCATCAAGCTCACACTAGCTCCTAAATCACAGAGTGCTTTGTCTATTACGAATTTCCCTATCACACAGGGTATGGAGAAACTACCAGGGTCTTTAAGCTTAGGTGGCATATTGTTCTGGATAATAGCGCTACATTCCGCAGTAAGCATCACTATCTCATTATCCTTGAGTTTCTTTTTATTAGACAATATTTCTTTAAGAAATTTGGCATAAGATGGCATTTGTGTTATGGCTTCTGTAAATGGTATTGTTATGTTTAATTGTTTCAGGAGCTCCACAAATTTCTTGAAATGTCCTTCGGTTTTAGATTTGGCTAATCTTTGAGGGAATGGAATAGGTGGCTTATATGGTGGTGGAGGTACGTATGGTTTTTCCTTTTCAGCTTTGTCTCGGACTATGATTTCTGACTCAATATTTTTATTCAGTTCGTCATTTCTTTTTGCCTTTTCGGTTTCATTTTCATTTTGTTGAGACATCGACTTAGTTGAGATTCTCAGATCTACCGATCCGTCTAATTCAGTCCCACTTCTTAATCTAATGGCATTAGCATGACCTTTCGGGTTAGGTTGTGGTTTACAAGGAAACACCCCAGCTGGAGCGACAATTGTTTCTTGTTGTTGGGCTACTTGAGAAATCTGGGTTTCTAACATTTTGTTATGTGTAGCCAAGGAATCTACTTTGGTTGCTAATTGTTTTACTAATTCGGAGGCGTGTACGTTTTGGTTTATAAATTCCTTATTTTGTTATGTTTGAGCAGCAACAAAGTTTTCCATCATCATCTCAAGGTTGGACTTACGGGGTGCTTGAGGTGCCTTTTGGAAGCCAAGAGGTGCTTGAGGGGCGTATAACGCATTGTTATTCTTATAGGAAAAGTTAGGATGATTCTTCCAACCTTGGTTATAGGTGTTAGAATACGGGTTTCCTTGAGCATAGTTCATCTGGTCAGGGGGTATCCCAGCTAGAAATTGGCATTCGGAAACGATATGTCTAGGTATTCCACACAAGTCATAGTTTCGAGCTACGGCAGCCACGGTGGCTGCGGAAGTTGGGGTTATTGCTAAACTCTCAATCTTTTGAGTCAGCGCGTCAACCTTAGCATTGACGTGGTCTATGTCACTGACTTCATGCAATCCTCGTGTGGAGGCTTGTTCTCCTCCCCATTGATAATGGTTTTGTGCCATGTTTTCAATTAGTTGATAAGCTTCATTATAGGGTTTGTCCATTAGTGCACTACCAGCGACAACGTCTAGAGATAGTTTGGTGTTATATAAGAGACCACCATAGAAGGTGTGGATGATTATCCATGGTTCAATTCCATGATATGGGCAAAGTCTCAGCATGTCCTTGTATCTCTCCCAAGCTTCGAAAAGTGATTCATCGTCTTTTTGCGTAAATCCCTTGATTTGGCCTCTCAGCATTGCAATTTTTCTTGGTGGAAAATATCTTACTAAGAAGACTTTCTTCAATTCGTCCCATGTAGTTATGGAGTTTAAAGGTAAGGATTGGAGCCACGCTATGGCTCTATCTCTTGAAGAAAAGGGAAAAAGACGTAATCGAATTGCTTCGGGATTAACACCATTAGCTTTTACTGTGTTGGCGTATTGTACGAACACAGATAAATGGAGATTTGGATCGTTTATAGGGCCTATGGAGAATTGATTTTGTTGCACGGCTTTCAACAATGAAGGTTTAAGCTCGAAGTTATTTTCCTCGATGGAAGGGGGATAAATACTCGAGTGCGATTTAACTCGAGAAGGAGCAGTGTACTCCTTAAGAGGTCGATTACCTAGTTCAGCCATGTCTAGTTTCAGAGTTCGTTCTTCAGGAATGGGAATTGGAATTGGAGCTACTTCAGGAAGATCGAGGATTCGGCGTCTTATGTTAACAAAATGTTCCATTTCGTTGATTCGTTGTACTAATTCCCCTCCTTGTAAACGAGTATTTGGCATACAATCGTTCCAAGAAAGGAAAAATGTTGCCCTAGTCTATACAGTGCAACAGAAGAATTACGATATTGACTAAATTGGTCCCCGGTAACGGCGCCAAAAACATGATCTACTTGGTATGGTAGTCTAAATGATCTGGACTGCAAGTGCGCAGTCTTATCGCGTAGTTTTAAAGACTATCGAACCCAAAGGACCAAAAGTCAAACGTATCGTTATCTAGCGTTACGGTGTAAATCTAAGGCTAAAAATATTTGGTTTAGATTAGGGGAACTAAAAGTAAGTTTAAATCTAGTTAAATAATCATAGAGGGTAAACAACCAGTATGTAATGATCAGGCTTCGGGAATTAGTAACCTATTTGGTAACTTGCAGTTTCTACCAATTCTCAGTAGAAATTTATCAATTTAAAAACCCTCGTCTCACACTGTCATGGTTGGTGATTTAGGTTATGCAATTTAAGTCCTAACGTATGCTCTCGCTATCCCTCCGGAGTTAGAAACATTCTTTTGAAAACAAATAAACTCTAATTCGCTTTAAAGCTCTCTCGCTGTTTTTAAAGCCAATGCCTAGTTACTACGTCCAGTTAAAGATCCTCAAGCTCTCGCTTTATTGAACGTAACTTCTATTCGTTTTTTACTCTCGTAACAAAACGGTTCATCATTAAAAACAAAGTAATTTAGTCCAGAAAATAGTTCAACAATTAAACAACCAATATTATTACCAAATTCCCTCAGTTTTATGATCTTACATACCGGTATAGAAATCTAGCCTAGCATATTATAAAACTCAATCACGGAATAATAAAAGCCAGACAACAAAATAAACATGGTTATCGAATTAAAGGCAAATAATAATTTATTAAAATAAAAACATTGAAATAAATTGACTGGAGACTGATAAAAATTCGTCCGGCTCTAAAGGAAGCACTCCTCCACAGGTTGGTAGGTTTTGTTTTGATACGGAACATGAACAATTGCGAAAATGAAATAATAAACTTAAATAACAATTCCGGAGGTCTTGAAATAAACTACCGGGCAATAGATTTCCGATGTAGAAATCTATTGCTTATAACGGGTTGGGAAAATAAAACTGCTAAGAAAAATAATAGCTAAAGAAAAATAATTCTGGAAAGTAGTAGCTCTATGAAATATGCACGAAGAACAAAAGGGCAGTAACCGTGTGAACCCCCTTCAGTGCATGAGGTATACTATTTATATACATCTCGAGTAATTGTTCGTGAGGATTTGTTGGAGAGATTATAGGGCTGTTGAATCTCCGCGTATCTGACTTGGTGGAAGCAGTTAACACACTTTTGGTGCAAGCTTTTAGGGACGTGGGCAAAATAATAGGGGATGTGACTTTCGTCAAAAGGATTAGTGACGTTCGTCACTTACTTGGTCAATGCATGTCGTTCGTCAAACTTGCCTTGTCGGTCGTCACGCTTGTTGACTTGCGCGCTCCTTATTTTGGGCTTGGGCTTGTTGTTGACTTTTATTGTAGCCTTTTTTTCTTCTTTTTCTTCCTTTTTCTTCTTTCTCTCATAATTAATTTGATACCTGCAAAATAGAAAAATACCGGCATAATACCAACTACAAAGTGATTTAATTTAGAATAAAAATGGAAAATAATTTAGTTAAATCAAGCTAAATATGCAATATATTTATGTGTTATCATGTTGTGGAGAAGAGAAAGTAAACATGAACATGTTATACACTCAACACATATAAAATAGTCAAGGTAAAAATTAATTATACATGAAGATCATGGTACAAACACCAAAGCACATAAACTAGGTCAAAACAAAATTGTAAAGTGAAATTCAAGTGGGTATGTGATTAGATGAACATGATGTAATGTGTCAAGTATGTGTGAAGTCATAAGCAAACACACAAGTTTAATGTACTAAAAATTTCTATGAATACCTAAGAGAACCTTTCTAAAGCATGGTCAAAAGTTAACATAAGTCTAGGTCAATACCACACCAAATTCAACCCTAAAGTAAAAGAAGGATCAAGAAGAGAACATATGAAGATGGGACATTTTTAGGGGGGTGGGGGGGGGGTGGGGGGGAGGTCTAAAGCATACAAGTCATTAGAATATGAGCTTTAACAAATCATATTTAAATTCCACAAGTCATGGAAGAAGATTTCATATATATCATACAAAAGAAATGATGCAAAGATACAAGAATTAGCAAGTTTAGTTGAAAGATTAATGATGAAGTAAGAGATCATAATTTTAGAATTATGACATGTGTTACTTGTGTTATAATTTGAATTAATATGAGGTTCAAAAGTAACATAACATGAAGATGAAACTTCATACACGAGTAAAGTCACAAGGTTTGATAATCAACATCACAAAAGATGGAAACATCAGTCTTAAACCAAATGAATATGGTAAATATCAAATGAGATGAAAAAGAATTATACTTATAGGTCATAAGTCAGTGGCATGATCCCTCCTAAAGTATCTATCATGAACATGAAGCGTTGAGTAATGCCAATGATGTGACATACTCAGTGTCATGAAAACTTGTAAAAATTGTAGTCTCTAATGCATACAAGCATGGGTGATTTAAAAATATCATACCTAAGGTTCTTAGATGTTATAGGCAAAGTCCAAAAATCAATATACCTTTATCATATATGGCATAAAAATAATGAGAAAATCATTAGACAATGATGCTCAAGGAAGACAAAAAAGAAGGCAAATGTAGCTCTCATTATGTCACCATGTTAGTTGGAAAATGAGTGCCAACTAAAAGGATCATAAGAACATGGAGAATTGAAATTAGAAGAGAATTCAAGATCAAAATCTACAAATTGGAAAATTGGACTCAAATTCCTCAACAAACATCAATACATATCAAGCATACACTCGATCAAAACAAAAAGTGAATGTGAAGTAGAAAGAAGTGTGTGATGGGTTGATCATGGAATGTGGTTTAAAATAAGATTGAGATCATAATTAAACACATCATGTTAACACCTTAAAGTCTTTAATCAAACCTAAGGCATTAACTATAGACACACACACACACAAAGTAATGCAACAATTAGGTCAAAACAACTCCGAACATGTTCTTAAATGCAAGTGAAGTTCAAGAAAGGACATGGATGAAAAGAGAGCATGCTTAAATGATATGTTGACATGCAAGTAAGTAGAACAAGTCATATATAAGAAATTAAACAAGCATCACACAAAATGCAAGAGGATCATGCACAAAGTACACAAGAGAATGGATATAAGAAACACACAATTATTAATCCTATAAAAAGGAGTTAGAGGCATGAGAAAATTTGGATAAATGGATCACAATAGAAACAAGTCAGTATCATATCCTATACCAAAAATCAGCTTAAAAATATGCACACAAGTTCCCAAATACAAGCATTTTGGTCAAGGAAAAATCCTATACATACCTCTACGTCAAAATTAGGTTAAAAATAGGAAAAAGACTTATAAAATTATTATAATTAAATCATAAGTTCATAAATATTTATAAAAGTCATAAACATCATTTTAAGTTCTTATACTGACTTAAAAAAGTGAAAATGAATTGAAATTATTAATACTAGTTTGTAAAAGGCTCAAACTAGAGAGGTTTAATAAAATTATTCCAAAGAAAATGTAAAGTCAGAAGTAAAAATTCAAAAAATTTATTTTTGTAAAATTGAATCATCCAAGAACATCAAACTTATTTATCCTTATTCTTATAAGTGAGGGAAATTAGATATTTAAGTGTTTCTTTAAGCCTAAGCAAGGAAAGGGACCAAAAACATCAATTAACTTCTAAAAATTAAACAAGAAAGCAAAATTTATTGTAAATAAAATTAAAAATCACTTTAAATTATATTAATATCTAAGTAAAATTATACATATTTTTCAATAATTTTATCTTGAAAGGAAAAATTAAAACAGAAAATATTTGCACAATGCAGCAAAAATAGAAAAAATAATGACATAGCTAACCAATTGATTTAATTATCATTCCACAAATTTTATATAAAAAAAATGTTTTCATGGAGTAGACTCAAGACACAACTCAAAACATTTTTTATAGATTTTTCAGATTAGTGAAAATTGGAAAATAAAATTCAAAATCCTAAAAGGTGCTCAAAACACCTAATTAAACTAACTAATTTATTTAATCATTCAAAAATCATAAAAATATGAAATAAAATTCAAAATATAAAAATAGACTAAAAATGAAGTCTAAAATATTTTTGTGAGAATTTTTGAATCAAAGAAAATATTAAAACCAAATTAAAGAAAACAAATAAAAATGGATGAAAATTCAAATAGAAATAAGTCTCTTACACTTGCTATAATCAAAATGCACTGTAAAAGGACCTAAATCATGTTCAATTAGGAAATGCGACATAATCGTCCCTGTAATATAGACTAAATCCTAACGAAACAACAACTTCATCACACAATCTTCACAAGCTCATAACTCATTTGTTTCTTAACAAAATTAAGTGAAACAAAAAACCAAAAATCAAGATCTCACATAGTAGATCAACAAAGAATCTATAATTCTTTAAAATGATGCACGAATCACAGAGAAATAGTGGCGTGAAGATCAGTGAAATTAAGAAAATATGAACTTGCTTAAAACAGAGTTGTCAAACTATTTTTAGATCCAAATTTATCTTTCATTTCTCAACCAAACGAGGTGATCCAAACATCAAAACTCATCACAACAATGCAAGGAAAAACATGATGATCATAGAATTTTCAAATGATGCAAGATCAAAATACAAAGTGAGCACGAAATCAGTGACAAGCAATTTTCGCACAGTCTCACATAACACAATTCAAGCAGAAATTCGTACAAGCTTATACATCAGATCTAAGATCAGGCCAGCTAAACCATAATACTTAAGATCTAAAACAAGAATGCAAGATGAAATCATGAGTTGAAGTTCAATGAGACTTACCTCAATTTGTGAAAAATAAATCCACAAGATGCCTTTGATTCTCAACAAGAAACCCGAAGATTCTTCTTCTTTTAACTTCAATGATGACGAAATGAAGAGGAAAAGAGAACTGGAGAAAGCAAGATTGAAGGAGCTTTGAAACTGGACTTTGAAGAAATGAAGAGATAAAGATAAGCATATGCGTATGGCCTCAAAATTCTATATCTGTGATGAGTGAAGAGAGGCTTCTCTTATATAGAGTATGAAGAGTGGGGGTATGATAGTCTTTGCATGCTTTTATAATGTTAGAGGGTATTTGTGTCAAAGCTGGAAGATTTGAGTGAAGGGAGAAAGCTTGTGTTTTGTCCTTTGATGAGATCTCAAATGTTGCATTTTGATGAGTAAAATTGAGAGGAAATGAGTTAAATGAGTGTGGGAAAAGTGAGTTGGCATGCTCCACATGGGAGTGAGAGAGGGTGGAAGGAATATTTGCCAAAAATGGCAATGCACGAGTACTGCATGGTTAGGCATGCATTTTTCTTGATTTGGAAAGATAACAAATGTGAGATCATGATATACATAACATGCATGGGGTGTATAGTAAGCTTTATGCAAAAAATTCCCTCATGTGTGTGAAAATCAAAATCTTACTTTTTGCCTTTACCATGTATGCCCATATGACCAGTTATGACAAATTCTAAATATCTCAAAATCTACTCGTGTGTTTTTCTTCCAATGAAGGCCCATGGAAATCTTGAATGCTAAGATTTAAATATGATGTTGATGACAATTTGAATTGAAGCTTGCACTAGTTAGAAATTTTGGCATGAAAATATTGGAAAATTCCTTGCCCAAGTCTTGTTGCACGCACACGACATGTTGTCTGGCCAGAAAAAATAGCACGTGGTTCCCTTGAGTTCTCAACATCACAAATTTCTCCATAATGCAAAAAATAAAATGATCCTTGAATAAAAACTGAAGAGGACACAATAATCACTAACTTTGATGTTCAAACATTTTTAAAATTATGATTAATTCAACAAGAAAAGTGATGGTGAAGGCATGCCCACCATCTGTTTGATCAAATTCTGCGCGTGAGGCCTTGTTTTCCAGGTATACTTACCTTCACAAAAATGTATAGGAGGATTCAAGCGACAATTTTGATGTTGACACTTTTCAAAATTGAAACCATTCGATACTTCAAAAGTGGACACGAAGAAATCTTCCTTTTAGTCAAAAATCTTATAAATCTGTGTCCAAAAATTTCCAAGACAAATATCTCTCAAAATAATCTCTTTTTGGTCTTTACACCAAAAGGAAAAATTTGAAGAACTTTCTCTCCTATTTCCAACCATATAAGGTTTGCACATTTTCGATAAAGATTGAAGAAGTTGTGACCATTCAAAGTTTAGTACTAGGAACACTTGGAAAATTTCAAAAGTTCAAATAACTTCTTTGACAAGTTATCTTAAAATTCCAACACTCTCTTGATTTTATTTCATCAATGACCATAAAAAATTAAAATGTGGATGTTGAATTGTAGGTTGACCGAAAATCCCCTTTGTCACAATTAACTTTTGTTGACTTTTGCTCAAATGATTGTTTTACCCCCAATTGACCAATTAAACCACTTCCAATCAAAATTGATGTTAAATCCTTCAATTATAAGTACTTAATAACATATAGATAGGTATGGAATCGAGTCTTGATAAAAAATCAAATATTTCCAGATTAAATCCAAAACCCTAGTGTTGGTTCTCTATGCTAGGAGATGATCATTATTCTCAAAACCCTAATTCCTCTGAGCATGATGAGGAATTTATTGAAAAAATATGTCTCATATAAAAATGAGAGGATATTTCTCCATAAATTTGGCACATACAAGTATTAAACACTTCATCTGGCTAAAACCCTAATTTCAAGAGATGCATAGGATATGAATGATTCAAGGATCAACACTTGCAATTCAAGCTTCTGATGAATCAAAGAGATATATGAGATATCTTGAGGTATGATAAACCTTTAAAGTTTTGGATGACTCAAAGATTGATGTCATGAGACCCTTCCCGCATTGATTGATAACACAACCATCTTCTAAAGCTTGCAAAGGAACTTGGGAACCAAAATATCTTGATCCTATCACAATGTATGAATGCATATGATGAAACATAAGCCATAAAATTTTAAAATAAAGAGGGTAAAGTTGGGGTGAAACAGGTGATTGTGTGTTTAGAAAGATATATTTGAGGTATGGGTATCATCAGATTCATGTAAATGCTGAAGATATTCAGAAGTCTGCATTTAAAACAACGTATGGTCATTATGAGTATTCCATGATGCCTTTCGGTGTGACCAATGCACCTGGTGTATTTATGGAATATATGAATATGATTTTACATCAGTATTTGGATAAGTTTGTGGTTATTTTCATTGATGATATTTTGATCTATTCAAAGAGTGAAGAAGATCATACTGAGCATCTGAATATTGTGTTATCTATGTTGAAAGAGAAGCAGTTGTATGCTAAGTTTTCTAAGTGTGAGTTCTAGTTGAAGGAAGTGACTTTCCTTGGTCATGTGATATAAAATGTGGTATTTCTGTTGATTCATCGAAGATTGGGGCTATATCTCAATGGGAAGCTCTAAAATCTGTTTATGAGATTAGAAGTTTTCTTTTTTTAGCAGGTTATTATCAGAAGTTTATTGAAGGCTTTTCCAATTTAGCTTTGTCGTTGATACAATTGACTAGGAAGGGTCAAGCTTTTATTTGGACTGTGTAGCAGTATAAATGTTGAGACAAAGCCATTGGATTGACTTAACTCGCACAGATCAAATAAAAATCGCCATCGAGCTTTATTATTTCCAAAGGAATGGGAAAATAAATAATAACCCAAAATAAGGGGAGAGAATCTAAGTTCGGGGGTTGGTTATGGAAAGGTAAGGTATTATCACCCTAAACATCTACGGTACTCTGCAGGAACCTCTTTGAAAATCTGTGTATTTTGGCTATAGCCGTTGTATAAAAATAGATTGTGGGGATGAGAAAAGAAACTTTTTTCTTACAATTTTTGCACCCGCCACGGTTGTGGACCTTTAGTGCCTACGTACCACCTTCTGTTCAATAGCGGATCATGGTACTCGTAGTTCACCTTTAAAAATTCTAAAACACAAGTGTGTTGGTTAGTTTTAAGAGACGAGACATCACCGTCTTATCTGAGTGGAAGAACATACTTACTACCCACGATTATGAGAAAGGAGAATTTGCTTCATCTCAAAGTGGAGGATATGACTTGGATTTTAAAATCAATAAAGCCTTGCACAACACACGAGTGGAAAATATCTCACTTCACTATATATCATAGAAGTATAGCAGCTCGTATCACTACAAAGATTGACAAGAGTCTAATATTTTGAGAAAATTTTAAGATAAAAAGCCAAAGTGGCAAAATAGTTTGAATGAGATTGATTGACTTTTAGACTTCTCAAAAAAAATGTCAAAGTATTATTAGGTTGGTTAAAGTTTGTGTAGGTGTTTAGGTATTGGCTTGCATTTTTGGTAAATCCCAAGTGTATGTGTGAATGTCATGACTGATGTCATAACATTCTAGTTCAGTTTGTACTAACTCATTAGGTACCTTTGCAGAAAAATATTGTATTTCAAGTACTGATGTTTATAAGTGTGTATCTGAGCATTTTGCAAAATGATCACATTTTGCTAAATCAGTAGACAGGTTTTCTCAGATGTCATAACAGATGTTATGACATCCTGTTCTGAACTAACAGGATTGCAGGATTGGATAAGTCTGAGTTTTTTCAGGAAATAACTCAGTCCTTCCTGAACAGAATCCTGCGTTTTCTGAGGGGTAACCTAGCTCAACCCTAACCTGGTTAATAAAGTCCCGTGACCTGGTCTTTAGGTCAAACGGAATTATCCCTAGGTTTTTGGAAACCCTAACTGAAGTTGCAGCTGCTATATATTCAACAGAGCTGCTGTTTTTCAAGCATCACTGATTTTGATTAGAAGATCATTTGTAATCTGTATAGATTTGATTATTGTACTCCAAGCAATTATCGTTGTGATAAGTGCCTTGGAATAGGTTTCTAATTGTAAGGGTTGTGTAGCACTCAAAGCTTTGAAGCAAGAGTGTTTGAATGTCCTTGACTAAAGCTGTGAAGCAGAGTCAAGTTAGTTGTGTGCATCACTCAAAGCTGTGAAGCACGAGTGATTGTGTTGCTTGATTAAAAAGCTGTGAAGCTTAATCAAGTGTTTGTTTTTGAAGAGTGTCTTCATCAATTCTTAAGTCAAATTGGTTTATGTATCACTGCTGTGATTGAGGGGGAGTGAGTAGGAACTCAAGTTTAAGTTGTACTTAGATTGGAATTGCATTGGGTAGGTCTTAAGTGAAGGAGATAAACTGGTTGGTTTATTCCTGAATTAACATCTCTTATAGTGGATTTCCTCCCTGGCTTGGTAGCCCCCAGAGTAGGTGTTGTTGCACACTGAACTGGGTAAACAATTGACTGTGTTCTTTATTGCTTTTGTATTTACTGTCATATAGTAAGTCAGATACGGTGTCATAACATTGAACGTGACATTGAGTATCTGCAGCCAGAATTTCAATTGGCATCAGAGCAGGCACCCTGCCTGTATTACTGGGTGAGATCTAGGGATATCACTTTCTGGCACTATGGACAAAGAAGAAGTTTTTGGAAATAGACCACCCATTCTGGATGGAACTAATTATGACTACTGGAAACCTCGTATGATTGCCTTCCTAAAATCTCTGGACAAAAAGGCTTGGAGAGCTGCTGACAAAGGATGGATTCATCCCACCATAACTGAGATAGATGGGACAATCAGTCTGAAGCCTGAGGAAGATTGGAGTAAAGAAGAAGATGAGTTAGCTCTGGGAAATTCAAAAGCCTTAAATGCCTTGTTCAATGGAATTGATAGAAACATTTTCAGACTAGTACATCAATATGAACTGGCCAAGGAAGTTTGGGACACTCTCAAAACTACTCATGAGGGCACTTCCGAAGTAAAAATGTCAAGGCTTCAGATGTTGACTACCAAATTTGAGAATCTAAAAATGATGGAAGATGAAACCATTCATGAGTTTCACATGAACATCTTGGAGATTGCCAACACCTCAGGAGCACTGGGAGAAAAGATGTCAGAAGAAAAACTGGTGAGGAAGATTCTCAGATCCTTGCCTAAAAGATTTGCAATGAAGGTAACTGCCATAGAGGAAGCCCAGGACATTAGCAAGTTGAAAGTGGATGAACTTATTGGGTCTCTTCAGACTTTTGAGATGGGGATTACTGATAATGGTGACAAGAAGAACAAAAGCATAGCACTTGTATCCAACACTGATGTTGAATACAAGGAGGATGAAGAAGAAAACATATCAGAAGCTATTGCCATGCTTGGAAGACAGTTCAACAGACTCATCAAAAGAATGGACCCAAAGTCAAGGTCTAATGTTCATAACATTCCCTCTGACATTGACAGTTCCAGCAGAAGACCAAGGTCAGAAGATAAGGGAAACCAAGGCAGAGGTATTCAATGCCATGGATGTGAAGGATATGGACATATTCGAGCTGAATGTCCTACCTTTCTTAAGAAGCAAAAGAAAGGAATGACTGTTACTTGGTCTGACTATGATTCAGAAAGTAATTCTGAAGAAGAATCTGCCAAACTAGTTACTGCCCTAACTAGTGTTTGTACTTCTGAAAGTGACACTAGTGATGAAGAAGTGACATTTGAAGAACTAGCTGATACCTACAAGAAATTGTGTATCAGAAGTGCTGAAGACTGTGTGCAGAATGAGAAACAATCAAAACTCATTATAAAGCTGGAGGCTGAAAAAAGGGAAAATCTTGAAACTATAAGTCATCTAGAAGGAGAAGTTCAACTGCTGAACTCACAACTGAATCAAATGACCAAATCTGTCAAGATGTTGACCAATGGAACAGACAAATTGGAAGAGATCCTTCAGGTTGGACAAAATGTGGGAAATAAATCTGGACTAGGATTTATGGAAGCAAAGAAATCTGGTACTGATAAGCAAATGTCAAAACGGATGTCTCAACACAACTCTCAACATCAGGAACAGAGACATATGAAGAAAAGGTACCAAAGATGGAAATGTCATCATTGTGGGAGATATGGTCACATAAAGCCCTTCTGCTTCAGACTACATGGATATCCTAATCAGAACTCAGGTGTCAAACCTAAGTCTAAAAAGGTACATCATGCTCCTAAATGGAAGAAAAAGGCTACTGCACTGATAGCTCACACTTCCCTGAGGGTCTCTGCAAAGGAAGATTGGTACTTTGACAGTGGATGTTCCAGACACATGACTGGATTCAAAAATCTCCTCAATAATGTTATGCCTCACACCACCAGTTTTGTGACCTTTGGAGATGGTGCTAAAGGTGAAGTCAAAGGAGTTGGTAATTTGGACTGCCCTGGAGTTCCAAGTCTGAATAAAGTACTGCTGGTAAAAGGGTTGACTGCTAATCTCATTAGTATCAGTCAATTATGTGATCTAGGATTCAAGGTCAACTTCTCAAGATCTGAATGTCTAGTAATTAATGAAAAACTAGAAGTTGTAATGAGAGGAATCAAATCCAAAGATAACTGTTACGTGTGGCAGCCTGAGAACACTGATATCTCCACTATGTGTCAAATCATCAAAGAAGAAAAAGAGATGAAACTGTGGCAGCATAAGCTTGGTCTCCTTCATCTAAGAAGAATGAAGAGAGATATCTCTATGGAAACTGTCAGAAGAACTCCAAAACTACAGGTTGATAATATCTGTGATGTGGCAAATAAACTTGAAGAAGAATGTGTTGTCAGAACCTTAAGTCATCTTGACAAGGATGTTGGAAATAACAAGTCTAATAAATTCTGTTCTCAAAACATCTGGTCAAAACAGATGCTCCCTGAGTACAATGTTACACAAGATGTTGTGACATTATGTTGTGACAATCTGAAAACAATCAACATTTCCTTGAACCCTATTGACTTTGAAGAGAAGAAGTCATTTAAACTGGAACATAGTTTCTCTAAGCTTCAGCTGACTGATTCTTCTACCAAGGCTCTTGTTGGAAATAAACTTGAAAATTTGAGGGGTAGGTTGGGTATTCACCAACATAAGAAATTATAGCAATTAATTTTTCTTAAAACAAGGGTTGAAGGGATTAATTTTATTAAGTCTATATTTAGTGGGTTAATCATATTCTTTCACAATTCCTTCAAAAGATTTAAGAAGTTGAAGAGACTCCCTTTTACCCTCTACCTCTCTCATCCTTGCAACCTGTTTCCTCCTCCCAGTCAAAGATTTTTCTCAAACTGCTGCCATTACTCAAAGTCAATCAAAATGTCTCAGACATCGTCTTCAACCATGGCGACTTCATCTTCCTCATCATCGTCATCATCTGACCAAGATTCTAGGGCAATCACTACATGCATAGAATCTGAAGTTCTTGAGGTCACTCCTCTCAGGGAGATGGCAACTGACCCAGCCAGAGTCAAAAAGCTCAGAACCAGACATGCAGGAAGAGCTTAAGCTACAGCCTCTGGTAATTCTTCTCATCCTTCGTCTTCTGTACCTAATAGAGAAGGATCAGTTCAAGTTCACCAAGCTATTGCTAGGCTGGTTACTAGTATACTGAGTGGCAACCAATCTGTACCGGGGATTTCTATCCCTTTAAATCAATCAGAAAGTCCAAATGTGGAAGTTTCTGAAAATGTAGATGTCACTGAGAATGTTGTGACACCAAAAGACAACATTCAGAACCCCTCTGAAAAGGCTGCTGATCCACCTATCATTGATGTGGATGAAGATTACTCAGATAATGAACTGATTGCTAATGTGAACCCTAGCATAGCTAGGAGATTGATGAAAAGAAAGAGTAGTCAGAATGATAAACCTGATGCTAAGAAATCCAAGGCTGAAGGCATGGCTGAGAAAAGTATTCAGACAAAAGGGAAGAAGGCCCAGGTGCATACTGCTAGACAACCAATCTCTAAGAAGAGTAAAGAACCTGAAACTTCTGATTCTGATGAGGAATCAGAATTTGAGATTGATATTGAAGAAACTCCCATCAGAAGGAAGCTCCCCTCCAGCAAGATTGCTAGAGTGCCTGAAGTGCCAACAGACAACATCTCTTTTCATCATCCTGACAATGCAAACAGATGGAAGTATGTTTGCTTAAAGAGAATAGCATTAGAGAGAGAACTCAACAATGATGCCTTGGAGTGCAAAGACATCATGGACCTGATCAAGAATGCTGGACTAATGAAGACAGTGATAAAGTTTAACAAATGCTATGAAAATCTGGTCAAGGAGTTTGTAGTGAACTTGTCTAATGATTGTGCTGATGGAAGGTCAGCTGACTTTGAAAGTGTGTTTGTTAGAGGAAGAAGGGTCAAGTTCTCTCCATCAGAAATCAACAAGTTTCTTGGAAGAACAAATGAGGACTGTCCTGATCTAGAGGCAACTGACAATGAAGTTTGTCTAACCATCACAGCCAGGCAAGTAAAGTGCTGGCCTTTGAAAGGGAAGCTGAAGGCTAGTAAACTCAGCATGAAATTTTCCATCTTGCATAAAATAGGTGCAGCCAACTGGGTGCCTACAAATCACAAATCAACTATCTCCACAGGATTGGGGAGATTTATCTATGCTGTGGGAACCAAGACTGCTTTTGACTATGGGAGGTACATCTTTGAACAAACTTTAAAGCATGCTGGCAGTTATGCTGTCAGAGGACCAATTGCCTTTCCCTCCCTTCTTTGTGGAATCATCCTTGCACAATACCCTGATAACCTTGTGGCAAGAGATACAGTCTGCAAAAGAGCTCCTGCCCTTGGCCTGCACTACAAATTGTTTCAGGGATCTCATGCTCCAGACATTGTCATAACATCAGCTGAGACATCGTCTGTGAAGACCCAGTCCAAGACATCAGATGTCATAGCTGTTTTAAAAGAAACTTGCAAAGAGCTGGATACTAGAAAAAGGACCCTAGAACTTCTAATTGCCAGGCTAGAAAAGGAGGAAGCTGAAGAAAACAGAAGGGAAGAAGGTGAAGGAAATCTCAACATTGAAGAAACTAGCTCCTCAGAATCTGATGACAGTGCTTGAAGGTTGATTGCTGTTTGGTGGTGTTGCTGGTTGGTGCTGATATCTGGTGGAGTTTGGAAGTTGTTTTCTGCTGCTCTTATTATTTTGTTTTGGATAATTGTATAATTTTATGAACATGTATCTTTGGCCCATTTGTGGCTAAAGAGGGGATGAATATTTTGGTACTTACTTAATTAGTACTTGACATTCTATTTTTCTGCTGTCACTTATTTCTGCTGCTATCTATCTCTGATTGCTTAGGATCTTTAGCCAAAAATCTGCCAAAGGGGGAGTTTGTAGGTGTTTAGGTATTGGCTTGCATTTTTGGTAAATCCCAAGTGTATGTGTGAATGTCATGACTGATGTCATAACATTCTAGTTCAGTTTGTACTAACTCATTAGGTACCTTTGCAGAAAAATATTGTATTTCAAGTACTGATGTTTATAAGTGTGTATCTGAGCATTTTGCAAAATGATCACATTTTGCTAAATCAGTAGACATGTTTTCTCAGATGTCATAACAGATGTTATGACATCCTGTTCTGAACTAACAGGATTGCAGGATTGGATAAGTCTGAGTTTTTTCAGGAAATAACTCAGTCCTTCCTGAACAGAATCCTGCGTTTTCTGAGGGGTAACCTAGCTCAACCCTAACCTGGTTAATAAAGTCCTGTGACCTGGTCTTTAGGTCAAACGGAATTATCCCTAGGTTTTTGGAAACCCTAACTGAAGTTGCAGCTGCTATATATTCAACAGAGCTGCTGTTTTTCAAGCATCGCTGATTTTGATTAGAAGATCATTTGTAATCTGTATAGATTTGATTATTGTACTCCAAGCAATTATCATTGTGATAAGTGCCTTGGAATAGGTTTCTAATTGTAAGGGTTGTGTAGCACTCAAAGCTTTGAAGCAAGAGTGTTTGAATGTCCTTGACTAAAGTTGTGAAGCAGAGTCAAGTTAGTTGTGTGCATCACTCAAAGCTGTGAAGCACGAGTGATTGTGTTGCTTGATTAAAAAGCTGTGAAGCTTAATCAAGTGTTTGTTTTTGAAGAGTGTCTTCATCAATTCTTAAGTCAAATTGGTTTATGTATCACTGCTGTGATTGAGGGGGAGTGAGTAGGAACTCAGGTTTAAGTTGTACTTAGATTGGAATTGCATTGGGTAGGTCTTAAGTGAAGGAGATAAACTGGTTGGTTTATTCCTGAATTAACATCTCTTATAGTGGATTTCCTCCCTGGCTTGGTAGCCCCCAGAGTAGGTGTTGTTGCACACTGAACTGGGTAAACAATTGACTGTGTTCTTTATTGCTTTTGTATTTACTGTCATATAGTAAGTCAGATACGGTGTCATAACATTGAACGTGACATTGAGTATCTGCAGCCAGAATTTCAGTTTGATTAAGAAAAATATTTTGAAAATGCATGGACATAAGTCCAAGTTTATTGTGAAAGTGGTTCAAGTTTAGAAAACAAGAATAGTTTTTAAAATGAGGGAGAAGATTTTGAAATAAAGAATATGGGAGGAGATGAAGGGACTATCCTAAAGCATAAAATAAGAGCTAGGGAAAAGAATCGTCTAACCAACAAGAAGCCAACACTTGACACAATGAGTCAAAATAGAATTCTCATCCTTTGGATTGAAACCAAGCAAGCAAGGATACTAAACCTCTTAAGAAAACCAAGCTTCAAATGCATTAAGTCTTCACACAAATTAGGCATAGTAACAGCTATATACAGATAAACTTCCAATCACTGTAAAAGCATATAGTCAGAATAACCTACATACCAAGAAAACAAGCAACCCAATGTCTTGGGGAGAACCCCAAGAATCCAAGACAAAATAACAATTGAAGTCAAAAAGTCCCAAGGTAGGTCAATGTCTCTAATCCTAAGGCCAAGAAGTCCATAATCTCCATAATACCCAGAATAGTAACCAAATAGTCCAAGTAACATTAAAGTTTTTTATGGTTCAAGTTGATTATTAGGTATCTTCAAAAAGAAATGAAAAGCTCAAGTGAGAAAAATAAAAATGACATAAAAGTAAATGCTCAAGTGAGCAAAGATAAAAATAGCATGAAATGTAAATGCTAAAATAAAACGGTGCATAAAGTAAAGGCATAAAATAAAAGCATAAAATAAAGGCATAAGATAAAAGTCAACTGTTAATGAATTAGTAATTAGAGGTTAGTTGAATGACCATCTTGAAAATTGAATTCGAAACTCATTAGAGGATTGATAAAAACCAAAGCCTCTCAACAACAAGTTTCATTAGCTTTTTGTCAAGTATATCATTCATTTCAAAATTTCAAGGCAACAATAAATGACCAATGATATTTAAGTGATTCACTTTGACCAAAGCTTATGAAGATTCATTAGAGGATTGATAAGACCAACACATCTTAATAATGAATCACAATATTATTGGATCAAAGGTTTCACATTAACATACTTGGGCTTGCAAACATAGGTTTGGGCCACGAATGATCATTTCTCGAATTGGGACAAAATTTAGCATTATGTTAAGTAATCGTATGTTGACTTATATAGAAGTCGCACCTATTTTGAGGTCGGTCAATAGCAATCTATGTACCATATGTTCAGAGTAATGGTATGTAAACCATTCTCCAAAACATATAATACAAGTAAGAAAGGGATAAGATGAAGAGGGAGGGTATAAGAATTAAACTACATTTGAACCAAAAATTTAATCAAGCTATCATTAAAACCATTCATCCATTTTGGTGGAGTTGAACTCAACACCGAAGATCCAATGATGTTAATGAAGTTCATGACCAAAATCTCATAGTTCAAGATCTGCCATAATATATATACAAAAATAAAATTTTATTTTAAAAAATAAAGAAAAAAGATTTTTAAAATGGTTTTAAATAAAAATAAAAGGGGAAAATAACAACTATATTCAAAACATCCAAAAAAAATTCAATGAGACCATAGAAAAATCAGAAATAATCTCAAATATTTTTATAAAATTTTTGGTAATTTTTTTAAAGTCGGAAAATATTTTTAAAATTAAAAGAAATAGGCAAAATAAACCAAAAATTGTGAAAAATAGTAAAGTCAGAAATAAAAATAAAATGAGGTCACCAATATTTGTCAAGAGGTCATTTGATCCTTCCATATTTTTTTAGAATTTAGAAATTAAGAAAAGTATTTTTAAACATTTAAAATAACTCAAATAAAGTAAAAAAATATAAAAAAAATACGAAAACACAAAATAAAATTGTGAAAATATAATAATCAGAAAGAGAAAAATCAAAAGTATTTTTAAGATTTTATTTTAGATTTTTTGAAGTTAAAATGATTTTTTTAGGAGTTTTTGAAGTTTAAAACAAATAAAATATAAAATCATAAAATAAAATAAAAACCTAAAAGATGTAGACCATTGGATCAATGTCAAAACGCGTTAGTAATTAGATCCAAGGGATCTGGAGCGTTTTGCATATCATGGACATTAGTGAATAAAACACTGAATCATTTACTATAATCAGAATTAAAAAAAACAAATGGCACGATATCATTGGTTGAGAGATGACACGTTGGTCATCTTTAACCTTCAGCCATGCGAATTGCAGGTCTCTAAAATGGAAAATTTAGAGCTCGAGACCGGTACCATTTACTTCGTCTCTTCAAGACGATTCTAATGGTACCCTTGCAAAAAATTTATGTAAGGTGTAGCTCAATCGTTTTGGAAGGAAAGGTTTGAAAAGGGATTTTAAATTCGTGGCTGCAACTCACTTTCAGTTGAAAAAAAATGTTGCGACTAGAATCAGAATGATGAGAGCTTCATTACAGTACCAAAGTTTGGGAGAATTGGTGAAAGAATCTACCTATTGAAGTTCAAATTCAAAGCTCTGAAACTTGACTTGGCTAGCACGATTTTGGAAGGCTTAGAGCTTAGTTCTTCTTCTGTTAGCTTCAGTGAAGTTCAAGGATGAAGAATTAACAAAGAAAATGGATTGAGGAAAGTTGTAAAACTAAATTCGAAGTTGTAGAAAGGTGGATTTAAGAGAGAGTTTGGCAGGGTGATTCTGGCTATCTAAGTTTGCTAAAATGAGTGGGATAGAGCCTGTATTTATAGGAGAAGTGAATGGAATCAAGAGGAGGGGTGAATGATGCTATTTGGAGGGAAATCGTGCACACATGTTTTCATAAAATAAGTGTCATCACATGTGCATTAAAAATCATCCAAATGATGTGTTTTTACACTCTAAAAAATCCACACGCTTATGCTAATAATGTTTAAGTAGAAAATGCGCATAAATTTGGTGATTAGAAGTCAAATTATGGAAATTGCATTCTGACTGTTTGAGAAACTTCAGTTCAAAGGTACCAACTTTGAAATCATGGTGTAAACAACTTAGGGAACCTTAGGACTTGATTATTGATGCATTGGAAAGATAAGATCACAAAATTTACAATGTGAAGAGAATGGAATCAAATGGATGCTTGAGCTGAAAGTTGTGATGAGTCAAAATTGAGAAAAAATGCTAACATTTTGTACTTAAAAAAACTTCTTAGTTATTGTTCAAAAATGACCTATAATGTCTTGCATCCAAACATGGCCTTCCATTTATAATTTGCTCTAGACCAAAAAAGATGGAATGAAGTTGATCCCTTGATGACATTTTGAGACTTGAACCATTTAAAATCTCCAAAAAATTAGAAAGTTATGACTTGGTGAAGTTGGTGAAAATTCATGAGATGACCTATAATCTTTTGAGTCCTTAAGACATCTTCCATCCATTTTCAAGCTTTTCACATGAAAGAAGAGTTAAATTTCACACCTTTAAGATCATTATGGAAAAATAATGGACTCAAGGAGATAAAAATTAACCAAGTTATGATCTTTTGAAGTCACATAAAGGAATTTGATGGCCTATCTAGATGATTTGTAATATTTCTAAATCATTAGGCATCTTCAACATAAAATTTTCTTGAAACCTTTGAATTTATTTGTTGATAACCCTTTAAAGAGTAGCATTACTTTGGAATCACTCAAAAATACCAAAAGATGAGCAAGATATAACCCTTAGAAGTTCAAAACCCACGCTTCTAGAGCAACAAAATGCCTTGGAAACCCTTTTCAATTTTGACAAACTTTCTTACACAAATACCTTTGTCCTGTAAATAGAAGTTGTTGAGGATGATAATTAGAAACCATAGCAACCATAACCACTTCCAAATATTAAGAACTGAGGGAGTTATGCGCATGTGATCAGGAAATCAAGAGCTTGTCCAATTAGGTCAAACTTCTTCAATCAACCTTTACATATTTGAACTATCTTTGACAACTTAAGGCATGATGAATCATAATAGACTTATTCATGATGTTACTTTGAAGCATCTTCAATGATGAAGCTTGAATCTCAATGAAGCTTTGTTAAATAAGGCATGGAAATAAACTCATGAACCTGTAGATCCACTTGATAGAATGTGTTGTGCTTCCACCTATAATATCATCAATTATGGAAAACATTTATAATATTCATTATTTAAAATTTAATTAAAAAAACATAGATGATCACAAGATACAAGTCAAGGTGCTTGGTGATTCAAGCCAAAATCAAAATCGTTTAAGAATTCCAACCATCTTCTTTGCCTCATATTCAACTGTTTTTGACCAAATAGATACTTCAAACTCTTGTGATCACTAAACACATCAAATCTTGATCCAAACAAATAATGGCTCCAAATATTCAATATAAACACCACAACAACTAACTCAAAATCATGAATCAGATAATTCCTTTCGTGCACTTTAAGTTTCCTTGAATCTTAATCTACAACTTGTCGATTCTTCATCAGCACACCTCCTAAACACATTAATGAAGCATCAGAATACACAACAAATGGTTATGCCGGATCAGGCAAAATCAAAATATGAGTGGTTGTAAATCTTATGTTAAGCTCTTGAAAACCAGCTTCACATTGAGCAGTCTGTTATACCCCAATTTTCCCCCCTAAGATCCCTCTATCATCTCATATCAACTCAATCACAATAAAATCACATCAGGGAAGCACCAAGCACCTTGACTTGTATCTTGTGATCATCTATGTTTTTTTAATTAAATTTTAAATAATGAATATTATAAATGTTTTCTATAATTGATGATATTATAGGTGGAAGCACAACACTTTCTGAAATTCTGACTACAAATACTCAATGTCACGTTTAATGTTATGACACCGTATCTGACTTTCTATAAGACAGTAAATACAAAAACAGTAAAGAACATAGTCAATTGTTTACCCAGTTCAGTGTGCAACAACACCTACTCTGGGGGCTACCAAGCCAGGGAGGAAATCCACTATAAGAGATGTTAATTCAGGAATAAACCAACCAGTTTATCTCCTTCACTTAAGACCTACCCAATGCAATTTCAATCTAAGTACAACTTAAACCTGAGTTCCTACTCACTCCCCCTCAATCACAGCAGTGATACATAAAACAATTTGACTAATGAATTGATGAAGACACTCTTCAAAAACATACACTTGATTAAGCTTCACAGCTTTTTAATCAAGCAACACAACCACTCTTGCTTCACAGCTTTGAGTGATACACACACCTAACTTGACTCTGCTTCACAGCTTTAGTCAAGAAACATACAAACACTCTTGCTTCAAAGCTTTGAGTGCTACACAACCCTTACAATTAAAAACCTATTCCAAGTCACTTATCACAATGATAATTGCTTGAAGTACAATAATTAAACCTATACAGTTTACAAATGATCTTCTGACCAAAAAGGGATTACTTGCAAAACAGCAGCTCTGTTGAATATATAGCAGCTGCATCTTCAGTTAGGGTTTCCACAAAAAGCTAGGGTTAATTCCATTTGACCTTAAGACTAGGTCACAGGACTTTACTAACCAGGTTAGGGTTGAGCTAGGTTAACCCAAAGAAAACGCATGATTCTGTTCTGGAAAGACTGAGTCATTTTCCTGAAAAAACTCAGAATTAACCAAACTGCAAACCTGTTAGTTCAGAACAAGATGTCTTAACATCTGTTATGACATCTGAAAAACCTGTCTACTGATTTAGGAAAATGTGATCATTTTGCAAAATGCTCAGATACACACTTATAAACATCAGTACCTGAATGACAATATTTTTCTGCAAAGGTACCTAATGAATCAGTACAAACTAAACTAGAATGTTATGACATCAGTCATGACATTCACACATACACTTGGGTTTTACCAAAAATGTAAGCCAATAACTAAACAACTACAAACTCCCCCTTTGGCATATTTTTGGCTAAAGACCCTAAGTAATCAGAGATAGATAGCAGCAAAAAGAAATGACTGCAGAAAAATAGAATTTCTAATTAAGTAAGTACCAAAATATTCTCCCCCTCTTTAGCCACAAATGGGCCAAAGAAACATGTTCATAAAAATTATACAGTCATCCAGAAAAAAGTAATAAGAGCAGCAGCTAAAAACTGAACACACTTCCAAACTCCACCAGGTATCACCACCACCAATCAGCAACACCTTTAAGCACTATCATCAGACTCAGAGGATTCGGGCTTCTTCCTTTTCTTGTGAGAAATGTCAGCATTCTTCTCTTTGTCTGATGTCTCAACATCCTTAGAGACATCTGGATTTGTTTCAGCATTTGAACTTTCTTGATTCAAAGGAACAGAAATGCCAGGAACTGAGTGGTTCTCGTTCAGAATTCTTGAAACAATTTTAGCTATTGCTTGACTAACATAGGCTGACCCTTCCCTATTTGCAATTTCAGGGGGAACTGAAAAAGAAGGATGAGATGGATTACCAGAGGCAGAAGCTTGGGACTTTCCTGCATGTCTTGTTCTCAACTCTTTGACCTTGGTGGGGTTAGTTCCTACTTTTCTACGAGAAGAGATCTACAGGACTTCAGAGTCCAGACAAGAAGAGACTGTCCTAGAATCTTGATCAAAGGAAGAGGTTGAAATAGTCGTATTGGATGATGATGGTGTTTGAGACATTTTGACAGTCTTAGAGGACCAACAGCAACTGAAGAGAAAATTTTGATTGAGAGACTGGGTTTTGATGAGGAGACGAGAGGGGAAGGAAGAAGAGGAGTGTCTATTCAACTTCTTAAAAGAATTGAAGGAAATGGGAAAATATAATTTTAACCCAATCAGAACAAGCATAACTCCTTTAACCCTTGTTTTAAGCAAAATTAATTGCTACAGTTCCCCATGTTGGCAAATACCCAACTTACCCCTCAAGTTTTCAAATTGATTTGCATCAAGAGCCTTGGTAAAAATGTCAGCCAGCTGTAGCTCAGTGGCAACATGTTCCAATTTGATTGTCTTCTCTTCTACAAGGTCTCTGATAAAGTGATGTCGTATGTCAATATGTTTGGTCCTACTATGCTGAATGGGATTCTTGGAAATGTTGATTGTACTCAGATTGTCACAGTACTATGTCATAACATCTTGTGTGACATTATACTCAGTAAGCATCTGTTTCATCCAGATCATTTGAGAGCAGCTACTACCAGCTGCAATGTATTCAGCTTCAGCAGTAGAAAGAGACACACAATTCTGTTTCACCCAAGAAGATCCTCCATAGGTGCTTTTTCTATCATCAGCACTACCAGCCCAATCAGCATCACAGTAGCCAGTCAGAGCTGGTTCACAGCCATGAGAATACATCAACCCATAGTTGTAAGTTCCACTTACATACTTCAAAATTCTCTTCACTTGATTGATATGACTGACTTTGGGATCAGCTTGATATCTTGCACAAACTCCAACTGCAAAGGCAATATCAGGTCTGCTGGCAGTTAAGTACAACAAGCTTCCTATCATGCTTATGTACAGACTTTGATCCACCTTAATCCCACTTGAATCTTTGGAAAGCTTTAGATGAGTAGGAGTAGGAGTCCTTTTGTGACTTGCATTCTCCATACCAAATTTCTTTACAATGTTCTTAACATACTTGCTTTGAGATAAGAAGATTGATTCCTCCATCGGTGAGACTTGCAGTCCAAGAAAATAAGTTAGTTCTCCCATGAGACTCATTTCGAATTCAGCCTGCATCTGGTCAGCAAAGTGTTTAACCATATGTTCTGACATTCCTCCAAACACTATGTCATCAACATATATTTGGGCAACCATCAACTTCACTCCTTCAGTTCTGACAAAGAGAGTTTAGTCCAAGCCTCCTTTTCTGTAGCCTTTGTCTGAGAGAAACTTTGTTAACCTGTCATACCAAGCTCTAGGGGCTTGTTTCAGGCCATATAGAGCTTTTCTCAATTTGTAGACATGATCAGGGTGGGTTGGATCCACAAAGCCTTTAGGTTGTTCCACATAAGCTTCCTCATTTAAGTACCCATTTAGAAAGGCACTTTTCACATCCATCTGAAATAACTTGAACTTCAGAAGACAAGCAATTGACAGTAGGAGTCTGATTGATTCCAGCCTGGCTACAGGTGCAAATGTTTCATCAAAATCAACCCCTTCAACCTGGGTGTATCCTTGAGCAACAAGTCTTTCCTTATTTCTGGTGACAACTCCTTCAGCATCTGACTTGTTCTTGAAAATCCATTTTGTCCCAATGATGTTAGTTCCTTCAGGTCTAGGAACCAGTTCCCAAACTTCATGTTGCTTGAATTGGTTCGGTTCATCTTGCATTGCACCAATCCAGTATTCATCAGTTAAAGCTTCCTTGACATTTCTTGGTTCCATTTTAGACACAAAACAAGAGTTTGAGATGATTTCTCTAGATCTTGTGATGACTCCACTGTTGGGATCTCCTATGATGAGATCTTTTGGATGATCCTTCTGAATTCTGATGGAAGGGATCTTGCTAGCTTCCTTTGATTCAGATTCTGTTGTGGAGGAGTTGGGTAGATCATTCTGTTGGGTTGAAGTCTCAAAGAATGTCTCAACAGTACAAGGAACATTTATTTCTTCATGATAATCATCAATTATAACATTTATTGATTCCATCATGGCTTTGGTTCTGGAATTGAATACTCTATAAGCTTTGCTGTTTGAGGAGTATCCTAGAAATATGCCTTCATCACTTTTAGGGTCCAATTTTCTTCTTTGTTCACGATCAGCCAGAATATAGCATTTGCTGCCAAACACATGGAAGTACTTCACAGTTGGTTTTCTTCCTTTCCAGAGTTCAAATATGGTGGATGAGGTTCCCTTTCTTAAGGTGACCCTGTTATGAACATAGCAGGCTGTATTCATAGCTTCAGCCCAAAAATACATAGGAAGTCTTTTGGCATGTAACATTGCTCTGGCAGATTCCTGTATGGTCCTGTTTTTTCTTTCCACAACTCCATTTTGCTGAGGTGTTATAGGAGAAGAAAATTCATGACTAATTCCTTCTGAAGAACAGAAATCATCAAACTTGTTGTTCTCAAATTCTTTGCCATGATCACTTCTGATTTTGATAATACACCCTTCTTTTTCTCTTTGAATTCTTTTGCACAATTCTTTAAAAACTTCAAATACATCAGATTTTTCCCTAATGAAATTAATCCAGGTGAATCTGGAAAAATCATCCACAACCACATAGGCATATCTTTTTCCACCAAGACTCTCTACTTGCATTGGTCCCATCAGATCCATATGAAGAAGTTCTAGAACCTTAGAGGTGGTCAGATGTCTTGACTTTGGATGTGACATCCTAGTCTGCTTACCAACCTGACATTCACCACAAACTCTTTCTTCATCAATTTGCAGTCTTGGAATCCCTTTGACTGCCTCCAAGGAGATAATCCTCTTCATACCTCTTAGATGAAGATGGCCAAGTTTTTGGTGCCACAATTTCACCTCTTTTTCTTCTTTTGCAATGGAACACACAGAGGAGAAATTAGTGTTCTCAGGTTCCCACAAGTAACAATTGTCTTTAGATCTGACTCCTTTCATTATAATTTCTTGTTTGTCATTGATTACAAGACATTCAGATTTTGAGAAATTGACCTTGAATCCTAGATCACACAATTGACTGATACTAATGAGATTAGCAGTCAGCCCTTTTACCAGCAGTACTT
This sequence comes from Vicia faba, assembly GCA_948472305.1. Taxonomy (NCBI): domain Eukaryota; kingdom Viridiplantae; phylum Streptophyta; class Magnoliopsida; order Fabales; family Fabaceae; genus Vicia; species Vicia faba. The sequence goes on along the minus strand of OX451736.1, from coordinate 1,329,251,333 downwards.
CATTCAGACTTGGAACTCCAGGGCAGTCCAAATCACCAACTCCTTTGATTTCACCTTTAGCACCATCTCCAAAGGTCACAAAACTGGTGGTGTGAGGCTTAACATTATTTAGGAGGTTCTTGATTCCAGTCATGTGTCTGGAACATCCACTGTCAAAGTACCAGTCTTCCTTTGCAGAGACCCTCAGGGAAGTGTGGGCTATCAGGGCATTAGCCTTTTTCTTCCATTTAGGAGCATGTGGTACCTTTTTAGACTTAGGTTTGACACCTGAGTTCTGATTAGGGTATCCATGCAATCTGAAGCAGAAGGGCTTTATGTGGCCATATCTCCCACAATGATGACATCTCCATCTTTGGTACCTTTTCTTCATATGTCTCTGTTCCTGATGTTGAGAGTTGTGTTGAGACATCTGTTTTGACATTTGCTTATCAGGCCTGATCTTCTTATCTGTACCAGATTTCTTTGCTTCCATAAATCCTAGTCCAGATTTATTTCCCACATTTTTTCCAACCTGAAGGATCTCTTCCAATTTGTCAGTTCCATTTGTCAGCATCTTAACATATTTGGTCATTTGATTCAGTTGTGAGTTCAGCAATTGAACTTTTCCTTCTAGATGACTTATAGTTTCAAGGTTTGGCCTTTTTTCAGCCTCCAGCTTTATGATGAGTTTTGACTGTTTCTCATTCTGCACACAGACTTCAGTACTTCTGATACACAATTTCTTGTAAGTATCAGCCAGTTCTTCAAAAGTCACCTCTTCATCACTGATGTCACTTTCAGAGGTACAAACACCAGTTAAAGCAGTAACTAGTTTGGCAGATTCTTCTTCAGAATTACTTTCTGAATCACAGTCAGACCAAGTAACAGTCATTCCTTTCTTTTGTTTCTTAAGAAAGGTAGGACATTCAGCTCGAATATGCCCATATCCTTCACAACCATGGCATTGAATTCCTCTACCTTGATTTCCCTTCTCTTCTGACCTTGGTCTTCTGCTGGAACTGTCAATGTCAGAGGGAATGTTATGGACATTAGACCTTGACTTTGGATCTATTCTTTTGATGAGTTTGTTGAACTGTCTTCCAAGCATGGCTATAGCTTCTGAAATATTTTCTTCAACATCAGTGTTGGACACAAGTGCTATGCTCTTGTTCTTCTTGTCACCATTATCAGTGATCCCCATCTTAAAAGTATGAAGAGACCCAATAAGTTCATCCACTTTCAACTTGCTGATGTCCTGGGCTTCCTCTATGGCAGTTACCTTCATTGCGAATCTTTTAGGCAAGGATTTGAGAATCTTTCTCACCAGTTTTTCTTCTGACATCTTTTCTCCCAGTGCTCCAGAGGTGTTGGCAATCTCCAAGATGTTCATGTGAAACTCATGAATGGTTTCATCTTCCATCATTTTTAGATTCTCAAACTTGGTAGTCAACATCTGAAGCCTTGACATTTTTACTTTGGAAGTGCCCTCATGAGTAGTTTTGAGAGTGTCCCAAACTTCCTTGGCCAGTTCATATTGATGTACTAGTCTGAAAATGTTTCTATCAATTCCATTGAACAAGGCATTTAAAGCTTTGGAATTTCCCAAGGCTAACTCATCTTCTTCTTTACTCCAATCTTCCTCAGGCTTCAGACTGATTGTCCCATCTTTCTCAGTTATGGTGGGATGGATCCATCCTTTGTCAGCAGCTCCCCAAGCCTTTTTGTCCAGAGATTTTAAGAAGGCAATCATACGAGGTTTCCAGTAGTCATAATTAGTTCCATCCAGAATGGGTGGTCTATTTCCAAAAACTCCTTCTTTGTCCATAGTGCCAAAAAGTGATATCCCTAGATCTCACCCAGTAATACAGGCAGGGTGCCTGCTCTAATACCAATTGAAATTCTGGCTGCAGATACTCAATGTCACGTTTAATGTTATGACACCGTATCTGACTTTCTATAAGACAGTAAATACAAAAACAGTAAAGAACACAGTCAATTGTTTACCCAGTTCAGTGTGCAACAACACCTACTCTAGGGGCTACCAAGCCAGGGAGGAAATCCACTATAAGAGACGTTAATTCAGGAATAAACCAACCAGTTTATCTCCTTCACTTAAGACCTACCCAATGCAATTTCAATCTAAGTACAACTTAAACCTGAGTTCCTACTCACTCCCCCTCAATCACAGCAGTGATACATAAAACAATTTGACTAATGAATTGATGAAGACACTCTTCAAAAACATACACTTGATTAAGCTTCACAGCTTTTTAATCAAGCAACACAACCACTCTTGCTTCACAGCTTTGAGTGATACACACACCTAACTTGACTCTGCTTCACAGCTTTAGTCAAGAAACATACAAACACTCTTGCTTCACAGCTTTGAGTGCTACACAACCCTTACAATTAAAAACCTATTCCAAGTCACTTATCACAATGATAATTGCTTGAAGTACAATAATTAAACCTATACAGTTTACAAATGATATTCTGACCAAAAAGGGATTACTTGCAAAACAGCAGCTCTGTTGAATATATAGCAGTTGCATCTTCAGTTAGGGTTTCCACAAAAAGCTAGGGTTAATTCCATTTGACCTTAAGACTAGGTCACAGGACTTTACCAACCAGGTTAGGGTTGAGCTAGGTTAACCCAAAGAAAACGCAGGATTCTGTTCTGGAAAGACTGAGTCATTTTCCTGAAAAAACTCAGAATTAACCAAACTGCAAACCTGTTAGTTCAGAACAGGATGTCTTAACATCTGTTATGACATCTGAAAAACCTGTCTACTGATTTAGGAAAATGTGATCATTTTGCAAAATGCTCAGATACACACTTATAAACATCAGTACCTGAATGACAATATTTTTCTGCAAAGGTACCTAATGAATCAGTACAAACTAAACTAGAATGTTATGACATCAGTCATGACATTCACACATACACTTGGGTTTTACCAAAAATGTAAGCCAATAACTAAACAACTACACTTTCTATCAAGTGGATCTACAGGTTCATGAGTTTATTTCCATGCCTTATTTAACAAAGCTTCATTGAGATTCAAGCTTCATAATTGAAGATGCTTCAAAGTAACATCATGAATAAGTCTATTATGATTCATCATGCCTTAAGTTGTCAAAGATAGTTCAAATATGTAAAGGTTGATTGAAGAAGTTTGACCTAATTGGACAAGCTCTTGATTTCTTGATCACATGTGCATAACTCCCTCAATTCTTAATATTTGGAAGTGGTTATGGTTGCTATGGTTTCTCATTATCATCCTTAACAAATTCTATTTACAGGACAAAGGTATTTGTGTAAGAAAGTTTGTCAAAATTGAAAAGGGTTTCAAAGGCATTTTGTTGCTCTAGAAGCTAGGGTTTTGAATTTCTAAGGGCTATATCTTGCTCATCTTTTGGTATTTTTGAGTGATTCCAAAGGAATTATACTCTTTAAAGGGTTATCAATAAATCACTTCAACGGTTTCAAGAAAATTTTATGTTGAAGATGCCTAATGATTGAGAAAGATTACAAGTCATCTAGATAGGCCATCAAATTCCTTTATGTGACTTCAAAAGATCATAACTTGGTTAATTTTTATCTCCTTGAGTCCATTATTTTTCCATAATGATCTTAAAGGTGTGAAATTCAACTCTTCTTTTATGTGTAAAGCTTGAAAATGGATGTAAGATGTCTTAAGGACTCAAAAGATTATATGTCATCTCATGAATTTTCACCAACTTCACCAAGTCATAACTTTCTCATGTTTTGGAGATTTTAAATGGTTCAAGTCTCAAAATTTCATTAAGGATCTAATTCACACCATATTTTTTGGTCTAGAGAAAATTCTAAATGGAAGACCTTGTTTGGAATCAAAACATTATAGGTCATTTTTAAACAAAAATAGAGAATTTTTCTAAGTATAAAAGTCATCACATTTTTCCTGATTTTGACCAAGCATAACTTCTAGCTCAAGCATAAAAATTATCTATTTCTTTGCACATTATAAGGAATGTTACCTTATCTTTCAATGCATTAATAATCAAGTCCCGAGGCTTCCTAAATCATGCACACCATGAGTTCAAACTCAACTACTTGAAACTGTATTTTTCCTCCAAGTCAAATTTTGAAATCCATAATCCAGCTTCTAAACATCAATTTAGAACGCGTTTTTGATTCAAACATGTTTAACAAAGTTCCAAAAGTTGAGTTAAGGATCAAAATGAAGGAATTGGATGAGTTTTGATGCACATGGACTCGCACGCTTTTCACATTCGGGCTCCATCCATTTTCCCTCCAAACCTCACTATTTTTTCTAATTCTTTTCACCATTCACTCTCTTATAAATAGAGGGACATATTTCACTCATTTACTCAAGCTTTAACAGTCAAAATCACCTTGTTCAGATCCCATACGACCTTTGAATTTGAAATTCTAATTTCTTTCATTCTCACCTCAAAACACTAAAATCGCCATTCAGTTAGCTTCATTGAACTTCTCTGAAGCTAACCATATTATTATCTTCAAGAATAGTGACCTAAATTAAGCAACAGAAGTCAAGTTTTAGAGCTAATTTGATGAACTTGGTTCAGTTAGAATTCTCTACCAAATAGAGTCAAATAAATCTCTATTATACTCTACTCATCCATATGATTCTCATGCTTCTTACGATTTTCATTTTCATTGATAATTGAGAGAGATACTTGGAATTTTCGTGCTCGCTATTTTTTCTGGTTTTTTTCAAATTCAGTCTTGCTCACCTTATATAAATTTGATGCGAGGGTACCATTAGAATCATCTTGAAGAGACAAATATAATGATACCGGTCTGGTTAGCTAATTTTACAGTTTGTGGAACTCCAATCCAGGGCGTCTGGAGGTTGAAGACGACCTACGTGTCGTGCTTCAACCAATGATAGTGTGACATGTAATCTTTTTTAATTCTATCCAATTTTTTTTCCTTACCATATGCCTATTTTGAGAACCCTTGGATCTGATTACTTTCATTAGTCAGACTCCATCCAATGAGCCATATTTTAAGTTGCTTTTAATTATTAAAATATGATTTGGTCTGACTTTCAAAATAGACCATGATATTCACAATGCGCCAAATCCTTTGGATCTGTTTACTAACACGTTTTGACTCTCATTCAATGGTCCATATTTTTTGGCTTTATTTTTATTTAATGATTTTTACATTTAATTGTTTTAAACTTCAAAAAACCATAGAAATTTCATTTCTGACCCAAATATTATGAAAAAATTCACAAAAATATTTTCAAATATCCTTTTTCTGATTTTTATATTTTCATGATTTTATTTTAAGATTTGATATTTTTTATAATTTTTTTATTTAACTTGTTTTTAATTTTTTTGAAAATACTTTTTGATTTTTTTAAATTATGAAAAAATTCATAAAAATCATTTTCTTTATTCCTGAATTCCTGGAATTTTCCTAGAGTTTTATTATGATTTTTACCATATTTAATCCTTTTTCACTTATTTGAGTGATTTTAAATAATTTAAAAACACTTTACTGTTTAAAAATATTACCAAATTTTTTGTAAAAATACTTGAGATCATCTCTGATTTTTCTATGGATTCTTTTCATTTTTATTTGATACTTTGAATATGATTTGTTATTTTCCCTTTTATTTTCACTTTAAAAATCATTTTTCTCATTCTATTTTGCTTATTAAATGCAATTTTATTTCTGTATATATTATGGCTGACCTTGAATTATGTAATTTTATATCATGAGCTTCATTAACATCATTGGATCTTGGGTGTTGAGTTTAACCCCACCAAAATGGATGGATGATTTTAACCATAGTTTGATTAAATTCCTTGGTTCAAATATTTGTTTTCCTTCTTCATCTCATCCCCTTCTTACTTGTACTACATATTGTTGGAGAATGATCTACATATCAGTTCTCTAAACATATGGTACATAGATTACTATTGACCGACCTCTAAATAGGTGCAACTTCAACATAAGTCCACTTACGATTGCTTAACATAGCGCTAAATTTTGTCCCGATTCGAGAAATGGTCATTCGTGGCCCAAATCCATGTTTGCAAGCCCAAGTATGTTTAATTTGAAACTTTTGATCCAATAACCATGAGATTCATTGTTAAGAGACTTTGGTCTTATCAATCCCCTAATGAATCTTCACAAACTTTGGTCCAAGTGAATCACTTAAACATCGTTGATCATACGTTGTTGCCTCGAGAATTTAAAAATGAATGATATACTTGACAAAAAGCAAATGAAACTTGTTCTTGAGAAGCTTTGATTTTATCAATCTTCTAATGAATTTTTAAGTGCAGGTTTCAAGATGGTTATTCAACTAACCTCTAATTCATAACTCACTAACAATTGACTTTTATTTTTATGCTTTTACTTTATGTCTTTACTTTTATGTACCATTTATTTTGGCATTTACGTTTCATGTCTTTTTTTATCTTTGCTCACTTGAGAATTTATCTTTATGCCATTTTAATCTTTGCTCACTTGAGCTTTTATTTTTCTTTTTGAAGATACTTAATAAAAAACATTAAGGTTACTTGGACTATTTGGTTACTATCCCTGGAATAATAGAGTTGTGGACATCTTTGACTTAGCATTATAACCCTTGATACCCTTGGGATCTTGACTCTATTTGTTATTTTGTCTGGAGTTTTTGGGGTTTACCCCAAGACATTGGGTTGATTTTCTTTGTGTGCAGGTTATTCTGATTACATGCTTTGACTGTGATTGGGAATTCCTCCGTATACAGTTGTTACTCTGCCCAATTTTTGTGAAGACTTAATGCATCCAAAGCTTGGTATTCTTAAGAGGTTTAGTATCTCTTCTTGCTTGGTTTCAATCTAAATGATGGAAATTCTACATTGACTTATTGTGTCAAGTGTTGAGTTCTTGTTGGTTAGACGGTTCTTTTCTCTAGATTTTATCTTATGCTTTAGGATAGTCCCTTCACCTCCTCCCACCTTCTTTAATTTCAAAAATCTTCTCTCTCCTTTTAAAAACTCTTCTTGTTTTCTAAGTTGAACCACTTTTACCATAAACTTGGACTTAGGTCCACGATTTTCAAAAATATTTTCTTAATTAAACTTTAATCAACTTAATCATGCTTTGACAATTTTGTGAGGAGACTAAAAGTCAATTAATCTCATTCAAACCATTTTTCCACTTTGACTTTTTACCTTAAAATTTTCTTTAAAATATTAGACTCTTGTCAATCCTTATAGTGACGCGAGGTACTATACTTCTACGATATGTAGTGAAGCGAGATATTTTCTACTTTAATGTCAAATGAGGCTTTCTGGACTTTAAAATCCAAGCTATATCCTCAACTTTGAGATGATACAAATTCTCCTTTCTCATAATCGTGGGTAGTAAGTATGTTTTTCCACTCGGATAAGACAATGATGTCTCTTCTCTTAAAATTAACCAACACACTTGTGTTTTAAAGTTTTTAAAGGTGAACTACTAGTACCCTGATCCCCTATTGTATGAAAGGTGGTACGTAGGGAGTAAAGGTTTGCAACCGCAACGGATGCAAAAATTATAAAAAATATCTATCTTCTCACCTCCACCATCTATTTTTATATACAATACATATAGCCAAAATACAAAAAATTTCAAAGAGGATGATGCGGAGTACTGTAGATGTTTAGGGTGCTAATACCTTCCCTTTGCATAACCAACCCCCATACCTAGATTCTCCCCCCCTCTTTTTTGGGTTATTCTCTCTTTTCCCGTTCCTCTGGAAACAATAAAGTGCGGTGGCAATTTTTATTTTGATTTGTGTGAGTCAAGTCAATCCAATGGCTTAGTCTCAACATTTCTATTGCCACACAACAAATTTTCAAATCTGGAAAATTATATTCACTTGAACCAAAGTTAACCGAAAACGATTTCAACAATTTCAAATGGATGTGAAAACACACTTTTCGGTTCAAGTATTGTCGCTTAAAAGTTGTAAACGAGTTACAAACGATCAAATCACATAAAATGACTCAATTCTAAGCAACTGACATCATTCATGTGTTAATGCAATTTATCAAATCAAAACATCTTTAACATTTAAAAATTGAATTTATCAATAAAATGATGTAAAATTACATTAACTCATGAAATCAAGGTTAATTCTCATCATCAATCCATAAATCAACACAATCAACATAGACCAGCATAATTCGACAGCAAAATTCACAATCAAAATTCGCACCAAATTTGCACTAAAATACCGATTAATATTCAAGAGTTATACCGAATTAAAAATCATTCAACCAAAACCACACTTCAACATCATTATTACAATTCAATTTCAAGAAATCAACAATTTCAATTATCTCAAACAAAGCTCAACTCATGCCTTCAATTAAGCAATTTGTTCACAAAATTAATTAACTAGTAAGTACTTAAATCAATTGAAGTATGAAGCAAATTACTTACCGAAATCAAAGAGGAAGTAGGAAGAAAGAAGAGGTGCATGAATAGTGTGGAGAACGAAGGAGTAGCACCGTAAAAATGAGATCAGAGACGGGGGGAGAATTAATGATGCTGGAAACTGACAAGGGATAAGGTGGTGGTGCAGTTTTTCCTTTGGAGGGAAGAGGAAGTTTGAATCTCTTCTTGGGTTGTTTGAGAGTAGAGAGAGTATTTGAGAGCTTTGAATGTGAAATTTTGAAAATGAATCTAATATTGTGAAAATAGTTAAGCAAAATCAATATATAGTCATGACAATTGGGCTTTGTTTTGGGCCAAGAGAAAGCCCAAACAATTTCTTCACAAAGCTGAATTTTCGGTGTCAGCAAATGCGGTCAAACGGAAAATCCTCAAACTCAACGATAATCGGTGCGTAATCTTGACGCAAGACCAACAACAAAATCATAGATGAAGAAATAAGAGACGCTATACGATAAAAATTGAGCGACTTATGAATTTTTAATTGGCGAGAATATTTGACACTGACAATGTCTTTTTCAATAATGCATATTTTTTCACTGTTCTGTTTGAGAAGAGAGCCATCAAACGAAGTCTTCAGAGCTGAATCTGAAATCGAGCTCTGAGGAAAACTTTTAGCCAACATCATTTGTGAAATTATGCCGTAAGAATTGTTTAGATATGATATAAATCGAAGAAGTTATGATTTTTATAATATCGAGAAACAATGGAATAAAAATCAGGTTCATCACAAAAATTTCTTTGGTAATTCGCATTTCTGGGGGTTTTCCTCAAAGAATCAGTCCTTGACGCGAACATGCAAACTGAAGATGACATCAAGAAGGATTTTTCTCCCAATGAATCGATAAAAAATTTTGAACCGGGAAGAATTTATGAATTTGTAAACGTATGAAATATAACGGTTCAACACATTATTTCCATTGTATTTTCGATATATCTTTCCAAAGTATCTGCATATTCGGAGATCTTTCTTATCGAATATGCTTCCAAAACAAACATACAAACTGAAGATGGTATTAAGATGGTTTTAACACCTCAAGAACCTATCCAAAATAGTATTACAATATGAATTTATGAGTTTTTGATTACCCGGGAAATAGCGGACCAGGATTTAAATTCAATGCATTGTCTTCAAAGAGTTAAAATTCTTGGAGATCTTCACAAAATTAGCTTTCAATCCGAACACGAGAAATGGTAAGAAAATCAAGACGATCTCAACGCTCTAATAATAAAAAGAAAACATTGAATCCGATGAAAGTTTCAAATTTCCGAATACCGAGAAGTAGATAACCAGTCATTAAACTCAAATACCGTTTCATGGAAATCAGATTCTTTGGAGACTTTCTTCACAAAATTCGCTTCCGGTCTGAACAAATGAAATGAAGAAATTACCGAGATGGTTCCAATGCCTTTTGAACCATTTCAAAACAATATCCTGATTGCATGTTGCAAATTTCTAAGCTCAAACCAGCAAAAATGTTTTTTCTGGTTCACACCATCTCAAATTCACCGAAACACCTAATTCCTCCGCAACTCAGAGTGTGTTGAAATACATGAGAACTTGACATGATGATGGTTTGATTGACTATTGATTTGATAGCTTGTGAAACATGCAAAACACATTTAAACCTTGAAAACAATAGTTTAGTCTTATTACTTCCCGATAAAAAAATCTTTTTATGTGTAGCTTCCGAAAAGAAATGCCTTGATCCTGTGACTATTTACTGAATAATGGTATATGTGATGTTAGATGAACTAATGAGAAGTATGTTCATGAAGGATGCAAGATGCATAAGCAAAATGGTTTGAATGAAAGGGGTATGATAAAGTTGGGGTATGACAGGGGCCCCTATTTAATCGTCTTAAACCTAAAAGTGTGATTGGTGCGAGCTTTTCGAACGTTCGAGATAGAAGATGATTAAATATCAATGCTGAAAATTTGTTCTAAAAGGATGGTGTGAGAGGATTATTTATTTTTGTGATGTCTGCTGGGGAGAGAAATACTTCTATTTTTTTTTCTGGTGAAAAAGGTTTACGAATGAATTTTGAGTGGTGATTGAAATTCTGGTACGACAGAACTAAGATGTCCTAAGAGGATGTCGAGACATCTAGTATGATAGAAACAACACAAGAAAGGTATAAACATTAAAACCAATACTGAAAAGCATAAAACCACACAGATAAATGTTTACCCAATTCGGTCTAACTACCTACTCTGGGGGCATACCAAGCAAGGGACAAATGCACTACTAGTAGTATCAATTCAAAGTTAAAATACCCTCTTTACAACTTATCACTTAATCACTACCCTCACTAGATTTCTATCTAATACTCACCAAGACATGAGGCCCTTCTGAATCCCTCTTTAATCACAGTCAGCGATTCGATCAACACAATTTTGAACAAACAAGAAGACACACTTCCATGACCATACCTAGATAAGACTCAAGGTTAAACTCACATGTTTACAACCTTTCTCCTAACCAAGAACAACAACTTGGAGTTGCTTCAAATCTTCCTCCAAGAACAATACTAAACTCTTTCTTAAAAGCTTCTAGAAGAGCATGGTGACCATCCCACAATCCGCATGGTTCACCTTGACAAATCCCTGGACTTCTACATCTTGAACTTGTGCAAAACTAGCTTAAAAACGCTCTTATTTATAACCTATTCCCAACTGGACTTGGACTTTTAATAACAACAATTTAGCTGCTACAAATCAGCAGAAAGTTCTTCTACAAACAAAGTCTTCAATCATTAGTTTCCTAAATAATCTCCATATTTAGAAACTGTATAATCTTCAAATATTATGATTGATTCTCTTGACCTTGATTTAATCACCACATAGGATTGCATAATATTACCTTAATATTCTACATTTGTTAAATCATAACAAATTTAACAGAATCTCTTCAGCTCAGGCGCGATGTCTTATGCTGCTTCATAGGATATCTTATTCGACATGTTGTTTCAGATGTTGAAACTTCCTCAACTCAACATGTCCCAACATAAGATACGACTTCTTGCTTAACCTGTTCTTGTTAACAATTTAATATATCCTATCTAACATATTGCTTCCTTAGTTGTTTTACAAAAATTAATGCCAATCCTAAAAATAGAGAATTAACAATCAACCCCCTTTGGAAAATTTTGGATAAAACAAATAAATAAAAATTATAACTCAGATTATAACAATACAACAATATGAAATTATAATTCTTCAACAGTAGTCTTCAACATCAATTGAAAATTGCTGCATAGCACAATGGAGGCAGTCTTGAAGTGTGATGTCAAGATATCTTGTTCGACATCTTCTTTTTAGCATTTTGAATGAGCTCTATTGCAGTACAAAACCCATCACCAAATAACAGAACTTTCAAGAGAAGAAGTAGAAGGTTCTGATAACGTCAATTGGTGCACATGAGGAAGATGATAGCAAACACTCCCCCTCAACCTAGGAATATTTTGTTGTGATAAAAGACCAATGGTGCCATAATATTCAGCCTCCAGTAGACCTAGACATATCCACCACCATTCCTGGTAACTCAGAACACAAGTCATAACTATGTTCATAACTCAGATCACAGGTCACAAAGCAAAACCATGACATGACATCTTATCTAACATCTGTGTGCAGCCTTAGCATTTGTAAGAACATACTCATGTGGTATCAACATCTGAGCTAAACCTTTCTCCAACTTTTTATCCAAAACATGGCAAAGGAGGCCTTCACAGAACCAGACCCAAGCACAACTTACGCAGAACCGAACATACCCCATAGTGATGATGAAAACTATCAAACATTCACATGGTGATAGAGAATAGGAGAAACCTCTATAAATACCTGAGTAATTTCTTAGGAATTAACGATCTTTGAAAATATAATCCTTTGGTCAAAGAAAATCGTTAATTGAGGGAAAAACTGCCACCTAAATCAATGTGCATCGTCTAAAACAACTTTGAACGCCTTTAATTACATTGGACTAATTCTATTGAAAAAAAGCAGTCCCAATACTTGCACATGCATAGTCAAACACACCTTATGACATGTGTTTGATCAGCTTTATCGTAGACGTTCCTTGTTGGTCTCATAGTAACCATGTCCTAAATAATGTCTTGATATTTCGCCAGACATTTTTCTGTATGTACAAGCCTTGACCAACACATCTTCATTCATACTGTCTTCCACTAGATTCTATGTGTTCTCCTTTCACTTAGTCATAGTAATACACACTAAGATATTATAACATCACATTTGTGACATCTCTCAATAAAAATAGACCTGAAGAGTCTTTTTGACATCTGTAGAGAAAAATAAATTCTCATTCTCATACCATTAATCACCATAGAGATATGTGAACTTCTGACTCGTCCAACTTCACATGGAAAAGATCAACCATGTCTTGCTAAGATCACCAATAATTCATAATGTCCCAACATGTTTGTTTTACATCATAACCTCATAAGAGGAATAAGATCTTCACAAGCTTAGACAACTCTTGAATACTTGTACCATTGCAACAACAATCCACATATAAACTCACGACTCCCTCTATCATGGTTAAGCAATGCTCTAGTTGAAGATGAAAATTTTGAGCACCTGATAAATATTCATGAAAAGCACCATACTTTCATGAGGAAGACCAATTCTGTTACCTGCTGAACATTAACTCCCTCAGTAGAGTTGATTCTGAGTTAGATATTATCACTTCTTGAGAATATATCCAGACCATGTGACTCCTTGAAGTTCCACACATAATATCATGACCTTTTGAATAGGCAAGTTATCCTGCATACTAGGTGTAAAGTCACTAAAAAACTTCAAAAAATATTAGCTTCATTAAAAGCTTTACTAAGATCCAATCAATACTTTTTCTGGGGTGACTTGCAGTAGAAAGAAAAACACATCTCCTAAAAACTCTCTCCTTGAGTTCTTGTAGAAGGAGATCACAAAATAACTTAGCAGACCTCAGTACCTGACAGCTTCTTCTGTTGTTGCATCATTTAGTAGTTGCTGATACTAGCAGGATCTTCAACCAAGTAGTTATGAATTCATCAAACATGCTACTGTAGATAGGACTAGAATCTCAAAATTATAATCCAAATAGTAAAAAAATCACTTCTGACAATAATGCTTCAGCATCCATCTGCATAATCCCAAGCAAGAACACAACCAACAACAATCATGATGTTACAATATCATGTGGGACATCTTTTCAGAATATAAAACCCAAGATGTAAGTTTATATCAATAAAGGCCAAAGGACTCATTGTGCAAGAAATCCTTCAAGAAGCTCCCAACTTAACACAACTAATGTACCTCAGCTGAGTTCTTTTAAACAATTGAATGTTATGGAGACAAATACCCAGTCTCCCGTCAAGATATTCACCATAGATCTTCATGCATAACCCCAATAGAGGATAGAAAAATACTCAGCTCCCGTTAAATTATTCGCCATTTTCCAGATAAGGATTACCTTCTCACACAAGGTAGAACAGTTGGTCTGACAATCTTCTTCTTCATATGTTTGGTACCAGCTGATTCAGAACACAATCCAGAATAAGTCAGTGGCTTGACCTCATGGTCTTCTCTTGACAAACTTTCATGGGTGAGGAAGTTTAACACCTTGAGATTATGTTCCAACATTTAACCCGACATTAATCTAAAACACATTGATCCTTAACTATGGTTTGGAGACACCATAGTAATCCATAACTCTTGCAAGGGGAACAAGAGGATCAACCATCAATAGCTGATCATCCTTCAATCAATATCATCCATACATGTTGAGCATGCACACCTTAAGAATCTTCTTCTTTTGAGCACAAAATTCAGACCTTCTGTCTGACTTTAAGGTGATAGCTGGCATCTATCTGAACCTATAGAGGAGATTCCCTCTAACAAGTTTCTAAAGCAGACTTCAAAAACCATGGCCTTGAATGATCTTTAAACAATACAAGCAGGTTGTTCAGACTGAATCTGCTTCTTTTAATACACAATGATCCCCTCAAATCCTTACAAACAACAATGTTCTATCATGTGAGGACACAACATAATTGAACCCAAGTATAAAGAGCAACTTCTCAAGTAGACATCAAGAAACCATTATCCTTTGGCCCTAGAAATAATAACCCGTTCTTGATTCAGACAACTGAGATGCTCATCCTAGGTGATTCAGATGACTGTCCATAGTGTAGACAAATATCAACCATATAATTTTGGTTGATATATCTTCAATGCTACACCATTCCTTGGATGACTTTTCAAACAGAACCAAATTTCCATGCTCTTATAGACTTGATAAGAGATATCAAGTTAGAGTAAACAACCTTCATCCTATATACGAAAAGTACCACCACCCATATTGAGAAAATAAATCTTCAATATAAAGATGTCAAGACATTATATCTGAAACTCCTTCAAGTTCTTCTAGCTTCAGATTAAGGACTCCCCCTTCTTAACTGCTAAGAATTCCTTGAGAATCATACATTAGTTGCACAACCCGTGGTTGGTATGCACAAGTAATTCCCTTCCAAATAGAATCTATTCCATGGCCATCAACATGATTCATAAATTTGGCTCCTTTGATCAGAAAGATCTTCCAGATGTCAGAGAGAATGTCCTCGACATTTGAGCTTGACCTCCACATATAAAGGATCTAGATAAGATACCTTTATCAAGCTTCCACAAAGCACAACCACTGCATTCTAACTCACATAGGCTAGAAATAAATTGATCCAATGAGTGTCAAGTATGTTGATTGTGTCCTGATTAACATACTAATCTAAGACATGTCTCTTAGCAGAGAAACATCTTAGAGCCAGATGCCTCCTATTCCAGATCAGAAGTAGGTTACAAACATATGTAAAAGTACATACTTGTTTAGCACCCAAACATCTACTATGCCCTACCTTTATCCAACAAGATTCTGCATAATTTTACTGGTATGATGTTTCAACATCTGGTAGGACATCAATTCACTTAACAAGGAACACAACAATTGATCCTTTATCAAAGCCTTAAGATTGGCATTTTAGGGTTGGAAGTAAAAATAAATTACTTCTACCATATCTCTTTTCAACAAACGCATACATGAGTATCTTTATGAGTGGACTAGAGTAGAATCTCAAGTATCATTGGCTACTCTAACAAGTTAGTCGAACCTCTCCTCAAGTATCACCATACCATGAGATACACCTTCAGAGGAGAATAAAGTGTTGCAGACTTAACACTCCGAACCACCAGAAGTCTTCCATCAGATATACACGCATTGGAGCACAAACCAGAAGACTCTTCCCCAACATTCAGGAAAAACAACCTTTGCATAAACACACCAACTCCAGATGCAATGGGTTAACCTAGGTTTGAAAATAAATCAAACCCTAAAACAACAGCTCTCCTCCAAAGCTATTGGCCTAAAGACAACACAGACAGGTCCAATACACCTCCTTTCAAGAACAGTCCATCCTCCACTTCTAGGGACCGCTCAAACAATAATATGAACTTTCCAAGTTCAAAAAGCTTTTCAGTAATACCTTCCTTGCCCATGACCAGAAAAAATCATCACAGGATCTCACCTAGAACAGAACAAGATTTCTGCTCTAATACATATTGAAATTCTGGTATGACAGAACCAAGACGTCCTAATAGGATGTCGAGACATCCGGTCTGACAAAAATAACACAGACAAGGTATAAACATTAAAAGTAGTACTGAAAAGCATAAAACCACTACGCCAAAAAAGACCTACGAAAGCGCTTTTTTTGGCCTTTAAAAGCGCTTTCTAAGGTGGCGCTGCTAAAGGTTTTAGCAGCGCTTTTTGTTTGGAGAAAAGCGCTCTCATAGGTCTACTTATGACAACGCTTTTTCTAAAAAGCACTCTCTTAAGTACCCTTATGGCAGCGCTTTTTCCAAAAAGCGCTCTCTTAAGTAGGCTTTTGGCAGCGCTTTTTCTAAAAAGCGCTCTCTTAAGTAGGCTTTTGGCAGCGTTTTTTAATGAAAAAGCGCTTTCATTGGTGGCGCTCTCTTTAGGTCTACCTATGAAAGCGCTTTATGTGAAAAAGCGTTGTCATAGGTCTACCTATGAAAGCGCTTTTCTCCAAAAAGCGCTTTCATAGGGTGTTTTTTTTAGAGGTATTATTTATATCATTCATATACCTGCATTGTTTGCCATAACCTGTAATTCATATATAGCGGTAATGCATTGTAATTCCGATACCCCGTTCTCGTACTCTTTCGATAATCGATTGGAATACAACCATGTCTTATCCATGGTTTACGGTTTCTGAGTCAAAACCAATACTCAATATAACAAAACCAATACTCAATACTTTTCACTAAATTCATTTTATTCTATCAACTACTTTAGTACACAAGTATAACACAAGAAACCATAAACAAGAAACTATCATTGCTCAAAATCAATCATAAATTATGTTTGTATCTCAAATTATATATAAACCATTGTTATCTGTATTCTAACTCAAAGTCAGTATTACAAAATCAATTCTAACAACAACTAAACCAGTCCTTATATTATTCTCTGCTCAATAAAATATTGACACAACTCCTCTTTGGTTTCTTCCAACTGAAGTTTCGTGTAATATGCACATTTGTACTCATCGAAGTACTACATAAGAAAACATAATATGCATGATTTAGTTAAAAGTAAAAAATTATATGGAATATCCGAGATATAATAAAACAAATTCTAAGTTATAAATTCATACCGTGACTGGAATCTCTATTTGATTCAGTTGAATGATTTCTTTGATAAACCGCATAACAAAGTATCCGCAATCTATACCGTTTTGTTGTTGAGGACACTACATAGAAAAACAAATAAGAATATATAGTTGTATTGTTTTATCAAATAGCGTAAATATTATAATCAAAATAGTGGAAATTAATATACCTGCACTTTGATCCAATTAATGTTGTTTGCTTTAGACCGTCGTATCCGAGCTTCTCTTTGACACCGGAATACTTGTATCGCTCTAACAAAATTAAAAATATATATTTAGAACAATGTCACAGAAATAATTAAATACATAAATACACATAAATATTTAGAATAATCTCACTTACGTATCAATCATTAACTTCATATCCGGATAATTGGTCCAATCACCGTCAACCGAATTCAGATAATAGACCACTTCTTTTACTGGATCGATAGCAACCAACAACCAGTGACGTCTATAAATTAAAACAACAGTTTAGAAGAAATTTTTCTACGCAAAAATTACAAATATTAAAATGAATTTAGAATGAAAATCTAACCCTGTAGGAATAGTATTATACGCCCAAAGATATAAGCTTTCTGTACTTCCAGTTGCCATGAATCTTTCAACTAAGTGATCTCTTACTGAATCCGGTTCCCTACCAATTGTTGCTCCGCTTACACGGGAGGAAGACACAAAATGGAATCTGTTTGACAATTGATTCCCGCGCATCAATTTGTCATATAACAGCCTTAAATAGAAACATAATTAATATTAGAGTATATTCATTGAAAATGTTTAAAAAAGATTTCAGCTAATTACATAATATAAAGATGGGGTTACCGGATGTATGCGTGCATAATACTGACGCCCAATTCTTTATGACGGAAAATCTGTTCCACGTCCTCATGTCCAATTATTTTTGTGCAAGGAAAACCAAAACTACCTTGATCCATATCAATTTGACGAATACCACCATCCATCAAATTTGTTGTTCCCACTATTGTTTCCAGACACTGCCGGTATCGAGGGAAAAATCTAGTAGGCACCCTTTTCTTGGGTGGTACGCCAACGATTTTCTGGCTCACTTGTTGTGACCCATGAAAAGGTACCTAAAAATCATATAAACTCGGTTAAATTATAAAATTATGCAGTTTTTTATTCGGATCATATAATTAACACTTTAAACGTACCTCTTTTGGTGATACGTCAGACTCTTCGTGCCGCAAAATCCCTTTACCCTTAGATGCGGGTGTTATAGGAGTCTATAATTACCGTGGAAATAACTGAGGTCAGAACTGACAGTTGAAGACTTAAAGATTCATAATTGTTTTCAACATACCTGATCATCTATGAAAATGAGGTCGGATGACCATGCAACAAAAGATCCAATTGCATCTCGCAGCAATGTGGTCTCAGCAACAATGTCAGGTACCGGCAACAATGCATCCATATCTAAAGCAATGTCAACCGATACTTTCATGTGACCATCCGAAAGCAGTCTATTATGAAGTAAATATCCCGAACTGTTATGGACTTTTCCCTTTCCAACTAGTCGATAAGTCGGTGACGATAGGTAGAGCTGGCAAGATGAAATGCCCTAAACCAATAATAACCGTTAGAAGTGACTAAAAATATTCTATAGTAATAACGGATATATATTGAAAATTACCTCGGGAAATTTATGCTGAAAGTTGATACTAGCTTTGTCACTCGTTTCTTTCAAGTGTGAACTGCTCTTTTCCGCCATATATCTCTCTTTATCCTTCTGCAATTCACGAACTTGAGCTTGTAAATCCTGCAATGTTTGCATCACTTCTGCATTGCTAGGATTTCTTCTCCTTGGATGCTTATACAAAGAGGTTGGAGTCACACCATGACCTTTACCCCTCACCCGACCCGGATACTCAGCAATATTTAGTGCTCGACTAAGTACGCTCCTGGTATCGTGAGGATCCTCACCTGGGGATACCGATTGGGACAAGGTCTCCTGTAATTCAATTACATATAAAAAATTAGTAGTGGAGATAAAAAATTACTTAAATATTAATAAACATTAATTGATTTAACTACAGACACAATCTTATACTTACACATTCATCATACACATGTTGAATATCGGGATTAACAGCTTGATCCTTGCCCACACGGGCTTCCTTCCACAACAAATGTGCCAGTAGTGATGTTGCGTCACTTTTCGTCTCTTCTAACTACACAATGACGGAGGTCTTAAGATCATCAACTATATAACACATTGAGAGAATTAATAAGATCGTAGAGTTTATATTTACTTACAATTTTTTCCTCTAAGCGAGCATATCCCAAACGCCCTTTTTTGTATGGATATGCGGGTTTTGACGCTCTCTCGCGATTTATAGCACTCACTTTCTTGAAATTCTCATCTCTTCTTTGGCCTACAAAACCAATCCATTCTTCAGGTGTAATGAAGTTCTCATACTTATTTGGACGTTCCGGATCCTCTTCAAGAAAATTTCCTTCATCATCTTTAAGATACTTGTTGGTTAAAAATGTTCTCCACCCTCTGTGTCTTTTTCCAGCCAAACCCATTATATACTTTTTACGGGTATCTTCAATGTTAAAAGACCTCTACAAAAAAACATACGCATAAAGTGTGTTAGTAAAATAAATTTAAACACATATTATCGTCAAGATAAAGCAAATAACAAAAACCATATATGTACCTTTATCTCAGTCCAAACTTTCTCCTTAGCCTCATCCAACTCTCCTCTTTTCCATCTAGGAGTGGTGATCGGAATGTGTATACGAACAAGCGTACCAATGTAGCTTGTTAACTTTGCAGCATTAGACCCAATTAATTGGTCATTATCATTCCATTCTAAATTATAGGTTACTCCTCTATCTCTATCACGTATGATTCCCCTCATAATAGTAATACCTCGTGTAATATCTTTTTCTGAAGTATTTTCTTGAGTATTTTCAGGAGCATTTTCAGGAGCATTTGCATTATCTTGATTACTAGCCATTTGACCTGTAATAATGAAAAAAAATAAACATGAAATTTCAAATAAAAATGAAATGACAAATATAAAAAAGAAATGACAAATAAAAATGAAATGGCAAATTAAAATGAAATGACAAATATAAATGAAATAGCAAATAAAAATGAAATGACAAATATAAAAATGAAATGACAAATAAAAATGAAATGGCAAACTAAAATGAAATGACAAATATAAAAAAGAAATGACAAATAAAAATGAAATGGCAAATTAGAATGAAATGACAAATATAAATGAAATAGCAAATAAAAATGAAATGACAAATATAAAAATGAAATGACAAATTAAAATGAAATGACAAATATAAAAATGAAATGGCAAGTTATATATACTATTACCCTTTTCACTAAGGTCTCTTTATTTTCTTGGTAGGAATGTGTTCTACTCGTCTCTTAACAACACAGACAATTGGATTGATCCAAATACCCTCATTATGATCGTTTCTAATACATGATTCATTATCATTTTGATCAGTTATGGTTAAAGATTCAATGTCAACACCAATATCACTTTGATCTCCAATGCTTTCATCAATTACTTTGTTAGATAGTAGCACTATAGACCATTTCGTACTTGTCGGATCATTGACATAGAACACTTGTTTAGCTTGAGAGGCTAGAATGAAAGGCTCATCTTTGTACCCCACCCTATTAAGATCCACTTGCAAAAAACCTGACTTATCCATCCGTATGCCATTATTATTTTCAACCCACTTGCAACCAAATATAGGAATCTGAAACTTCTCGTAATCAAACATCCAAATGCGCTCGATAACCCCAAAATATGACAGGTTTGCAAATTTTGGGTTTAAGTCCTTCACACTTGATATATGCATTGCTTCAGCGATCAAGGTGACACCACTATTTTGCATAGTACTTTTGTCATCCTGTTCTTTGATATAAAATGTGTATCCATTAATTGCATATGCGCTATAAGAAAACACAATTAAACTTGGACCGTATGCTAAACATCTCAATCTTTCTGTTACTGAATCATGATCTGAACGATACTTTGAATAAATATGTTCCTTAAACCATGGTATGAAACTTAGATTGTGCTCTCGTACAATCCAATTCTCATTTCTATTCAGATTTAAACCTCGAAGAACACCCTTGTGAATTTCAACATACGGCTCAACTTCAAGCTCATTATGCAGAACATACAAATGCACTTGATCCCGTTCGACCATTGATACTGTCACAACTTTATTTCCAATTAGCTTCTTACCTTCTTTTTTTTCTACAATGTGATATTTGGGGAGTCCAATTGATTGAACATTTGACAGATATTCAGTATAAAACTCAATCGCTTCTTCAACAATATATCGTTCAGCAATACAACCCTCTGGTCGACTTCGGTTTTTCACATACCCTTTTAATATTTTCATATAACGTTCAGTAGGGTACATCCATCTCACATAAGCTGGTCCGCACAGTTGTGTCTCTTTGACAAGATGAATGACAAGATGAACCATTATGTCAAAAAACGAGGGAGGGAAATACATTTCAAGATCACACAAAGTAACAACTATTTCTTTTTGCAATGTTGGTAAGATCTCAGGATCGATCACCTTGCTGCAAATTGACTTGAAGAAAAAACACAGTTTAGTTATTGCACTTCTTACTTTTTCTGGAAGAATAGAACGTATACCTATCGGTAGAAAATGTTCCATTATAAAATGGCAATCATGCGTCTTTAAACTCTTTAACTTGAGGTCTTGCATAGACACAAGTCTTCTAATATCTGATGAGTAGCCTTCTGGAACTTTAACCTCACTTAGGAACTTACACAATATTTTTTTCTCCTTTCTGGATAGAGTGTAAACAGCAGGTGGTAGATATGTTCGTGTTCCTTTTTTCACGGGTCCCAATTCAGTTCTTATTCCCATCTCTACCATGTCCTCCCTTGCTTTAAGACCATCCTTAGACTTCCCTTTTATATTGAGTAACTTACCAATAACACTGTCAAATACATTTTTTTTCAATATGCGTAACATCAAGAAAATGTCTTACGTACAAAGATTTCATATATGGCAATTCAAAAAAAATCGACCTCTTCTTCCACCCACCTTTAACAACTTTATGTGCAAAAGGCTTGCCAAACTGAATACTCACATCTTTCACCTTTTCAAATAATTGATCACCTGTCAATCCAGGCGGAGCTCTACGTTGTTCGGTATCTCCGTTGAACGCTTTTCTCCATCCACGATATTGATGTTTAGAATTTAAGAATCTACGATGACCGAGAAAGACATTCTTTTGACAAAGTTTCAATCGCATCGTATCGGTTCCATCTTCACAGATAGGACACGCTTTTTCACCTTTAATGCTATACCCGGATAGATTTCTGTAGGCTGGAAAATCGTTAATTGTTCCAAACAACATCGCCCTCAAGTTGAAACTTTCTTTCCTATACCCATCATAAACCTCCACACCGTTCTCCCACAAAATCTTCAAATCTTCAAATCTTCGATTAAAGGTTCCAAATATGCGTCTATGTCATTTCCTGGTTGTTTAGGCCCAGAAATTAACATAGATAACATCATGTACTTACGCTTCATACATAGCCAAGGAGGTAGGTTATAAATCATAAGAATTACAGGCCATGTGCTATGCGAGATACTTTGAATACCGTGTGGGTTCATTCCATCAGTAGACAATTCCAAGCGAAGGTTTCTTGCATCTTTTCCAAATTCAGGATAATCATTATCAATTTTCATCCACTGTGGTGAATCTGCCGGATGTCGAAACTTTCCATCAACAATTCTTTCATCTGCATGCCAAGTTAAATGTCTTGAATCGGTTTCACTATGATACATCCGTCTAAATCTCAGAATTATAGGAAAATACCATAAGACTTTTGTCGGAGACAACTTTTTCTTATATCGAGGGGCACCGCATTTAGGACACTCATTTAACGATGCATACTCGTTTCGAAACAAAACGCAATCTTTTGGACAGGCATGTATCTTGTCATAGCTCATGCCAATAGAGTACAACATCTTTTTGGCCTCATACGTTTGATTGGGGAGAACATTATCTTCTGGTAGCATATCTTTCATTATCCTCTGAAACTTTTATCCGACCATCCATTGCCCGCCTTTAAGTTGTACAACTTTAATACCGCAGACAATCTTGTGAATTTTGTACAACCATTATACAACGGTTTCTCTGCATCGCTTACCAACCTCTCGAACATTTTGGGACAATCATTAAGATCTTCTTCAAGCGCTTCTGCAATCTCTTCAACTCGATCATAATCGTATGTATTTGTGCCATTGTCGTTTGAAGCATAGGTCATATTATCCCCTGATTCATCATTCCCATCACTTTTCTCACCATGCATATTCCAACATGTATAACTTCTATCAATTCCATACCGTATTAGATGCGATGCCAACTGAACTGCGTCAACCCGATTCCCATAACAGCAACACAAACAAGGACATGTCATTCGACCGGGGTCTTCGGCGTGCGCAACAGTAAACTTAACGAATTCCGATACCCCGTTCTCGTACTCTTTCGACAATCGATTGGAATACATCCATGTCTTATCCATGGTTTACGGTTTCTGAGTCAATCTGAGCTAAACAAAAACTTAACTTAATCAATTTGTCGAACACTTGGTGTGAAATCAATTTTAATCATATTTTTCTTTGGTTTTGTTGATATGAAAAATCAATTGCAATTTTATAGATTACAATCAACTCAACAAAAAATTGTTTAAAATATTATTGATAAGAAAATTATCTCAATATGTTGATTGCACAATCAATGAATTCACAATTTACAATAAAAATGAGTGAAAGAGAAGGAGAGATAAATTTGTTTAAGGAGTTCTCCTATCGATCTAAGGGCACACCTTCCCTTAATTTCAATGAAATTGAGATAATAACTTAAATGAAATTTCTACGACAATTTTTGCGGCCGTAAGAGCCAACCGTCGTCAATTTTTTGGTTATGTAAAGGTAAAATATATAGAATCCCTTTGGTGGAAGGTACAAGTCACATTTCATGTCTTACAGCGGTCATAAGAACCGACCTCGCTCAAATTCCACGACCGTTCTCCACCAGCCACCATGTTCCTATATACCCATTTTCCAATTTATGCGGCTATGTTTTCCAAATTCTATCGCGTTTTCATTTTCTTTCAGAATCGTAAACCCTTGTACTTTTTCCATCCAAACTGAACCGTATTCCATTTTCCTAACCTAAAATTGCAAAAATTTCTTGATCTATCTAATAATATCAAATCTACAGAATCATTTTTCTCTCACATCTCATGTACAAAGAAATTCAGTGAAGGTAAAAAGATGCAACTTTATTATATTAATTCATTGACAAGGTAAAAAGATTTTATACAATAATATCTTTCGTAGATGCAACTATATTGTATTAATTCGTAAAACCTCTACAATATCTCTATGATTTGATTTAATGCCCATGGAATCATTTGTTGATTATGTTTGTGTTGCGTTAGTATAAAATTGGTAACTTTCCTAAGTGTCTAATCAATTGAAGAAAATATTTTGTATAGATTGAAAAGAAGAAACAATCACCTTACGGTTCTCTTGTTTTCTGACGATTTGACACGTTTGAGTTCTCCGGTGAGATATGTTGCTCTGAATCGGAAGGTCCTGAAGAATTTAAAGAAACCGATTAATTTCCAAAACACATTAAACAAACATCAAAAGACAGAGAGCCTTAATCGGGAATCACAATTACCTGCCGTCCAACTAGTGCCTGCTAATCAATAATAAAAACAAGAATTCTTTGGTCTTGAGAAACACTAACTGTGCCTGTTAATCAATGAAACAAGAATTTTGTATGTCACTATGGCTTCCAAGAATATATTCCGTGCCCGATTATTCAATAAACGCTCAATAACTTTTAAAACATAATCACCTAACGAGAACCAAAAATTCAACCAATACCTGCTTATTTGAAAAAAAACAACAAGAATGGCACTACAAACCCATTCTACAAACCCACAAACCTCAATGGATTTCATGTAACCTACAAACCCAATCAGCTCTAAAGAGATTTACTATCCTTAATCACATTTTAATGGCACTACATTCATGTCTTCGATAAAGGAAATAACAGACAAAGCATTTACCGTTTCAACATACACAAGCAATACACTGTAAATGAGAAGAAAATAATAATCAACGAACCTTGTGAAGAGATGGACGACTCGTGCAGCGGCGATGAGGGTTGACGATGGTGGCTACCGTGAAAAATCGCTTTGGACGAAGAAGGAACAGTAACGAAAAATCGCTTTGGGACGTTGAAGAGTGGAGGAAACACAAGAGTCACGTACAGTACCAACACAAAGCTTTAATCAAAAACATTAAAATTTATTATAAAATAACCTACGAAAGCGCTTTTAAAAGCGCTTTCTAATGGTCATGTATAACAGCGCTTTTTTATAAAAAAAGCGCTTTCGTAGCATACCCTATAGCAGCGCTTTTAAAAGCGCTTTCTAAAGGCCAGATTTAGCAGCGCTTTTGAAAAGCGCTTTCTAAGGCTGACCTTTAGCAGCGCTTTTGAAAAGCGCTTTCTTAGTTTCCCTCTGAAAGGCACCCTTTAGAAGCGCTTCTCAAAAAGCGCTGTCTAAGGGTGACCTTTAGCAGCGCTTTTGAAAAGCGCTTTCTTAAGGTACCCTATGAAAGCACTTTTTTTAAGCGAATTTTTTTTAATACCTACAGCAGCGCTTTTTCCTAAAAGCGCTTTCGTATGTGTGATGCTAAAGCTTATTTTTGGCGTAGTGAACCACACACAAAATTATTTACCCAATTCGGTCTAACTACTTACTCTGGGGGAATACCAAGCCAGGGAAAAATCCACTACTAGTAGTATCAATTCAAAGCTAAACTCCCCCATTTACAACTTATCACTTAATCACTACCCTCACTTGATTTCTATCTAAGACTCACCTAGACATGAGGCCCCCCTTAACCCCTCTTTAATCACAAACATCGATTGGATGAACACAACTCTGAACAAAGAGAAAGACACACTTCCATGACCATAACTAGATAAGACTTATGGTTAAACTCCTATGTTTACAACCTTTCTCCTAACCAAGAACAACAACTTGTAGTTGCTTCAAAGCTCCCTCCAAGAACAATACTCAACTCTTGCTTAAAAGCTTCGAGAAGAGCATGGTGTCCATCCCACAACCCGGGTGGTTCGCCTTGACAAATCCCTAGACTTATACATCTTAAACTCGTGCAAAACTATGTTACAAAACTCCTATTTATAACCTATTACAAATGGATTTGGGCTTTCTAATAACAATAATTTAGCTGTTACGAATAAGTAGAAACTTATGCTACAAACAACGTCTTCAATCATTAGTTTCCTAAATAATCTCCATTATTAAAAAGTGTATAATCTTCAAATATAGTGTTTCATAGGATTGCATCTCCACATAGGATTGCATAATATTTGCTGAATATTAGGCCCTTATCAAATCATAATAGACTTAACATAATCTCTTCAACTCAGGTGCGGTGTCTTATGATGTTTCATAAGAAATCTTATTCGTCATGTTGTTCAAGATCATGAAACTTCTTCAACTCAACATGTCCCAACATAAGATACGACTTCTTGCTCAACCTGTTCCTGTTAGCAATTTAATATATACTATCTAACGTATTGCTGCCTTATTTGTTATACAAAAATTAATGTCAATCCTAAAAATAGAGAATTAACAGTGATTACTCGTAATGTGGTAATAGTGCCAATACGAGGTTCTCAAAAGGGATGTTTGAATTGATTAATACGGACGAGCGCTGGTGATTAACAAGGACGAGTGTTAAAGAGATTAACATAAATGAGTGTCGAAAGAAGAACTCTATTGAGGATTAGTGAAAGATTAACACATAAGAGTGTTTATGCAAATACAGATGAGTATTGAAAGAAGATACAAACGAGTATCAAAGAAATGATTACACGGACGAGTGCTTGAATCAATATGGACGAGTATCGAAAGAAGATACAAACGAGTATCAAGGAAATGCTTACAAGACTGAATGTTTGAGTCAATATGGACGAGTATCAAAAGAAGATACGAGCGAGTATCAAGGAAAATATAACACGAACGAGCGTTTGAATCAATACGGGTGAGTATCGAAAGATGATACAGACAAGTATCAAGGAGATGATAACACATACAATTGTTTAGATCAATAAAGACGAGTATCGAAAGAAGATACAAATGAGTCTCAAGGAGATGGTAACACGGATGAGTGTTTATATCAATACAGACGATTATCGAAAGAAGATACATACGAGTATTAAAGAAAGGGTATCACAAACGAGTGTTTGGTTCAATATGGATGGGTATATAAAGAAGATATGAATGGGTATCAAGGAGATGGTAACACAAACGAGTGTGTGATATGGTGGGAGAACTGACTTGAGGTTTTGCGTCTATGTTCGAAAATGTTGCGGTTAGCAAGAGTCGCCACCGACTTTTCTTTTATCCAAAAGGAAAGGTAAAAAAGCACAGGAAAGACCTTTGAGATGTTTTCTTGAGTTCATGGGATAGATTATGAAAAAGGAAGGTGTTAGCACCCTTTTCATCCATGGTTTTCCATGGGATCTTAGTTACTTGTTTAGATCACTTGTTTTTGCTTTTAAATTGTTTGAAATGGTGCTTTGTGTGGTTTTTGAAAGTATTTTAAAAAGAGGCCATTATTTAGGCGATCTTTGTAATGAGTCTCGTTTGTAAGAATGTATACAAAGATGTTTGTCTTTTGAAAAATGTTTCAATGTTTTGTAAAATGTTTTAAAATGTGTGTGTGTTTGTTTTTGAAAATAGCAAGGATTATTTTGAAATTTATCAAGTAACTAGAAGCTATCTACCTACTCAAAAGTCTTTCTTGGGCATTTTTATTCCTTTGACATTGTTGATTTACCATTGATTTGGTAAACAACCCTATCTTTGGATGTAAACGGGACGGGCGTGGGTCATCGTATGACCATGATAGCAATGTTGCCAAGTGTCTTAGGATGTTTGAGGGACCAAGATCATTTGTTTAGGCAACCTTTTGTTAGCGTCATCGAGGGACTATGATCTTATTTTGTTTTGTTTTGCCAAGATACTTCGCGTGCGTAACATGGCCATTTTTATTTAGGCAACCAAGTGGGTGAAACCCTAAGGGTGTTTGTGTGCAATGTGTGTCATTTTACATGCTTTTTGTCTTGCATTAGGTCTTGTCTATTTGTTTGTTTTTGGTATTGTCATGCAAACCCTAATTTACTAACATGGTATAAATGCGATAAATTGCATAAATGTAAACTAAGCTATTACAACAATTATTATGGGAGGGGGGATACAAGTTTTTGAATGGGGATTTTGCACAAAATAAACCCTAAAAATACTATTACAACCCAATTGAATATTGTGTGAAATAAATAAATATACAAATACTTAAATATTAAATACTAGGTATTTATGGAAAAAATGTTTTGTATTTGTTTAAGGTATGAGAAAATAAAATTAATTAACCCTAGAAAATAAGGAAAAATAATATTATTATTTTTAAAAGGTGGAAACCCTAATTTTTGATTTAAAGAAATATATGTTTCCTATTATTTATTTTGTCCATTTTTGTACAAGAATATAATAAATAATACTATGTACAAATATTAAAAAATAAAATATGTATGAGAAAATGAATATTTTATGTGTAAAATAATAAAATAAAAATGTATTGTATTTTTTAAATGTATTTAAAAATTATTAAGAAAATAAAGTTCTATTTATTCTAATAAACTATTTTTTATGCAAAAAATAATAAATAAAATAAAATAAAAATGCAAAAAGTAAGGAAATTATTTTTCATGATTTTTATGATTCAGAAAAAATAAATAAAAGTAATAAATGTAAAAATATAAAAAGAAATATGAAAAATAAAACAAATATGCCAGGGGGTGCAAATAGTGGTCAGGGGGGTGTGAAAAACAAAAACAGAAGGCCCAAGGCGCCCAAGGCCCAGGCCAGTCATCCCTGTCCTCCAACCATTCCTTCTGCGCGCGTATTCTTCTTCAAATCTATAACTTGCTATTGCTTGCATAAAAACAAAAACTTATAACACAAAACATGTAGCATTTTATATCACGATTCCAATGATATAAAATTTGTAACCTAACTCTCAAAGATCAGAGAGAATTTAATCATCCCTAATTCGTGACCTAATTATTTCATGAACTTCAAGCTTCAAATTCTCACAACATGGTTAATATAAATGGAAAGTATGCATATGTACAACTTCACCATGTTATAGACTACATCTTTTCTTCACAAATCGTGACTTGAGGATGCCTAAATAGAGAGATAGAGTTTTGAAAAATACATCCTTCAGCTGGATTTGGATATGACAATGTGGGGACTTTGAGTGAGGCCTGAGGATCGTGTGAGCTTCCTTGAAGTTCCTTCAAGCTATTCCAATGCCTAGCTTGCTTTGTGGATGGCCAGAACTCACTGCACAAGTCAAGTTGCAACCTCCAAATTTGAAAATGGCAATGGCTGAAACAGAGCTTACAGTACCGGGACAAGGGCTTAGATAGTTTTGATATTATATGGATAAGATGTTTCAAGTGTTAAAAGGGAAAACGCACGAGCCAAAATGAAGTTGACAATGATTTTGCCGAACTGCAATGTTTTGGCAGAATTTTGTGTTTTTTGAGCTTGAGAGTGTTTTGGATGCTATCAATTCGTGTCTTTCTTGCAATGAGTTTTTGAATATGTATAGAATGCATACAAAGTCCACTCCTCACTAGTTGTACAAGTTCTGAACTTTTGGCCAACTTTCTTGCATTTTAAGAAAAGTGAGATGACTTATCCCACATGCTTGTACTTGGCTAGTTTGTGAGCTACAGAGAGTTGGTATACAATTCTTGATATCTGTGGAGATTGCTTGCCTCAAAGAAACAGGTCCAAGGCTTAAGATGGACAAAGTTGCAAAAATTGCACTTTATGAAAATGGCAATGTGCCCTTTATGCCATTAATGGAATTATCTATTGTATAATGCTTCAAAATTGAACATAAAGCCCTTAACCTCTGAGTTTGCATTTAATTATGGAGTGTATAATGAGTTTAGGACCTGTAATGCAAGGTACAAGCATCATGGATCTGATTTGCAACTTGATGTATTGTAAAAACGGCATGAACAAAAGTGATAAAATGCAAATTTCTCTTCTTCGATTCTCCCTAACCACAAATGATCTTGGAGAGTTCTTGGACATTTTGGAAATCTTTCAATGTGCTCTATAATACATATTTGAAATTCATTTTAGAATACCTCTTGGAACTATGTGAAAAATGTCCATGAAGTCGGGTCAAAAACCTGCCTAAATTAGGGCAAATTTTCACTAAGTTATTTAGTTCATGGACCTCTATTCACAAATTCATAACTTGAGATACAAGCATCTTTTAGGAAAAATTTGTGAAGCAAATTTGTAGATTTCATGGAGGACTATAAATTTCTTGTTTGAAGTTTTCTTTGAATCCAATTTCATCATGATGAAAAAGTGGTGAAAAGTTGGGAAAAAATAAGAAAATTTCCATACTTAGAAAAATTCAAAGTTATGAAAATTTTCAAATTCAAAACCCTAATTTTCAAAATTAGTTTTCTTGGTGAACAAGTTTCATATTTTTACACATATTGATGAATTATGACCTTTGGCATTTGATTTTGACCAAAAAGTCAAAGTTTGACTTTTTAGTGTACAATTGACTTTTGATCAACTGACTGCAAAATTCATCTGTCAATCCTATGAACTTGAGATCTTTTGAACCATGTAATTAGGTCAAGATGATTCCATTGAACCCTTGAAATCATGTTTGAACCCAATTGGTCATTGGCTATGTTAGAAATCAGAAATTGCCCTTTCTCAATCAAAACCTTAATTTTGACCATTTTGCCCTTTTGATGATTTGATCAAATTTCTTGAGGAGTTGTGATCCAAACTTGATCAAATGGTACATATGAGTCTAAAATGTTGTTGTGGATAAAAAATTATGAAGTTTGACTGTAAATTGGCCATAGTTGACTTTTTCCCCAATACAGTTGATTTTTAGGTCAATTGTCCAATTGACTGATCAAAAATGTGGTTCAAGGCTTGAAACTTGTCATGAGCAATCTTAGGGGTCCAAGATGGTGTATTAAAGTCACATAAAGCATTGATGGTCCAAAAATCCTTGTACAAACTCAAACCCTAATTTTGGGTGATCAGTGCAAGATGAGATGTCTTGAGCTGACCAAACCCTGATCTTGTCTTGAGTCCAAGAAGTCTTGTGAGAAAAATCTTGATAAATGAGAGGGAAAATTTTGGGGTACAACAGCTGCCCCTGTTCAATCTTATTGAACCCGAAGAGTTAGATTGGCGAGCTTCGTCGTTCGTGACTCGAAGGTAAAAGATGATTGGACACTAGAGTGCCTATAAATTTGCACTCGACGAAACATAGTTGAGGGAATGGGCTTAAAGATGTCATTTGGAGATGTGATGATGGGCTTGTAGATGCCATCCAAGAATGTTTGTTGAATTGTAATTTGTAAGTCAAAAGAATAAGTATCAGAATGGTATCCGCGTCTAGAACATATCTGAACTGTATCTGGAGACTTGAAATCTGAATGAGAAACAGAATAGCATCCGTGTCTAGAAAGTATCTGATTGATATTGGTACTTGAATCTGAATGAGTAACAGAATGACTTCCGTGTCTAGAGCATATCTGTACTGTGTCTGTACTTGAATCTGAATGAGTGTAGAATAGCTTCCGCGTCTGAAGCGTATCTAAACTGTATCTGCGATCTGAAACTGAATGAGTAACTGAATGACTTATGTGTCTGGAGTGTATCTGTACTGTATCTAGAATTTTGAAATCTGAATAAGGGCCAGAATGGCATCCGTGTATGGAGCGTATCTGAACTGGAATCTGAATAAGTAAAAAAATGGCAATCGTGTCTTGAGCGTATCTGGACTGAAATCTGAATAAGTGACATAATGAATTCCGTGTCTGGAACGTATCCGTATTGTGTCAAGAGTGTGAAATCTGAATTTGAATAAGTATCAGAATGGCATCCGCGTCTAGAGCGTATCTGAATTTGAAATTTGAATAAGGGCCAGAATGGCATCCGTGTCTGGAGCGTATCTGAACTGTATCTTTGAAGTTGAGGTATGAAAGAGTAGCAGAATGACTTCCGTGTCTGGAGTGTATCTGAATTGTAATCTGAGTGACAGAATGGCAACCGTATCTGGAGCGTATCCGCATTGTATCTTGAGTTGAGATCTGAATAAGTGACAGAATGGCATCCTTATCTGGAGCATATCTGGAATGTATCTGAGATCTGAATCTAAATGAGTAACAGAATGACTTCCGTGTCTGGAGTGTATCTAAACTGTATTTGAGATCTGAATTTGAATGAGTAACAGAGTGACTTCTGTGTCTGGAGTATATCTGTACTGTATCTAAAATCTTTGAACATTGTCAATGTTAGCTGTTAATCTTATCTTGAAAAGGGTAAGATGTTAGCTGAAACACAAAGTTATGATGCATGAAATGTATGATGCAATATATGTACTTTATCAATGTTTATGATATATGGATGTAATGTATGCACATGTAAGCTGATGTGCTGTATTGCTGAGAAAAATAAATCCTTGACTGCTTAGGATAGGGAATCCTTGGCGACCGTTGGGGATTAAAAATCCTTGATTGCTGTCGGGGAAAATAGATCCTTGACTGCTGCCGGGGAAAATAAATCCTTGACTGTTGAGGATAAGAAATCCTTGGCGACTGCTGGGGATTAAAAATCCTTGATGACTTCTCTGGGGATATAGGGATCCTTCATGTCTTGAAGTTGGAGTATTGAAAAAAGTTCTGTTGCGAGCAATTCCATATACTGCTTGAGTAATCTGCTTGGGGAATCCAGAGAATTTGATGACTTCTACTGGGGATTACACAATGGGAATCCTTGTTCCGCTGGGGAATAAAGAAAACTCTGATGACTTCTCTGGGGAATTAACAAAGAGAATCTTCATTCCATTGGGGAGCAATGAAAACTCTATGGGGAAGAAGGCTTACTGCTGGGGAGTAAGTTCAAGAGTTTGGGTTGTCTGCCACTCTACTGGGGAGTTATCCTAGGTTGGGGAGAGACAAAAGTTAACTGATATCTGGTTGATCTTTCAAGATAACTTGCTGAGGAATATGGAAAAACTGGATGGTCTCCATTGGGGATTGGTAGTTTGAAGTTTTGGCTCCGCTGGGGATTGGGAGTTTGAAGTTTTAACTCTGATGGGGGTTAAGGGTTTGAAATTTTAGCTCCGTTGGGGATCTAGATGATGTACTGTAGGGATTGCTCATGGAATAGTCTAAAGAAGTTTTCTTATCCTTTCAGTCTGTCAGTAATTGTTCTTTTCCACCCTGTTTATTTGTAAACAGTAATTATGTTCAAATGCATATGTTCATCAATGAATCATTGGACGTTTTTGCAAATAAAAAACACAAGTGTAAAGAAAAGGCAAATAGTTTTCTGTACTTTGAAAGAGGTATCTTTGTATTTACTTTGAATAAGTATTTTGTACAAAGGAAACAGGCATCCTAGTAAGAGGATGGTGTCATAAAAGTAAGAAAAATTTATACAAATAAAGATAGCTATGTGTGTAATGATCCCATGGGGTTCCCATTCCGCTATAGCATTCGTATCTCCGAATATCTTGTCTTTCCGTTGCTTCGTCCGACGATGATTGGATTGATTAGAAGCTCAAAGTTTGTCAGTGAAGAGATTGTCCTTAAAGTGATCCAACCAGACATAGTCATACGCTTTAATTCCCTAACTTTTGCCTGGACCGCCCTTTCGGGTTTTCGATCCACCGGGAAATCCTTTTTTGCCCAAGTCGCCCTTTCAGGTTTTCAACTTGCCGGGTGTACATTTTTTTTAAATATTTTATCCCTAATTTTTGCCTAAACCTTTTTGGTTCGCCGGGATGCCCTTGTTTTGCCTAGGTGTGTCAACCTAGCGGGTCATTTATACGTAGTATCTTTTAACTATGTTTGTGTTCGTAGGGTGTGGCAGGTCGTCACCGTCCATGTTGGTTAAGATCATTGCCCCACCAGAAAAGATGTTCTTGATTACAAATAGTCCTTCGTAAGTAGGAGTCCATTTGCCCCTGGGATCACTTTGTGGCAAGATAATGCGCTTGATCACTAGATCTCCAACTTGATATACTTGGCGTATGACTTTCTTGTTGAAAGCCTTGATCATCCGTTTTTGATACGTCTGACCATGGCAAACAGTAGTAAGCCTTTTCTCATCAATTAAGTTCAATTGATCAAGTCGGGTCTGAATCCAATCGTCTTCACTCAAACCTGCATCCTTCATGATTCTCAAGGAGGGAATCTGAACCTTAATGGGCAAGACAGCTTCCATGCCATAAACCAAAGAATAAGGTGTTGCCCCAGTTGATGTGAGAGTCGTGGTACGGTACCCGTGAAGAGCAAACGGTAGCATTTCATGCCAGTCCTTGTAGGTGATTGTCATCTTTTGTATGATCTTCTTGATGTTTTTGTTAGCAGCTTCGACTGCA
This sequence comes from Vicia faba, assembly GCA_948472305.1. Taxonomy (NCBI): domain Eukaryota; kingdom Viridiplantae; phylum Streptophyta; class Magnoliopsida; order Fabales; family Fabaceae; genus Vicia; species Vicia faba. The sequence goes on along the minus strand of OX451736.1, from coordinate 1,329,216,514 downwards.
CCATTCATCTTTGGCCGATAGGGGGATGAATTATGATGTTGAATCTTGAACTGCTTGCACAAGGCGGTGATCATAGTGTTGTTAAGGTTTGTACCGTTATCAGTGATAATCCTTTCGGGGATACCGTACCGGAAAATGAGATTCTGCTTGATGAAGCGGGAAACAACATTCTTAGTCACAGATGCGAAGGAAGCTGCTTCGACCCACTTGGTGAAGTAGTCAATGGCCACTAGAATGAAGCGGTGTCCATTGGAGGTTGTAGGCTTGATCTCTCCAATCATGTCAATTCCCCACATAGTGAAGGGCCAAGGAGCTGTTAAGACATTTAGAGGATCAGGAGGCACGTGCACCTTTTCTGCATAGATTTGACAAGTCCAGGAGTGTTGATAGCAGTCAGCTTCCATGGTAGACCAGTAATAGCCTGCCCGTAGAATATTATTTTCCATCGTATGCCCACTAGAGTGAGTGCCAAAGGTACCTTCATGCAATTCAGCCATGATCTTTTCAGCTTCAATCTTGTCCATACAACGGAGCAGAATAAAATCATGATTACGCTTGTACAGGATGCCATTACTTAGGAATAACTTAGCTGAGAATCTCCTTAAGAACTTTTTGTCGTTGACTGAAGCTCCTATGGGATATTCTTGAGCCTCGAGATACCTTTTGACTTCATGAAACCACGGTTGGTCCATTATTTCTTTGGTATTAATCTCGTGACAATGTGTTGGTTCATCCATCCGTTCAATGGAGATCTGGGAAGCCTCATTATCCCAATCAAGTTTAAACATAGATGACATTGTAGCTAGAGCATTTGCTAGCTGATTTTCTTCTCGCGGGAAGTGCTCGAAGGTAATCTGCTCGAAATGTGGTAACAATGTCAAAACATGTTCTTTGTAAGGGATGAGATTTGGATGTTTAGTGTCCCACTCTCATTTGATCTGACCGATGACCAAAGCTGAGTCCCCAAACACATCTAAGGATTTGATTCCCAAGTCTATGGCAGCCTTGAGTCCAAAGATGCATGCCTCATATTCTTCCATGTTGTTCGTACAGTTGAAGCAAAGTCTGGAAGTGAAAGGAGTATGGCATCCTTCCGGAGATATGAGCACAACGCCGATACCGTTACCAAGTGCATTGGATGCCCCATCAAAGTACAGGGTCCATCGGGATCCTTGTTCAGGTCCGTCATATGGTATGATCTCTTCGACGTTGTCAACTGTGATGATGTCTTCGTCAGGGAAGTCAAACTTCATGGATTGATAATCTTCTACAGCTTGATGAGACAGATGATCAGCTAGCACACTGCCCTTTATAGCTTTTTGGGTAGTGTACTGTATGTCATATTCTATTAAGATCATCTTCCATCTAGCTATTCTCCCAGATAGAGCAGGCTTCTCAAAGATGTACTTTATCGGATCCATCTTAGATATCAGCAAAGTGGTATGAGTCAACATATACTGCCTTAGCCAGCGAGCAGCCCATACCAAAGCGCAACAAGTTTTTCGAGCAGTGAATATTTGGTTTCACAGTCGGTAAACTTTTTGCTAAGGTAATAAATGGCATGCTCTTTTCGGCTAGACTCGTCATGCTGCCCCAGTACGCACCCCGTTGAATTCTCTAAGATGGCCAAATACATGATTAGCGGTCTTCCCTCGACGGGTGGCATCAAGACAGGAGGTTCTAGCAAATACTCCTTGATTTTATCGAAAGCAATCTGACATTCATCATTCTATCTGACTAATTGATCTTTCTTCAACAGCTTGAAGATTGGTTCACAAGTAGACGTTAGGTGAGAAATGAACCGGGCAATGTAGTTTAGGCGTCCCAAAAAACCTCTGACCTCCTTCTCAGTGCGAGGAGTAGGCATTTCTTGTATAGCTTTGACTTTGGCAGGATCAACCTCGATGCCTTTGTTGCTGACAATGAAACCTAAGAGTTTACCAGACCGGACTCCGAATGAAAACTTGTTTGGATTCAGTCTTAGCTTGTACTCCTTTAATTTGACAAACAATTTTTGCAAGTGATCAAGGTGTTCTTCTTCAGTTTGTGATCGGGCTATCATGTCATCTACGTAGACCTCTATCTCATGATGTATCATATCATGAAACAAAGCTACCATGGCGCGTTGATAGGTTGCCCCAGCATTCTTCAGTCCGAATGGCATCACTTTGTAGCAGAACATACCCCACTGTGTGACAAATGTAGTTTTCTCCATGTCCTCAGGTGCCATTTTGATCTGGTAATAGCCTGAGAATCCGTCCATGAAAGAAAATACTTTGTGTTGAGCTGTATTATCGACCAGGATGTCGATGTGTGGAAGTAGAAAGTCATCTTTAGGGCTGGCCCTGTTTAAATCTCTATAATCCACGCACATTCTCACTTTTCCGTCCTTTTTAGGAACGGGAACAATGTTAGCAACCCATTGAGGATAGGAAGTAACAGCCAAAATCCTGCATTGAACTGATTCATAACTTCTGCTTTGATATTCTCGGACATGTCAGGTCTCATGCGGCGGACCTTTTGTTTCACTGGTGGGTAGACGGTGTACCATAATGTCTGTATCGAGTCCCGACATGTCTTTGTATGACCAGGAAAAGATCTCAACATAATCATGCAACAACTGAATTAGGCTCTCCTTGACACTCGGCTCTAGATTGGCACTTACTTTGATTTCCTTTTTATCTTCCTCAGTACCCAGCTTGATTGTATCTAACTGCTCTTCATGAGGATGAATTTCTCTTTCTTCTTGCTGTAATAGTCTGGCCAATTCCCCTGGCACCCCACAATCTTCCTCACCTTCGTATTCATCTTGGTATACTGGATCTTCAGAGTCACTAAAGGCTATAGCAGTATCGTTACCCATGGGATCTGGAATGGAAGGGTACCTGCATTTGTGAGTGTGGGTGTGTGTAAGGGTATAGCCATCTTAAAACAATAAAATGTAAAAGAAAGGCAACGAGCATAAAAAGTTTATATGTGAAAAAGCGTCCATGATTCATTGAATGACATATTTATATGAAATAAAAACCCTTACAAATGGACCGATGTGCCTCGGGTAAGACACATGGTTTTCAAAGTGCGAATTGTTTGTGAATTAGTACAGTCCAACAGAAATGTAAAAGATAAATTATTGCTGTATGAAATTTATCGGGATGAAGTCTTTGGCTTCCCAGTTGCAAAGTCCTCCGCTGACAGTAGGAAATATCCAATCTTCCAAGCTGCCCTCCTCTTCATTGTCTTCCACTGCATTGACGCTTTGATTGGTAATCTTCACAGGTGGCCCCCCAGCACGGGCACGACGCACAGCCTTCTGACAAGTCGAAGTAAACCCCAAGCCGAACTTGTCTGATTTGTAAGGAATGTCTGGAAGCTGACCCCAGATTTTTCATCCCATTTCTTCCACAACTGCTCTTGTATCCTTTAAAGATGACATCTGAGGCGGAGGTCTTGTGATCTCTGGAATCGAGGATACTGCCTTGGTCGTCGCTATTTCTTCAGAGACTTCTTCAATATGTTGGAAAGGGGTCTCTATGAACTCGCCATCTAACTCCACATAGCGGAAGGAATTCAGATGACTAATCATATACTCCTCTTCCCCATGGATAATTATGATCTTCCCTTGGACGGGGTACTTTAGCATCTGATGCAACATGGAGGTGACAGCACTGACATTATGGATCTAGGGGCGTCCCAACAGACAGGAATACGAAGGACGGATGTCCATCACATAGAAAGTGGAGTTGAAGACCTAAGTTCCCACCTTGATTGGGATGTCCACCTCCCCGTGGACCATCCTCTTCGAACCATCAAAAGCTCGCACCACTATGTTACTGGGTTTTAGAGTCAGCCCCTCGCACTCCAATCTATCAAGGGATTTCTTTGGCAAAACATTTAGAGATGACCCAGTATCAACCAAGACATGAGCTAGGGTTGTTCCTCTGCACTCCACTGAGACATGTAATGCATCGTTGTGTTTTCTCCCTCTGGGTGTCAAGTTAACATCGGAGAAGCCCAGGCCATTATCAGCTGTCAAACTGGCCACATAGTCCTCGAACTGGTCAGCAGACGTCTCTTGCGGAACGTGAGATGTCTTCATAAATTTGACCAAAGCTTTGGCATGTGCTTCAGAGCACAGCAGCAGGGATAGCATAGAGATCTTGGAAGGGGTCTTCCCCAATTGTTCAACCACATCATAATCACTTTTCTTAATGATCCTCAGGATTTCTTCCATCTCCTTCTTGGATGTTTTAGGAATAACTAGTGATTGAGCCTTCGTCTAGATAGGCTCCTCTTGAACATTCTTTCCTTTATTCTCAGCAGTGGAAGTAGGGATAGGAATTATATTATCTTTGTCGGCGGGTACACTTGCAGGTACAATCCCAGGTGTAGAGGTAATCTCTGGAACGGCCACGGGTCTAAAGACTGCTGTTGGAGGAGCAATCTCTGGAGAGAAAATCCTACCACTGCGGGTGATCTTACTAGTTCCAACAATATTTCTAATGTCGGGACTGTCCTCTTCGGAGCTTTCTTCTTCGGCAGTCAATTCAATCTGTTTAATACCATGGTAGTAGATTTCTCCACCATAGTTCCATGGTACTGATTTATCTGATTTGTATAGGGCAGGCCCTGGCATTATAATCTTAAGCGGAGCAGTCTTCAAAGAAGGTGTAATCCTAACGGGTCTTTTAGGGGCCCTGGAAGGATTGGCGTAGATGGTTATTATTGAAACTTCTTTCACTGGAACGGGTGAAACAGGAGCTTTCTCAAACAAAATTTCTTGGTTATCCATCAGTTGTTGGATTCCTTTCTTCAACAGAGGGCAGTAAAATGATGAGGACAGGAAAACATGGCAGTCTTTGTCACAACATGGGAAAATACCAGCTTTCAACAAATTCAACTTGATGGTCAGGAGCGGAGTTAGCAGTTCATCCATGGTAGCAACAAACAGATCTTCTTCAATAGCGTTGGCATTGTGACCATGCCTCGACATTGGGGAGGAAATAACATTCGGTTTCTCAGGCGCTTCAAACTCAACTTCCTTCGCGTCTATTAGATCTTGAATCTTATTCTTCAGAGCCCAATAGTTGTTGGTGTCGTGCCCTGGACTTTCAGAATGGTACGCGCATCTGGCGTTAGGATGGTAATATGGAGAAGTAGTATTAGGATTTTTTGGGGCCTCTTTTAAAGTGGCCAGATTCAGCTTCAAGAGATGTGGTGGCACTTGGGTTGGAGTCATGTTAATCTTGGTAAACTGCCGAACTAGCCTTTCTACCCTTTACTGATTAGTTCTTGGCTGGTCTGATGCAGGCTTCAGAATCATAACGGCCCCCACTGTTGGTCGGCGCTCGGTTCTTCCTTGATTTCTCTGTGAATAGACAACAGATACTTCCTTCCTTCCAGTGAAGGGTTTTTTTACAACTTTTGAGGCAGACGCGTCCTTCTGAATTTTTCCATTTCTTATAACAGCCTCCACTCTTTCTCCAGTTAGAATCAATTTGGTAAACCCTGCAGAGGAACTCCCAATCAGATGATTGAAGAAAGGACCTGATAGAGTTCGCAAGAACATGTCCACCAACTCCCTCTCAGATAGAGGGGGTTGCACCCTTTCGGCTAGGTCTCTCCACTTTTGCACGTAATCTTTGAACCCCTCATTAGTAGCCATAGCCATACTCTATAGTTGAGTACGGGTTGGTGCCAAGTCGGCGTTGTATTGATACTGTTTATAGAAGGCTGCTGCTAAGTCTTCCCAATTATGGACATCTGCCCTCTCCAATTGGTAGAACCAATCAAGTCGCGTTCCTGATAAACTGTCCTGGAAAAAGTGGACCCATAGGTCTTTGTCAGCAGAATATGGTTGAATCTTCCTGACATAGGATCTGAGGTGCATTTTAGGGCAAGACACCCCATCATACTTAGAAAATAGTGGCACTTTAAACTTTGGAGGGATTATAATTCCTGATACCAACCCTAATTCCTCAAAATCCAGCCCCGGTACTCTATGTATTTCCATAGCAGTTAGTCGCTCTTCAAGGTGTTTATATTTGTCATCAGCCGGAGGGTATTATTGTTCAAAGTATCCCTCCTCTTCCTCTTCTTCTGCTTCAGAATCTGGTGGCACTGCCGTTCCTTTTCCTTTTCCTTCCCCTTCTTCAGATGTTGTTGGGAATTCCAAGGTCCTTCTGGCTTATCCCTGAAATCTTCTACCTATGATAACCACACAAGCTGGCTTCTTCTTCTTTTTCTCTTTTTATTTCTCTAGCAGAGTCTTCAGCTCCTCTTGCCCCTTGGCTAGGGTCATGAGCAACTGTTGAAATTGTGAATTATGAGCTTACAGATCTTTGACCGTTTGTTCGATATCCATCTTACTGAAATATACAATAGAGAGATGAGGAAACTTGGTGTGAAGACCTGTTTATGCTTATGATGAATGACATGTATTCATGCAATGTTTTCAAGGATTCAGAAATTCAAATTTTTTTTAAACAAAAAAAGAAACACACGTCATATTAATAAGATAGAATTGTGAGTACATCAATGCCCCTTGGGTAAAATAATACAAAACTATAAGGTAAAAAGATGTTGCGCACCCTCTTTGGTGCAATGTAGGTGTTGAGAGTCTTCTCTTCGCGAAGTAGCCGAGTGAGTTCCAAAACCTTCTTCTCGCTTGCGTATAATTGGGCTTCGGAAGTATCACGCTCTCCCTTGAGCTGTATCCAACTACTTTGTGGGTCCTCGAGTGATGTTGGCATGTCAGGATGTAGGATGGTGTATGGAACCTCTCCTTCCTTAACAGGCTCTATAATCACTGGGAGAATGGAGGAGTAAGGCATCATAAGACTTTGGGCGCGGGTTCGTACCCACTTGAGGTAAGGCTCAAGAGGGATGGAATTCTTGTGTCCCAAGGTCTTTCTATCCAACTTGTTTGGCATTCTCCAAGCTCGGATGAATCTCTGACGGATTCCTTGGTCGTCGTTGTCGTAGTCGAAAACCAATCCTTGAATCAACATATCATATGGGCCATCCCTTCGGGCATAACCAAACTGTCCATAGAGCCAAGCAAGGGTTCTAGGTGATGCCTCCCCTAATGCCAAGTAGAGGGACATTAGGGAATTCCCCACAACGGTCAACAATAATGACATTCTCTTTGGATCGAGAACACCAATGGATATCTGAATGGTTAAGTGTCATTAACCGTTGTGACCACCTCAAACCTTGCTCATTCTTCAAGACTGATTGGGGAAGATGAGAAATAAACCACCTTGCCAGTAGAGGAGTACAACACATAAGAACACCTCTTTTCCTTATTGTACGAGTGTGAAAAGAGTGGAGGATATCCCCAAGCAATGTAGGCACCAGGTTGCGAGACATAAAGATTTTGACAGCGCTTACATCTACGAGTTGGTCAGGATTAGGGAACAAGACCATCCCATAGATGAGAAGAGCTACAATCTCCTCAAAATCTTGCAAGTCTAGGGAATTCCAACAGCTTTGGGCCTTCTCAAACAAGAACTTTGACAAGAAGCCTTTGACACCACTTCTAGTTTCCCAATGAGTTGTGACATCAGATGAGTGCAAGTGTAGGGCTTGAGCAATCTCTTCTGGCTTTGGATCTCTTTCCGTACCGTTGAAGGGTAGTTGATTGAGAATAGGAATCCTCAGAAGTTGAGAGAATTCTTCCAAAGTAGGCATAAGTTGATAGTCAGGAAATGTGAAGCAATGATGCAAAGGGTCAAAGAACTGGAAGAGAACTTTCATCATATCCTCCTCAGTGTTGGAAGTGACCAAGTTTAGTAGACGACCATGTCTCTCGGTCAATGGAGAATTCTCAGGAATCCTTGAAGCTAGCTCCTTGAGTTGTGGAGGAATTCTTACAAGGTTGATTTGGATAGTTTTCCTGCGAAGTGAATCCATAACCTACAAAACAAGAACAAAGGTGAATCTACAAAATCCTTGAAATGGTTAGTGAATGCATATGATGTTCATGATGTCCATGATGTTATGCACAAGTATATATGTACAAACAAATCAAACAAGTTCCTAGTTTAGGCTTGCATGGGGTTTAATAGGTAAGTACCCTCTTGAAGTTTAGTTGGCTCAACCTGTCCTAGAAATTGTAACCGGGTTCTAAGGAGCTCAATATCATTGGATTGTTTCCTTGTTCTTTGTTTCAATTCAAGCCTCTTTACTGGCGACCGAAATATTCCAAGGAACCAACCCTCAATGAGTGTAGTATCGAGTATCTACCAACTTCGGACTACACCAAAGCCGGTCATCTCACTACATCCTAAAAGGCCAAGTTGGTCAAGTAAAGGTTCTAAAAGTTCATTAGTGCTTCATGACATCACTCAGCGGCCCCGTATTCTCTTTGATTGACTCAAAGGCTACCGGTACCCACAAATATGTCGCACTAATATAGCTATTGCTTAGACCATGTCGGTATACCATGCACAGTTTCCACAATGTATTGCTATTTACCTATAATGTTTCCCAAATCCGGGTGGAGGATTCAAACCCAAACAATAAAACCAAAATGTAAAGCAAACAAGTCAAACAATTGTAAGCAAATAAAGGTGATCTAAACCCTAAGGTAACCCCACTTTTAGAATATTCCCCAGCAGAGTTGCCAGTTCTGTGATACGGTGGAAGAATTGACTTGAGGTTTTGCGTTTGTGTTCGCAAATGTTGCGGTTAGCAAGAGTCGCCACTAAATTTTCTTTTATCCAAAAGGAAAGGTAAAAAGGCACAGGAAAGACCTTTGTGATGTTTTCTTGAGTTCGGGGGGTAGATTATGAAAAGGGAAGGTGCTAGCACCCTTTTCATCCATGGTTTTCCACGGGCTCTTAGTTACTTGTTTAGATCACTTGCTTTTGCTTTGAAATTGTTTGAAATGGTGCTTTGTGTGGTTTTTGAAAGTATTTTGAAAAGAGGCCATTGTTTAGGAGATCTTTGTAATGATTCTCGTTTGTAAGAATGTATACAAAGATGTTTGTCTTTCGAAAAATGTTTCAATGTTTTGTAAAATGTTTTGAAATGTGTGTGTGTTTGTTTTTGAAAATAGCAAGGATTATTTTGAAATTTATCAAGTAACTAGAACCTATCTACCTACTCAAAAGTATTTCTTGCGCATTTTTATTCCTTTGACATTGATGATTTACCATTGATTTGGTAAACAACACTATCTTTGGATGTAAACGGGACGGGCGTGGGTCATCGTATGACCATGATAGCAATGTTGCCAAGTATCTTAGCATGTTTGAGGGACCAAGATCATTTGTTTAGGCAACCTTTTGTTAGCGTCATCGAGGGACTATGATCTTATTTTGTTTTGTTTTGCCAAGATACTTCGCGTGCGTAACATGGCCATTTTTATTTAGGCAACCAAGTGGGTGAAACCCTAAGGGTGTTTGTGTGAAATGTGTGTCATTTTACATGCTTTTTGTCTTGCATTAGGTCTTATCTATTTGTTTGTTTTTGGTCTTGTCATGCAAACCCTAATTTACTAACAAGGTATAAATGCGATAAATTGCGTAAATGTAAACTAAGCTATTACAACAATTATTATGGTAGGGGGGATACAAGTTTTTGAATGGGGATTTTGCACAAAATAAACCCTAAAAATACTATTACAACCCAATTGAATATTGTGCGAAATAAATAAATATACAAATATTTAAATATGCAATGCAAGGTATTTATGGAAAAATGTTTTGTATTTGTTTAAGGTATGAGAAAATAAAATTAATTAACCCTAGAAAATAAGGAAAAATAATATTATTATTTTTAAAAGGGGGAAACCCTAATTTTTTATTTAAAGAAATATATGTTTCCTATTATTTATTTTGTCCATTTTTGTACAACAAAATAATAAATAATACTATGTACAAATATTAAAAAATAAAATATGTATGACAAAATGAATATTTTATGTGTAAAATAATAAAATAAAAATGTATAGTATTTTTTAAATGTATTTACAAATTATTAAGAAAATAAAGTTCTATTTATTCTAATAAACTATTTTTTATGCAAAAAATAATAAATAAAATAAAATAAAAATGCAAAAAGTAATGAAATTATTTTTCATGATTTTTATGATTCAGAAAAAATAAATAAAAGTAATAAATGTAAAAATATAAAAAGAAATATGAAAAATAAAACAAATATGCTAGGGGATGCAAATAGTGGTCAGGGGGTGTGAAAAACAAAAACAGAAGGCCCAAGGCGCCCAAGGCCCAGGCCAGTCATCCCTGTCCTCCAGCCATTCCTTCTGCGCGCGTATTCTTCTTCAAATTTGTAACTTGCTATTGCTTGCATAAAAACAAAAACTTATAACACAAAACGTGTAGCATTTTATCTCACGATTCTAATGATATAAAATTTGTAACTAACTCTCAAAGATCAGAGAGAATTTAATCAGCCCTAATTCGTGACCTAATTATTTCATGAACTTCAAGCTTCAAATTCTCACAGCATGGTTAATATAAATGGAAAGTATGCATATGTACAGCTTCACCATGTTATAGACTACATCTTTTCTTCACAAATCGTGGCTTGAGGATGCCTAAATAGAGAGATAGAGTTTTGAAAAATACCTCCTTTAGCTGGATTTGGATATGGCAATGTGGGGACTTTGAGTGAGGCCTGGGGATCGTGTGAGCTTCCTTGAAGTTCCTTCAAGCTATTCCAATACCTAGCTTGCTTTGTGGATGGCCAGAACTCACTGCGCAAGTCAAGTTGCAACCTCCAAATTTGAAAATGGCAATGTCTGAAACAGAGCTTACAGTACCAGGACAAGGGCTTAGATAGTTTTGATATTATGTGGATAAGATGTTTCAAGTGTTAAAAGGGAAAACGCAAGAGCCAAAATGAAGTTGACAATGATTTTGCAGAACCACAATGTTTTGGCAGAATTTTGTATTTTTTGAGCTTGAGAGTGTTTTGGATGCTATCAATTCGTGTCTTTCTTGCAATGAGTTTTTGAATATGTATAGAATGGATACAAAGTCCACTCCTCACTAGCTGTACCAGTTCTGAACTTTTGGCCAACTTTCTTGCATTTTAAGAAAAGTGAGATGACTTATCCAACATGCTTGTACTTGGCTAGTTTGTGAGCTTCAAAGAGTTGGTATACATTGCTTGATATCTGTGCAGATTGCTTGCCTCAAAGAAACAGGTCCAAGGCTCAAGATGGACAAAGTTGCAAAAGTTGCACTTTATGAAAATGGCAATGTGCCCTTTATGCCATTAATGGAATTATCTCTTGTATAATGCTTCAAAAGTTAAAATAAAGCCCTTAACCTCTGAGTTTGCATTTAATTATGGAGTTTAAAATGAGTTTAGGACCTGTAATGCAAGGTACAAGCATCATGGATCTGATTTTCTACTTGATGTATTGTAAACATGGCATGAACAAAAGTGATAAAATGCCAATTTCTCTTCTTCGATTCTCCCTAACCACAAATGATCCTGGAGAGTTCTTGGACATTTTGGAAAGCTTATAGTGTTATTTATAATCCATCTTTGAAATTAATTTTGAAATACCTCCTGGAACTAGGTGAAAAATGTCCATGAAGTTGGGTCAAAAACCTGCCTAAATTAGGGCAAATTTTCACTAAGTTATTTAGTTCATGGACCTCTATTCACAAATTCATAACTTGAGATCCAAGCATCTTTTGGGAAAACTTTGCTAAGAAAAGTTGTATATTTCATGGAGGACTACAACTTTCATGTTGGAATTTTTCTTTGAATCCAATTGTATCATGATGAAAAAGTGGTGAAAAGTTGGGAAAAAATAAGAAAATTTCCATACTTAGAAAAATTCTAAGTTATGAAAATTTTCAAATTCAAAACCCTAATTTTCAAAATTAGTTTTCTTGGTGAACAAGTTTCATATTTTAACACATCTTGATTAATTATGACCTTTGGCATTTGATTTTGACCAAAAAGTCAAAATTTGACTTTTCAGTATACAATTGACTTTTGATTAGTTGACTGCAAAATTCATTTGTCAATCCTATGAAATTAAGATCTTTTGAACCATGTAATTAGGTCAAGATGATGCCATTGAACCCTTGAAATCATGTTTGAACCCAATTGGTCATTGGCTAGGTTAGAAATCAGAAATTGCCCTTTCTTAGTCAAAACCCTAATTTTGACCATTTTGCCCTTTTGATGATTTGATCAAATTTCTTGAGGAGTTGTGATCCAAACTTGATCAAATGGTACATATGAGTCTAAAATGTTGTTGTGATAAAAAATTATGAAGTTTAACTGTAAATTGGCCATATTTGACTTTTTTCCCCAATACAACTGATTTTTAGGTCAACTGTCCAATTGACTGATAAAAAATGTGGTTCAAGGCTTGAAACTTGTCATGAGCAATCTTAGGGGTCCAAGATGGTGTATGAAAGTCACATGAAGCATTGATGGTCCAAAAATCCTTGTACAAACTCAAACCCTAATTTTGGGTGATCAGTGCAAGATGAGATGTCTTGAGCTGACCAAACCCTGATCTTGTCCTGAGTCCAAGAAGTCTTGTGAGAAAAATCTTGATAAATGAGAGGGAAAATTTTGGGGGTACAAAAGAGTGTTTATATCAATACAGATGAGTATCGAAAGAAGATACAGACGGGTATTAAGGAGATGATAACGCAGACAAATGTTTAGATCAATACGGACAAGTATCGAAAGAAGATACAGACGAGTATCCAAGAAAGGGTATCACATACGAGTGTTTAGTTCAATAAAGACAAGTATCGAAAGAAGATACATATGAGTATCAAGGAGATGGTAACACATACGAGTGTTTAGTTCAATAAAGATAAGTATCGAAAGAAGATACATACGGGTATCAAGGATATGGTAACACAGACGAGTGTTTAGATCAATACAAACGAGTATTGCAAGAATATATGGACGGGTATTAAGGAGATGGTAACACAGACAAGTGTTTGGGAGTACAGGGTACTGACACCGTTAGCTGGATATTATGATGTAACGAAGGACATCGGCTATGGATTTTGGAATGATATTCTTTGTGAAGATGTATTGTTGTTTTGAATGATCCAGGTATTTCGTGCAAGGTACCTGATCTGGCTTATGGTTTATATGCATGCTTGAATTTTTGTGTGGCGTAATGATCCATTTTAATGGATATGCTATGTGTTTTGAGGATGGAATGTAATGCAGTGATGACTACTATATGAAAAGTTGAGAGAAATAAACTTTGTGGGGATAAGAACAGGATTATTAGGAACCATTGCTTGTTGTCTAGAAATACTAATACAGATTGGTGCTTGAAAGTTAGGGGTACTAAAAATCAATGGCACCTTATTAGGGATTGTGATGCTGACAGTGCAAATTTTCATGTACGCCACTAAATTTTGACTCGTAGCTTTACTGGGGAGGAAGAGATCCAATCTGACTTCTCTACATCCTGGATTTCTTGGGGATGGTAAGATGGATACGGACATGCTGGGGAGTTGTACGATGAGCATTTCTTAGATCTCTTCGGAATTACATCTTAGACAACTTGGTGGATCAGGTGATGGACATGGACGTCTTCGAGTGCCCCAGTTTACTTCTCTGTTGGAGATTAGAGGACGATTTTATGGGGATCACATGATGAACCTCTTAAAACCTCTAGAATTCCACAAGTTTACTCTACTGGTGAATTGCACATGCATACGCTGAATCACACGAAGACTCTGAGTACCCTAAGTTTACATTGCCGCAGGGGAACCGAGCTGAATATGTGTGTTGGGATGCACAAAGACCTCATATACCCTGGTTTACTGTACTTCTAGGGAGTATACTTGGAGCATCTACAAGGGATGAGGATGGATTTTACAATGTTGGCTGGTTGCAGGAAAAACAACACTTGGAATGCTACGACACTCCTTTGGGATGATTTGGTATCAATGTAAAGTCATGTTTCATTTTAGCTTGAAATTATTATTCCCCATGTTTTCAATGCAATGTTCAATAGAGAATTAAACCAAATTTTGCATACCGAAAAAATAAGACATCAACGATAATAAAGGAAGCTTTTTGTATGAAAACAACTTTATTGATTGAAAATTAGCCCTAAATAGGAGTTTGTACAAGGAGGAAACTCTTAAATGAGGTAGTTGCAAAAAGGAAAAGAAAATACAATAGGTAAAATGGAATTGAGAAATACTCGAATTTCCATTAAAACTTGTATTGCTACAATTCCCATATCCTTGATAGTCTCAATGCCTTGCCTATGAAGAGTAGTGGATGGATCGATCCGTTCACTGCTAAGGTGCAAAGGATGTACATAGTCATTCGTTAAAAGTATTCAGACTTCGGCCTGTCGCTCATGATCCCTAATTTTTTCCTGGATCTCCCTCTCGGGTTTTCAGTTCAGTGGGATACCCATTTTTACCTAAGTCGCCTTTTCATGTTTTCGACTTAGCGGGTTATCCTTTTTTCATTTTATCCCTAAATATTTCCTAGACTTTTTTGTGGCCACCAGTATGCCCATTTTTTCCTAAGTCTCCCTTGTGGGTTTTCAAATTAGTGGGTCTTTTATGCGTAGTATTTTTTGACTGAGTGTGAATTAACTGGAAGTGGAACATCTTCCCCATCCATATCTGTCAGGATTAGAGCACCTTCGGAAATGGCTTTCTTCACAATGTATGGTACCTCATAATTGGGAGTCCATTTTCCCCTTGGATCAAAATGGCTTTGCACAATGATCTTCCTTACGACCAGATCACCAGGATAAAACTTCTGAGGGAGGATTTTCTTGTCGAACACCCTATCCATCCTCTTTTGATACAATTTACCATGACAAATCAAGGCCAAGTGTTTCTCCTCGATCAAATTGAGTTGGTCAAGTATTGCCTGAACCCACTATGCCTCATCAAGTTTGGTACCCATCAAAACCCTTAACAAAGGAATCTCTACCTCGACTGGAAGAACTGCGTCCTTACCATAGACAAGAGAAAAAGGGGTTTCCCTGATTGAGGTACGCACATAAGTCCTGTAGCCGTGTAGAGACAAAGGAAACATTTCATGCTAATCTTTGTATGTTCTCACCATTTTCTAAACAATCTTCTTTATGTTCTTGTTAGCAGCTTCGATTGTGCCATTTATCTTCGGTTGATAAGGTGATGAATTGTGGTGTTCAATCTTGAACTCTTCACAAAACTCCTTCATCATTTTTTTATTGAGGTTTGAACCATTATAAGTGATGATTCTGTTAGGAACTCCATAATGGCATATGATTTCCTTTCTGATTAAGTTGGTAATCACCTACTTGGTTATGTTCTTGTAAGAAGTTGCTTCCACCCATTTGGTGAAATAGCCAATAGCAACAAGAATGAACTTGTGACCATTTAAGGAGCTTGGCTCAATCCGTCCAATCATGTCAATCCCCCACATTGCGAAGGGCCATGGTGAAGTCATATTATTCAAAGGAGTTGGAGGGACGTAGATTATGTCTGGATACACTTGGCATTTGTGGAACAACTTTGCATATGCACAACAATCACTTTCCATTTTCATCAAGAAATACCCTACATATAGGATTTTCTTAGCCATAGAATGTCCGCTTAAATAAGCTAGAAAGAACCCTCATGGATTTCCTTTATGATCGACTCTGCTTCGTGTCTATCTACGCATTTGAGCATAACCGAGTCATAGTTTCTCTTGTACAGGACGTCTCCTGATAAGAAGAACTGGGATGCTAACCTTGTAAGCGTACACTTATCACAAACTTTAGCACCTCCGAGATACTCTTGCTTCTCAAGGTACTTTTTGATGTCGTAATACCACAACCTTTCATCAGACAAAATCCTCAGTTGAGAGACAATGAGCAGGGAAGACATGTGTTGGCTCCTTGTAATGGATAATATGTATATTAGGCGCATAATTCGGAAAGCTCAATTTTAAAATTGTTGCTAAGGTGGCCAAAGCAGCTGCCAACTGATTTTGATCTCTGGGAATATGCTCGAAGGTAATCTCATCAAAAGCAGGTATCAACTGCAATATATAATCCCTGTATGGAATCAAACTTGGGTGCTTAGTATCCCAATCACCTCGTAGTTGGTGTATGACCAAATAAGAGTCTCCAAAGACTTTAATAATTTTGATTTTAAGATCAATGGCTTCCTAAATCCCCATCACATAGGCTTAATATTCTTCCATATTGTTCGTACAATCAAAAGATAGTCTGGCTGTAAATGGTATGTAAGTATTGCGGGGAGAAGTCAGTATTTCCAAAATTCCATGACCTATAATATTTGATCACCATCAAATGTGAGAGTCCATCACTCTCTCGAATTAACCCCTTCAACACTTTCAAGTCTCATTACATGTTCGTTGGGAAATTCAAATTTCATTGACTAATACTCTTCCAACGGCTGATGGGCGAGGTGATCTACACGAATGCTACCCTTGATAGCCTTTTGTGTAACATACTGAATGTCATACTCAGACAGAAGAATCTTCAACTAGGCAAGCATGCCTTTAAGCACTGGTTTCTCAAATATGTATTTTATCAGGTCCATCTTCGATATCAGAAGCATAGTGTGTGTCAGCATGTATTGCCTTAAACGTCGAGCTGCCCAAGCAAGGGCATAACATGTTTTTTCAAGTAAAAAATACCTGGATTCATAATCGGTAAACTTTTTACTCAGATAATAAATGTCATTCTCTTTATGTCTCGTTTCATCATGTTGTCCAAGTAAGAGCCCCATAGATCCTTCCAGCACTGTCAACTACATGATGAGTGGCCTCCCAGGGGCTGGAGGAACAAAGATTGTTTTCTCCTGAAGATACTCTTTGATATTTTCAAAGGCTTCCTAGAAATTGGTATCCCACTGAAAATTTTTATTTTTGTGTAGCAATTTAAAGATGGGTTCACAAGTAGTTGTGAGATGAGAGATGAACCTAGCTATGTAGTTCAACCTCCCAAGGAACCCTCTTCTTTTTAATTTTTCGATGTTGGCATATTCTGTATTGCTTTAATTTGTCGGGATCTACTTCAATTCCTTGTTGACTTACGATGTAACCAAGTAGTTTACCAGATCTCACCCCAAATGGGAACTTGTTCAGATTAAGAATAAGCCTAAACTTTCGCAGATGAGCAAACAACTTTTGTAGATGGACCATATTTTCCTTCTCATTTTGTGATTTTGCAATCATATCATCAATATATACTTCGATTTCCTTATGAATCATATCATGAAAGAGCGTTACCATAGCATGTTGATATGTTGCACAAGAATTTTTGAGACCAAATGCATGACCTTGTAGTAGTAAGTACCCCAAGGAGTAGTGAATGTCATCTTTGTCATATCTTTCGGAGCCATCTTTATCTGATTGTACCCTGAAAACCCATCCATGAAAGAGAAAACTGAGGACTGGGCCGTGTTATCAACCAATAAATTAATGTGAGATAATGGGAGGTCATCTTAAGGGATTTCTTTATTCAAATCCTAGTTGTCCACACACATACGCACTTTCCCATCTTTCTTAGAAACGGGTACAATGTTGGCGATCCAATCTGAATATTCACATACTACCAAGAACTTTCATCGAGCTATTTTTCAACCTCTTCTTTGATCTTGAGAGACATATCAGGGTGAGTTCTGCGTGGCTTTTGCTTTAGTAGAGGACATTATGGCTTGAGTGGCAATCGATGCATAACTATATCAGTCTCTAAACCGAGAATGTTTTTGTATGACCAGCCGAAGATTTTTCCGTACTCTTGAAGAAGATTAATCAACCCCTTCTTTTCTCCATCTTTCAGGGAAGTCCCTATCTTGACTTCTCTCTTCACTTTATCAATATCGAGGTTGATGATCTCTATGGCTTTTTGATGAGGCAGGATTTCTTTCTCTTCTTGTCTCAAGAGTCTTGCCAATTCCTCAAGAATTTCATAATCTTCCCCACTATCTTCATCGGCCTGGTCATTCAGATTCCTAAGGATATTGATGCTAGAAATCGTAGAATTACCGTTTTTAATGGAACTCGAGGCTGACCTGCATGATTGATGAATCATGCTTGTTTTTAAAATGTGAAATCAAAGGAGAATATTTAAAACATAAAGGAAAAGCATTGCCTTTTTTTTTTGTAAAAATGAAGAGAAAAAGAAGGGAACTAAAAATTGATAGATGAACTGAGAGATATATGTATCGTCGTCTTCATCATCCACTTCATGAACCTGTCCTTCTGTACTTGTGCAGGACTGGTAAACTCTTTTGAAATGGGGGGGGGGGTCTGTCTTTCATTAGGTAAGGCCAAACAAGCTTGAGCAGAGGAGGAGGGTTGATATCCAATACCAAACTTGTCTCGCTTCTCACACACTTTAACCACTTTAGCCCAAATCTGATTAGGGACCCCAGACACCACAATGGCTCTAGCATCATTCAAGGATGCCACATGAGTTTCAGATTTCTTCTTATTCTCCATAACAACGGGAACTCTATAAACTAAAATAATCTCCAATGCCTGAAAAGAGGTAACATTATTGATCATAACATCTTCTTCATCACCAATGACAATGACTTTGTCCTCCATAGTAAACTTCAAACGTTGGTGAAAAGTCGAGGTTACAGCTTATGCCACATGGATCCATGGGCGACCCAAGAGACAAGTGTACGAAGGAAGAATATCCATGATGTAGAAAGAGATATAGAAAACATGAGGACCAATATTGATGGTAAAATCAACTTGCCCTTCAACAGACATTCTCGAACCATCAAATGATTTGACGGTTAAAGTGTCGGGCTTCATCATAACTCCATCCATATTCAGCTTGAATAGAGTATGTTTGACCATCACATTAAGAGAAGACTTTGTGTCTACCAGGACTCGGGATAACAGAGTGTCCAAACACCATATAGAGATGTGTAAAGCCTTATTATGGGCTCTTCCCTTGGGAGGAAGTTCATCATCAATGAACCCTAAACAGTTTCCTGAAGAAATATTGGTGAACACCCCTTCAAACTGAGCGACTGAAATCTCAGGATTAACATGAGATCCATGCAAAATCTTCATCAAGGCAGTGTGGTGTGCCTCAAAATACAGGAGAAGAGACAAGATGGAAATTTTAGTTGGTGTCTGATTAAGCTTATCTACCACTTTAAAGTCACTTTTCTTGATGATTCTTATCAACTGTTCCACTTGCTGATTGAAAGATGGTCTGGGATCCTTGCTGACCACTTGCTTACCTTTATCTTTTGTTGGAATCTCTTCAATAATGTTCTCGGTAGGAGGAGGAGCAAAAACCCAACCACTGCGAGTGATACAACTGGTTCTTGCGATGTTGATAATATCTTGGTTTTCCACTAGAGGGAAAATAACCTTTTTCCCACAGATATACACTGCATTGTAATCCCACGAACTTGCTTTTGGATTATCAACTTGAATAGGAATCAGATTCAGAGAAACCATAGCCTAAATCAATAGAGGAGTGGCTGGAGCCTGACTTGGCGTAGGAAGTGCAAGCACTTGAATTACCAAAGGAACTTTTGGAACATTTCTCGAAACATCGACTGGGTAATAAGGAATTTCCAATATGGAAATATTATCCTTAGGGACTACCTTCTCCGCCTGGAGAACACCTTCATCCATCAACTTCAAAATAACACTCTTCAACTTAACACACTCTTCTAGATTGGACGAACACTGTAAACAGAAATCATGAAGTTCTTGTAAAACCTCCTATTACAATAAATGTTCTCTCACAAACGCTTGTTGAATATGAATCTCATCCACACGAGTCATAAAATCTTGCCTATCATCAAACCCAATAGCATTGGTCACTATCCTATTATGGCGAGGCATGGGATTATTTTGAATGTTCGGACCAACAAGGGTAGAGCTTATCTCCTTAGCATCCAGAAGTTCTTAAACCTTATGTTTCAATTCTCTATAATTCTTAATCGAGTTTCCTAGGGCCCCCGAATTAAATTCATAATTCATATTTGCTTCATATCCCCTTTGGAGATTCTCTAGTGGAAGACCGAGCTCACGGAGATGAACCAACTAACTAGCAAGTAACTGTGGAAAGAGTTAAGCATATGACATGGGAATTGGATCCAACTTTCTTTTTGGGTACCTCTATTGTCTCTGTTGACCCCTTTTCCCTTGAGGTCTTTGATTGTACTGTTGGTAATTCCGGGGAGGTGCATGTTGTTGTTGCAGAGTAGCAGCAGGAGTTGGATAATACAGAAGTTGAACAATAACCTTCCCTTTGTTGATAGATACATTACTCGACTCAACTTCCTTCTTCTTAACAAAACCAAAATAATGTTTCTCACCATTACCAAAATTATTGCTGTTAGTGCCAGATGCACCAGGAATTGTATCGGCCTTAACACACATCTCAATAAGTTCCCCAATGATAACCATGTTCGAGAAAAAAATCTAAAGTACTTCCAAACATATGTTGAAGATAAGGACCTCACAGGGTATTCATGAACAGATAAACCAACTCGAGGTCCACGAGGGGAGATTGGACTCTCGCAGCTACTCCATACCACCTCTGAGCGTATTCCTTAAAAGATTCACCGGTCTTCTATGACATGCTCTGAAGCTGAGCACGGCTAGGTGCCATAGTAGTGTTGTGGTAATAATGCTTTAGGAAAGCATCAACAAGTTCTACCCAAGTGTTAACAAGAGTCTTCTCGATTTGCATATACCACTCTAAAGGAGCCTTAACTAGGCTGTCCTGAAAAAAATGCATAAGCAGTGGCTCATTATCAACATAGGCGGCCATTCTCCTGCAATAAGAACTAAGATGAGTTTTAGGACAAGTTGTACCCTTATATTTTTCAAATTCTGGAACCTTGAAATTCGGAGGAATAACAACCCCACATACCAGACACATCGCAACAACATTGAAGCCAGGCCTCTTGGAAGTCTCCATGGCCTTAAGGAACTCTTCAAGAGCATGATACTTTTTGGCAGTTTTAGATAAGTCATTAGTAGGATCATTCTGAGGGTCGTCGACATCAATAACATTGTGATGATGATCCACTATAACCTGAGGATTCCCTTTAGGAGTCCCCCCATTTGCATACTTAGGTCCCCAATTCTCAGAATGGACGACACTATCGACAAGTTTTGTGACATTCTACCTGAGTTCTTCCTACCCCTGAATAATAGTGTGGAGGGTCTCCATAAGTTAATTCATTCTTTCCCCCATGGTGTCCATGTCCTTATGAAGATAATTTTTGTTATGTTCAATATATTTTATAAGTCTTTGTTGATTAGCTTGAGTGCGGTACGGATGTAGAGAAGTCGTCTTGTAAACTCTGTTAAGAAGAAGAAGAACCAACAAATAAGAAGACCATTCTGAATAGACCAGTAATGTATGAAATTTATGATATGTATGATATGCATTATATGTTAGTCATTTCCAAAGTATTTAAGAGTATTTTCATTCATTCGAAGTAACAAGCAATATGATAAGCAAAACAGGAAATAATCAAGAAGAGATATAGACAATACTGCTTTTCATTCAAGGAGAAACTTCAAATCAAATGAGTTTGTACAAAATAGTTGGCGAATTAGATAACAAAAGATAAAGATCCTGACCAACAAGCCTGGCAGTGATCATACAACAAGAAAAACAATAATAAAAAAGGAGGATCCCCCATCTATGCGCAATACAAAGTCCCATTGTGTCTGAAGTATTTAGCACTCCAATCTTTGGTTTCTTTAAACAATTATTTGGTCTTATCCCAATATTTCCCTCTTGCAAAGAATTCAATGACAACATATTTTTTGTACAAATGCGCTTGGTGATACTGGCACTGATCAATCAACTTTTCACATTCTTTGCACTCAGGAAGCAGACTCTACATAGAAGTGTTATGCACTTCTTCTAGATGAGCTCTGAGTCTTGTATTATCTTGCATCACACGAATCATATGGTCTTCATGTCTCTGATCTTTGTCCAACCTGACACTCCTGAGCTGTCTTTCTAACGCTCTGATCTTTTCTTTGTACTTGGCTTCAGATGTCCGAAGCTTCACACATTCTCATCGCTTCTTCTTGGAATCCTCAACAATTTTCTTGTAGTCTTTAGCAGAAACAAAAGAATTTTCTTCTACCCTAGTTATCTTTTTTTTTGTCCTGACTTCAGAAGTACCCTCATTGATCATCTTGAGTTTGTGAACCAAGTCCAACTTATCTTCTCCGGCTTCATAAAGCTTCATCCTCGACTTGTGGTCTTTCTGATGAAGTTTTATGTTTTCAACTTGAACTTGATTATACTCCTCAGTAGGCACATGCTCGTACAAAACAAGAGGTGGTTGTTCACACAACATATTATCCCTTTGAAACAGTAACATAATGGTCCCCACCCTTTCTCTTACCCACTGGACATAAGGAGCTCTGGCGATAGAAACCTTCTTCCATATGGAGTCTCTGTATTTTTTGTGAATAATTTTTCTAGCATTCTCTATTGTCCATAAAAACTCCATATTCTCTCCCTTCCTAAAATATATAGTTTCTGCAACTTTTATCGTTTGGGTTAGTCATTCATGGCATATCCCAATTTTCAGAAAGCTAGAACATGATTATAGTTGATGCATCCGTGTGTTCCCATGAGAGGAGCATTGGGGAATTCCCTGCAGCCGGTGATGATACCTGGACCTTCGTCTGAGATATAGTACCATTTAATGTCATAGGAAGTAAGTGCATTGAGTCTCTTTGACCAAGGAAGAGAGCCCCTGGTGTCTATAAATGGCCCCTTCGCAGGAATATGAATCATGAACCATAAATCATGACAACTATATTCTTGGCATGTCTCGAGTGAATGACATAATATGTGTATGCTAGCAATGTTGGTTCCATAATCTTGTTCATGAAGACGCTTATAGCAGATAAATCCATAAATTCATTCTTGTTTGGAAAAAGGATTATCCCATAGATCATGACAACTAACAGTGCGTTGAAAACAACACAGTTTATTTTCTCAGCCGCTTCTCGAGCTTTTCCTTCCAGGAACGTCAAAGCAAAACCATGGGTACCATCATTCGGCTTCCAATTATCTTTCACTTCCTATAAGCTCAAATAAAGAGCATTGATGATGAAATCATCTCTTATTTTCTCAAGTGTACAGACAAAAGGAATTTACTCATTAACTTTCATTGCAAGAGATAAGCGCACTCTTCTAGAGTGGGTCCCAATTGGTAATCTTATAATGTAAAACACCTCAAACTCGGATCATAGAACTAAATGAGTGTCACCAAGGCTTTCAAATCAACTGTGATATTGAGTATCCACGAATGATTGTCGTAACGGTCAGTAAACTTCTTCAGATTATCACCAACTAGCAAAGTACCCAACCCCTTAAAAGATGTTGTTTTGATGTTTGAAACCCGGTAACCATGAGTGTGTCTAATAGCTTCTTTTCTGTTATCAGTGTTGTTATCCATCTTTGGCGAAGACAATAACTCTTGAAATACACTGGAATGAACATGCATATGCTAATTAGATATATGCATATTTATTTGACATTTATTTTGGAAAAATAAATATGATATGATGCAACATGATGAGATCAAGGCTTCCATAATATTGGACTACTGCTAGAATATCTCTAAATGCACACGAAATACCTGTTCGAAAGTTCAGAACAAAATCATAAAACCATACAGTCACCAATAGAATAGAACCAATAGTCACCAACAAAACATAGTCACCATCAGAACATAGTCACCATCTGTACCTATAAGAATATTTCCTTCGCCACTCACGGGAAAAGACTAGGTCGGGGTAAGGTCAACGATAATCAGAGTCGTGAGTCTGCCTAAAAGTTCTATTATTGTACAACATACATGATGATGTTAGAACCCTATTTGAACCTCGTTTAACCATGGCACTCATGATCGAACACGACAGGGAATACGCCTATCAGCCGTCATGACTCTCCAATCTATTCTTATGTGTTCCTAGTGGTATACAACTCTAGCCTATGCATTGAACCTTTTACCTCAGTAAAACCCACCCCACATAAAAATAGAGCCAACACAACAACAATATATGGAAAGCGGTAAAATTCTATGCAAACACATGCACGAAAGCATTAAATAAAGGCAGTAATAAATAAATAACACCCAAAATGCCCAAATATGATTAAAAAAAACAAAATCTAGGATCGACTTGCTAGACGTCCCTGTTGTACCCCAAAATTTTTCCTCCCATCTCTCAAAGGATCATCTTGAATCCTCATGTTTGCTCCCCTCCAATTTCAAGCCTTGAATTACAAATTTTCCAAGAAGGTCATTCACAAGGGAAAAATGGTCATTTGCACACTAAAAAGTCAAACTTTGACTTTTGGATCAAAATCAAGCTTCAAGAATCATATTTCATCCAGACACGTTGAAATATAAAGTTTGTTTCATCAAGAAATTCAAAAGTCAAAATTCTAAATACTTAGAATTTTTCTAAGTGTTTAAGAAACATGACAAGCTTAGAACTTCTGATCAAATTATCACCATGATGCAAGCTGATTATGGAAGAACTTCTGATACAATAGTTATAGATTTCAATAAGATCTGAAAAATTATATAACAAAAATTCTCCTAGAAATGCTGGAATTACAAGTTATAAATGTTCAAAGACACGTCCTTGAAACTAAAGCACTCAGCAAATTCTGGACACTCTCAAGACAGAGTTGGGTCAGAACTTCTGGGCCAGCTTTCATAAAGGTTTAGTCAGAGTTTGCAAGGGTAATTCAAAGAAGGTTACAAAGCGTGTGTGATACGGTGGGAGAACTGACTTGGGATTTTTCATTTTGTGTTCGCAAATGTTTCAGTTTAGCAAGAGTCGCCACCAACTTTTTATTTTATCCTAAGGAAAGGCCAAAAAGCACAGGAAAGACCTTTGAGATGTTTTCTTGGGTTCGGGGAGTAGATTATAGAAAGGGAAGGTTTTAGCACCATTTCTATCCATGGTTATCCATGGGCTCTTAGTTACTTGCTTAGATCACTTGCTTTGCTTTTCAATTGTTTGAAATGGTGCTTTGTGTGTGGTTTTGAAAGATGTTTTGAAAAGAGGCCATTGTTGTGGCAACCTTTGTAATTATTCTTGTTTGAATATATACAAAGGTGTTTTTGTCTTTTGAAAAGTTTTCAATGTTTGAAAGTAGGGTTTTGAAATTGTGTGGAGAAGTGTGTTTTGAAGATAGAAAGGATGTTTTTGCAAGTTTTTGATCAAGTAACTAAGAGTTATCTACCCTATTTTAGTCAAAGATCATTCTTATGTTATTAACCCTTTTAAAAGTGTTGTTTCACCATTGTATTTGGTGAACAACCTTGTGTTAGGATGTTTTACAGGACAGGCGCGGGTCATCGTATAGACCATGATAACAATGGTGTCAAGTATTTTTGGCATTTTTCTTGAGGGACTTGATCATTTTGTTTAGGCAACTCAGATAGCGTCATTGAGGAACTATGATCTTTTGTTTTGTTTTTGTTTTGCCAAAGTACTTGACATGCATATCATGACCCATTTTTGAAGGCAACACGTGGTTTGAAACCCTAGGGGTGCAAGTGTGCATGTGTGTTATTTTCATGCTTTGTTTTTTTTATTAGTGATTGTCTACTTGTTAATTTTATCTGGCCATACATATCCTATTTACTAGCAAGCATATACAAGTAATAAAGCGCAGAAATATAAAATCCTACACTATTACAAACATATTGAATTGCATGAAAATATAAAGGCAAAAATAAAATAAAAGCAAGAAAAATGAGGGTCTTTTGATTGAGGCAGAAAACCCTTCGATTATACACTTTCTGGCTCTCTTCGATTTGGCCTGAAAAGGGTGAAGGCATGACTTTCGACTGAGGCCTCACGGTCAGCATGTTGTGCCTTTCGATTGGGACCAGTGGGACAACATGTTATGCCTTTCGATTGGGACCAGTGGAACCAGTATAAGATGTAATCTGCCTTTCTGCCTCCTTTGATTGGGCATGGAGTCAGTGAGGAATCCTGAGGCTTCGTTTCATACTCCTGTCTCCTGTTTATTTCGTTTGAGATATTAAATAGCAACATGGCCTAAGGCCATGCTATCATTACCTCAGGGCCAGTTAGTTCTTAAAGCATTTGTAATAAACCAAAGAGAAAAACCAAAAGGAGAGGCAATAAAAACAAACTAAAAGGGTGGAAACGAAAGGGTAACAAGCACCACGTACATGTTTGAAACAAAAAGGAAGCTTATTTACATGTTATGCTAGAAATGAAGGGTTCAAGGTTAAGAATGACTTACCTTGCTTGAGGCTGGAACGTATGTTGGGCCTTTAAGTGGTTTCCTTGAATGCTTCTGGAGTCGAAGGGAGGAACCAGGGGTTATGTCTTTGATATCGGATTCGAAAGAGAAGAACAAGTGTGAGGTTCTTCCTACTGGATTCGAAGGGTAACAAGGTATAGGGATGTTTCAGATTCTAAGGGGATAATTGTTTGGATTCTGGGTATGTGTTTGATGAGTGTTTAAGTGTTTGAGAATTTTTTGAAGATTCGTTCCCCTGGCCAAAAAGTCCTCCTAAACATGTGTTGGAGCCTCTTATTTATAGGCAAAGTTGGCTGAAGCTTTTGGAGGGAAAACAAAATAATTTGAACAATTTGAGTAAACTGCTCTTTGTAGCCTTCGAGGAACAGTGCTTGTATGCTATTTTGGTGCAAGAATGGGGCAATGTTTCAAGACTGCTGTGCAGCAGTTTTGGCCAGTGTACCATGCCTGAACTTGGCAGCAAGCATATTTGAATATTTCATCCTTTCATTTTGACCCTCCTTCGACCAGATTCTTCTTCCAAACATATTGTTTGACTTTCCTCCAACAAGTGTCTTTCAAACGAATCACCTTTGTGCATAGTTTGAAGGGGCCAAATGTGTGCCCCTTGGATGGGTAACCAAAACATGCCTGAAGATGGGCTTTGTAAATCCTTAGAATGGGCCCTCAAGCATGTCCTCGAATGGGATTCTGAGACATGTCCCTTGAATGGATCATGTGTGCTTCTTTGAAAAGGGCCAAATGTGTCCTTCGAATGGACTAGTAAGGTGTACCCTTCGACATGGACTCATATGTATGCCCATCAAGTCCACCACTATATGTCTTTTGAAGGGGCCATCAACCATGTGTTGTAGTTTGTCAAGGATGGAAATGCAGCATACTAAAGAGAAATGTTGTCCAGTCGAAGCTAGTACAAACATAGTCAATGTCTTGTCGAAGCCTGCATGGAGGAGGTCTAAACTTTGTGACTCCAAGCAAGCACACAAAAGGTTAATGCTCAAACAAATACTTGTATGAAGGGAGCCACATGCCCAAACGAAAGAGGCATGCAGGAGGCAAAATGTCCAGATTCGAAAGAGGCATACATGAGGCAAAAAAGTGCAAATTGAAGGACACCAAAAGGGAGCTTTTTGCCTTGGAATTGAAGGAAGTTATAGGAGGCTTTATACCTTATGCATGCTAGCAAGGGGGATTCCTTGTGCGTGCAAGTTGTGGCTCCAATGAAAGTTTGTATGTAACTAGTCATTACTTTATGAGTTAAGGAAAGCATGGAGGGAAAGTTTGTATAGGCATGCAAGCATCAGACATCCAAACGAAACATGCAATAGGCAGTCATGGCATTGTGAACCCAGTAAGGCCAAAGATTCAATCGAAGGTGGCATGTAGGAAACTCCTTCCTTGTAAATCAAAGCCAGCGTGCCAGAGGCCATCGCCCAGTCGAAGGATGCAACCAAAGCCTGTATCAAAAGAGGCCAAAAGGCCAATCGAAGGAGCTGAAACGAAGAACACTTGTATTTCTCCAAATTTTGTCAAAATCATATTTTTATCTATTTTCTCCCTTTTTGACAGTTTCCTTTTAATTTTGGTACTGGAAAATTCCAAAGTACATGTGCAAGCTTGAACCTTGAGAATCCTTGTGAGAAAGGCCTTGAAGAAATAGAGGGCAAATTTTGGGGTACAACAGCTGCCCCTGTTCAATCTTCTTGAACTTGAAGATTTAGATTGGCAAGTTTACCTTTCGCGACTCGAAGGTAAAAGAGGATTAGACACTAGAGTGCCCGTAAATTTGCACTCGTCAAAATATAGTTGAGGAAATGGGCTAAAAGATGCCATTTTGAGATGGTGGAATCTTGCTGGAGATGGGCTTAAAGATGCCATCCAAGAATGTTTGTTGAATTACAATGTTGTAGGTCAGAAGAATGAGCATCAAAATGGTATCCGTGTCTGGAATGCATTTGAACTGTATCTGGAGATTGAGTCTATATGAGCCAAAGAATGGCGTCCGCGTCTGGAGCGTAACTAGGTTGTAACTGTATTTGATTCTTTGAATGAATATCAGAATGACTGCCGTGTCTGGAGTGTATCTGTATTCTGAATGGGTAACAGAGAATAATCTGTGTATGGAGCAAATGTGTGCTGAGGATAAGTTCTGAAAGAGTGACAGAATGGCAACCGTGTCTGGAGCGTATCTGGACCGTATCTGAAGTTGAGATCTGTATGAGTAGCAGAATGACTTCTGTGTCTGGAGTGTATCTGAAACTGTAACTGGGATTTGAATAAGTGACATAATGACTTCCGTGGCGACTGCACTGAGGGAATTAAACTGCTGATGTAAGGGTCAGAATGGTATCCGTGTCTGGAATGCATTTGAACTTGAGTTTTGATAATTGAATATGAATGAGAGATAGAATGGCTTCCGTGTCTGGAGCGTATCTAGTCGGTATCGGATTGCCGAAGTTTGAATGAATAGTAGAATGACCGCCGTGTCGGGGGTGTATTTGTACTATATTTTGACTTGAAATTCTGAATAAGTAATAGAATGACCGCCGTGTTTGGGGTGTATCCATACTGTATCTGACTTGAAATTCTGAATGAGTAATAGAATGACCGCCGTGTTTGGGGTGTATCCATACTGTATCTGAATAATTGTTAATGATAGCCTTTCGATCTCATCCTGAAAAGGATAAAATGTTAGCTAAACACAAAGTTATGTTGCATGATATGTATGATGCAATGAATTGTGTTTCATCAATGTTTATGATATATGAATGTAATGATTATGCATGTAAGCTGAGTAGCCTTCTTGCTGAGGAAGATAAATCCTGGTAGCTGGAGATAACGGTATCTTTGACTGCTGCCGGGGAAAATAAATCCTCGATTGCTGCTGGGGATGGAAAATCCTTTGATCGTTGAAAATGAGAAGTCCTGGGACCGCTGTTGGGGAATCAGGAGTTTGGGTTGTATGCCAATCTACTGGGGATTCCTGTTTTGAGGAGATCTTCACTGGGGAATATCTGAATACCCTGTGAGGAACTGAGAATGAGAGTCTTCATTCTGCTTGGGGAATAAGAATTCTGTGGTAAATAGCCACACTGTTGAAAGTAGTTATCCTGTTGGAGAGTAAAATTCAGGATTATGGAAAAAGCTTATTCCTGTCTGGAAGAAGTTCAGGTTTAGGTTGTATGCCGCTTTAATAATGAGAAACTTCATTCTGTCGGGAATATCAGGAAGTTGAATTGTATGTTGAGAAGCAGGAAGGTATCTGCGTTTAGAGCATCTCTGGGCTGAGGATAAATTCTGAATGAGTGACAAAATGGCAACCGTGTCTGGAGCGTATCTGGACTGTATCTGAAGTTGAGATTTGTATGAGTAGCAGAATGACTTCCGTGTTTGGAGTGTATCTGAAACTGTAACTGGGATCTGAATAAGTGACAGAATGGCAACCGTGTCTGGAGCGTATCTGGACTGTATCTGAAGTTGAGATCTGTATGAGTAGCAGAATGACTTCCGTGTCTGGAGTGTATCTGAAACTGTAACTGGGATCTGAATAAGTGACAGAATGGAAATCGTGTCTGGAGCGTATCTGGACTATATCTGAAGTTGAGATCTGTATGAGTAGAAGAATGACTTTCGTGTCTGGAGTGTATCTGAAACTGTAACTGGGATCTGAATAAGTGACAAAATGGCAACCGTGTCTGGAGCCTATCTGGACTGTATCTGAAGTTGAGATTTGTATGAGTAGCATAATGACTTCCGTGTCTGGAGTGTATTTGAAACTGTAACTGGGATCTGAATAAGTGACAGAATGGCAACCGTGTCTGGAGCGTATCTGGACTGTATCTGAAGTTGAGATCTGTATGAGTAGCAGAATGACTTTCGTGTCTGGAGTGTATCTAAAACTGTAACTGGGATCTGAATAAGTGACAGAATGGAAACCGTGTCTGGAGCGTATCTGGACTGTATCCGAAGTTGAGATCTGTATGAGTAGCAGAATGACTTCCGTGTATGGAGTGTATCTGAAACTGTAACTGGGATCTGAATAAGTGACATAATGGCAACCGTGTCTGGAGCGTATCTGGACTGTATCCGAAGTTGAGATATGTATGAGTAGCAGAATGACTTTCGTGTCTGGAGTGTATCTGAAACTGTAACTGGGATCTGAATGAGTGACAAAATGGAAATCGTGTCTGGAGCGTATCTAGACTGTATCCGAAGTTGAGATCTGTATGAGTAGCAGAATGACTTCCGTGTCTGGAGTGTATCTGAAACTGTAACTGGGATCTGAATAAGTGACAGAATGGAAACCGTGTTTGGAGCGTATCTGGACTGTATCCGAAGTTGAGATCTGTATGAGTAGTAGAATGACTTCCATGTCTGGAGTGTATCTGAAACTGTAACTGGGATCTGAATAAGTGACAGAATGGCAACCGTGTCTGGAGCATATCTGGACTGTATCTGAAATTGAGATTTGTATGAGTAGCAGAATGACTTCCGTGTCTGGAGTGTATCTGAAACTGTAACTGGGATCTGAATAAGTGACAGAATGGCAACCGTGTCTGGAGCGTATCTGGATTGTATCTGAAGTTGAGAGATTTCTTAAAATCTTGACTGGACTGCCCCAAGTTTAATGAGCTTTGAAAGATTTTTTGAAACCTTGACTAGACTGCCCCAGGTTCATTGGACAATACTATATTACATCCCCTTTTGTTGATAGGATATTTTTGTAACAGAAGTGTCATCCCACTTGAAGTGATTTTACTCACTGAGAGAGCTTTCGTTCCTCCGAACATTCACTGTATGAATTTCTTCGCTGTTAAACAAGTAAACCATGTGCAAACAACGATATTCAAATAATGCAAAGTTTATGCTTGTCTCGAAGTTTTGAAAAATGCGTTTTTTAGCAGAAAACTTTTTATAAGACAAATTCAACACAAGATTTAGGGCAAAGCCTTACAGGAGTCAGGATACCTTTTGTAACAGTATGCTTTCGAACTAACCCATGCTTCAATTAGGACTTTCGAAGGTTTGTAACGTGGCTTGGTTCACGGTTTAAGAAACAAAGGATAAAGGCTCAAAGTATATTGGTACCCACCCGCTCTTCGTGATGTTCTTCAATCCTAGACTCAGTTAATTTGTGCGTCGAACTCTATTCGAGTTTGGAACGACTTTTTGGGTGATGGTTCACCAGTTGAATTTATTGGAAGGAAGTCATCGATTTTGCAACATTTTTCATATTGCTGAGGATTTATAATGACCTTTTTCTTTTGATTCGTTATCCCTAACTTTTGCCTCACTGCTCCTGTTTTCGGATTACAGTCAGCGGAATGCCCCAGCTTTCTTAAGCCTCCTTTATAGGTTTTGGCTCAGTGGGCTTTTCTATTTTGAGAGATTGACTGCCTATGAGATAAAGGAACCACCACTGTCTTTTGATTCCAAAGGAATGTTTTTGATGTCATTCGTTATATTACGAACTGGGAGATTTGCGACTTCAACGCGCATCTTTTGAATTAACTGAGAGACTACCCTGCCCCAGGTTTAAATCAAAGGTTTCAATTTGTTTAAAAACAGAAAACTCCTACTTCTTTGGCTCGAAGGGGTTGACTAGGGATTATCTTCCTTATAACTCCAGTGTTTAGGATTTGAAAGAAACGCTTGTACATCGTCAGCAAGGTCTGTTCAAAAGCATACTGTATAGGATTATGGCATTGTTTCGTCATCCTCCCTCTAAAGGCTTGTAGATTTTTATCAAGAGTTAAATATCATAAAGAAAGTATAAATCATAGTTTAATAATAGTGAAAACGAATGGATGAATTCAAGACAAACATATGCAATGCATTAGTGAAATAGAGTTTGACATCAATAGATAATTGTTTGAATGATAAAAGAAGTTACAACTTGAAAATTCAAATGGAACAAAAGTCTCTCAGCTCGAGCTTTGTCATTTCAAATGGATAACCCTTAGAGGAAGATTTTCATCTCGCCATCCGGCATGAATTCCAACACTCCTTCGTCGATCAAGTCTTGGATCTTGTTTTTCAAAGCCCAACAGTCATCGGTGTCATGTCCAGGACTATGGGAGTGGTATACACAAAATGCGTCTGGGTGATAGCAAGGAGTAGAGGTATTGGGCTTCCTAATAAGATCCCTTAAAGCAAGCAGATTGACCTCCAACAGGCGTTTCAGTATTAAAGATGATGGTATGTCAGTCTCAGAGAAATGTCTTCCAGACGTATTTTTCTTACGCTGATTACCCTATTGACGCTGACGAGGTTGTTGCTGGGCTTGTGACCCTGAAGCAAGTTGAGGAGCTTTTCCCTTGTCTTCTTGTCTCAAAGGGGGTTGAATGATGACTTGATCTTCAACCCTAGTTGTTTGCCCCACTTGGTTATCTTGAAGCAGTTTGTTGACTAGAACCCTGAGCTCTTCTTGTCTTTGAGTCAGGTCTTGAATGAGAGCCATCTGGCCCACCAGTTGTCCCATCATCTGGATCTTCATTGTTGCCAGCTCAATCTGCAGTTCCTCCAACTGATCATTCCTGACACTACTTGAATTCCCGAGGACCATTCCCCTTGTGAGGAGAGCTTTTACTTCTTCTTTCCCCTAGGACAGGTTCAAGAACAATTCTTGAAGTTGAGCATTTTGATCCTAGATATCTTTGACGGTCCTCTCTAGAGCCATCTCTACTGAAATAAACAGTAGGAGAATAAGGAAACCTGAAAAGGAAAACATGTTATAATACAATGCATGATATGTGGATGCATGTTTTTTCAAGGATCTCTCGGGGTAAACACAAGAAAAATGTTAGAGGTTGAACTTTGATCAACATCTTTGATTGGAGAACTTTGTATCGGTGGATGTCTTTCCACGAGAATCAAGCTCACCATGTCGAGTGGGTCATAGCCCCTGATTCACGTTGTTGCACTTGATCTTTGACGGCGTTTGTTCAAAGGACAACCCTCTTTCCTTTTGGTAAATGTCTGGTTCAACGTGACCCTGCATCAAAAGACCCTCGAGATCCTTGAAACGGTTATTGAAAATGCTATGGTATGATGTTATGATGTTATGTACATGTATGCAAAAGTAAGCAAGTGTATATACAGGTAATCATATTCACACAAAGCAGACAAATCCTTTCGTTTAGGCTTGCATGGGGTTTGTAGGTAAGTACCCTCTTGAAGTTCGTTGGCTCAACCTGTCCTAAAATAGAAACCGGGTTCTAAGGAGCTCAATATCACTGGATTATTTTCTATGTTCATTGTTTTGGTTTAGCCACTTAACCGGCGACCAAAATATTCCAAGAAAACAATCCTCAATGAGTGTAGTATCGAGTATCTACCAACTTCGGACTGCACCAAAGTCGGTCATCTCACTACCCCTAAAAAGGCCAAGATGGTCAAGTAAGGTTCTAAAGTCCATTGATGTTTCATGACACCACGCAGCGGCCCCGTACTCTCCTTTATTCAACTCAAGGGTTACCGGTACCAACCAAAGTTCCACATCAACGTAGCTACTGTTTCTACCATGTCGGTATACCCCGCACAGTTCCCTCACAGTTTATTGCTACTTACCTAAAAAGGTGCCCCCACATCCGGGTGTAGGATTTACAACAAACCTAAACAGGGAACCCAAAAAGTAAATTAATCAAAGCAATCAAAGTAAGCATGTATAGGTGATCTAAAACCCTAAGGTAACCCCACTTTTAGAAATACTCCCCAGCAGAGTCGCCATTTCTGTGATACGGTGGGAGAACTGACGGGATTTTGCATTTTGTGTTCGCAAATGTTTCGGTTTAGCAAGAGTCGCCACCAACTTTTTATTTTATCCTAAGGAAAGGCCAAAAAGCACAGGAAAGACCTTTGAGATGTTTTCTTGGGTTCGGGGAGTAGATTATAGAAAGGGAAGGTTTTAGCACCCTTTCTATCCATGGTTATCCATGGGCTCTTAGTTACTTGCTTAGATCACTTGCTTTGCTTTTCAATTGTTTGAAATGGTGCTTTGTGTGTGGTTTTGAAAGATGTTTTGAAAAGAGGACATCGTTGTGGCAACCTTTGTAATTATTCTTGTTTGAATATATACAAAGGTGTTTTTGTCTTTTGAAAAGTTTTCAATGTTTGAAAGTAGGGTTTTGAAATTGTGTGGAGAAGTGTGTTTTGAAGATAGAAAGGATGTTTTTGCAAGTTTTTGATCAAGTAACTAAGAGTTATCTACCCTATTTTACTCAAAGATCTTTCTTATGTTATTAACCCTTTTAACAGTGTTGTTTCACCATTGTATTTGGTGAACAACCTTGTGTTAGGATGTTTTACAGGACAGACGCGGGTCATCGTATAGACCATGATAGCAATGGTGTCAAGTATTTTTGGCATTTTTCTTGAGGGACTTGATCATTTTGTTTAGGCAACTCAGATAGCGTCATTGAGGGACTATGATCTTTTGTTTTGTTTTTGTTTTGCCAAAGTACTTGACATGCATATCATGACCCATTTTTGAAGGCAACACGTGGTTTGAAACCCTAGGGATGCAAGTGTGCATGTGTGTTATTTTCATGCTTTGTTTTTTTTATTAGTGATTGTCTACTTGTTAATTTTATCTGGCCATACATATCCTATTTACTAGCAAGCATATAAAAGTAATAAAGCGCAGAAAGATAAAATCCTACACTATTACAACCATATTGAATTGCATGAAAATATAAAGACAAAAATAAAATAAAAGCAAGAAAAATGAGGGTCTTTCGATTGAGGCAGAAAACCCTTTGATTCTGCACTTTCTGGCTCTCTTAGATTTGGCCTGAAAAGGGTGAAGGCATGACTTTCGACTGAGGCCTCAGGGTCAGCATGTTGTGCCTTTCTATTGGGACCAGTGGGACAACATGTTGTGCCTTTCTATTGGGACCAATGGAACCAATATAAGATGTAATCTTCCTTTCTGCCTCCTTCGATTGGGCATGGAGTCAGTGAGGAAGCCTGAGGCTTCATTTCATACTCCTGTCTCCTGTTTATTTCGTTTGAGATATTAAATAGCAACATGGCCTAAGGCCATGCTATCATTACCTCAGGGCCAGGTTAGTTCTTAAAGCATTTGTAATAAACCAAAGAGCAAAACCAAAAGGAGAGGCAATAAAAACAAACTAAAAGGGTGGAAACGAAAAGGTAACAAACACCACGAACATGTTTGAAACGAAAAGGAAGCTTATTTACATGTTATGCTAGAAATGAAAGGTTCAAGGTTAAGAATGACTTACCTTGCTTGAGGCTGGAACGTGTGTTGGGCCTTTAAGTGGTTTCCTTGAATGCTTCTAGAGTCGAACGGAGGAACCAGGGGTTATGTCTTTGATACCGGATTCGAAAGAGAAGAACAAGTGTGAGGTTCTTCCTACTGGATTCGAAGGGTAACAAGGTATAGGGATGTTTCAGATTCTAAGGGGATAAGTGTTTGGATTCTGGGTATGTGTTTGATGAGTGTTTAAGTGTTTGAGAGCTTTATGGTGTTTGAGAATTTTTGAAGATTCGTTCCCCTGGCCAAAAAGTCCTCCTAAACATGTGTTGGAGCCTCTTATTTATAGGAAAAGTTGGCTGAAGCTTTTGGAGGGAAAACAAAATAATTTGAACAATTTGAGTAAACTGCTCTTTGTAGCCTTCGAGGGACAGTGCTTGTATGCTATTTTGGTGCAAGAATGGGGAAGTGTTTCAAGACTGCTGTGCAGCAGTTTTGGCCAGTGTACCATGCCTGAACTTGGCAGCAAGCATCTTTGAATATTTCATCCTTTCATTTTGACCCTCCTTCGACCAGATTCTTCTTCCAAACATATTGTTTGACTTTCCTCCAACAAGTGTCTTTCGAACGAATCATCTTTGTGCATCCTTTGAAGGGGCCAAATGTGTGCCCCTTGGATGGGTAACCAAAACATGCCTTAAGGTGGGATTTGTAAATCCTTCGAATGGGCCCTCAAGCATGTCCTTCGAATGGGATTCCGAGACATGTCCCTTGAATGGATCATGTATGCTTCTTTGAAAAGGGCCAAATGTGTCCTTCGAATGGACTAGTAAGGTGTACCCTTCGACAGGGACTCATATGTATGCCCCTCAAGTACACCACTATATGTCTTTTGGAGGGGCCATAAACCATGTGTTAAAGTTTGTCAAGGATGGAAATGCAACATACTAAAGAGAAATGTTGTTCAGTCGAAGCTAGTACAAACATAGTCAATGTCTTGTTGAAGCCTGCATGGAGGAGGTCTAAACTTTGTGATTCCAAGCAAGCACACAAAAGGTCAATGCTCAAACAAAGACTTGCACGAAGGGAGCCACATGCCCAAACGAAAGAGGCATGCAGGAGGCAAAATGTCCAGATTCGAAAGAGGCATACATGAGGAAAAAAAGTGCAAATCGAAGGACACCAAAAGGGAGCTTTTTGCCTTGGAATCAAAGGAAGTTATAGGAGGCTTTGTACCTTGTGCATGCTAGCAAGGGGGATGCCTTTTGCGTGCAAGTTGTGGCTCCAATGAAAGTTTGTATGTAACTAGTCATTACTTTATGAGTCAAGGAAAGCATGGAGGGAAAGTTTGTATAGGCATGCAAGCATCAGACATCCAAACGAAACATGCAATAGGCAGTCATGGCATTGTGAACCCAGTAAGGCCAGAGATGCAATCGCAGGTGGCATGTAGGAAACTCCTGCCTTGTAAATCAAAGCCAGCGTGCCAGAGGCCATCGCCTAGTCGAAGGATGCAACCAAAGCCTGTATCAAAAGAGGCCAAAAGGCCAATCGAAGGAGCTGAAACGAAGAACACTTGTATTTCTCCAAATTTTGTCAAAATCATATTTTTATCTGTTTTCTCCCTTTTTGACAGTTTCCTTTTAATTTTGGTACTGGAAAATTCCAAACTACTTGTGCAAGCTTGAACCTTGAGAATCCTTGTGAGAAAGGCCTTGAAGAATGAGAGGGCAAATTTTGGGGTACAACAGCGTGCTATAAGCTTCCTGAAAAGTCTGAGAGCTCCTTCAGAACATTCTGGAGCAAGGAAATACAAAGATCAGAAGTTGGGTGTTTATTCTAAATTATGATGAAACTGAACCTCTGGTCCAGATTTAAGCAATGATGCAGAATCTCACGTTGAAGGATTTATGATTTGATAAATCTCATAATCATTTAATGCTCATTTAATGCCCACAACTACTTTTGAGTTTTTATCCAAAGGATTTCCCCACGTGTGGCATAGAAGTACCATTGATGTCCTTGAAAAGCAGATTTTGTACAAAGTATATGCTGGGCCCATGCTTCGCTTTTGCTTCTGAGTTTACTTTTCCTTGATTCATGCTTACAAATCCAGCTTAGACACGACTAAAAGCTGCTAACAACCTTACTTTGTGCCTTGAACCATACTTGTTTGAACTTACTTCAAGAACAAGTCAGCGCCTAGCATATGATGGTTGTACCTTTGATTTCTCCAAGCTACTAAATCCTTGCCTATAAATTGAACTACATTGGCAACTATAAAGGGGTCAAAAAAATTAAGAAAGAAAAAGCCTTGAATCCCTGCTAAAATTCCAAGAGCCCAAAGCTGCAACACAAAATACAAAACTCGTTAACTTTTGATTTCTTGCCTTCAAACTCCACCTGTTCTCGAATGTTTCTTGATTAAAACCATCCACACAGTTTCTTGTTCACATATTAGAAGCTATCCTAACTTCTGTGTTCATACTGCAATACACTTTCCATCCACCCCAGTCTCTAAGAAGTCAGAACATTATCCCTTGGCTGTTCCTGAAGTTGAAAACTTCTAACCTGCTGAGTACGTGAAGAAGCTTCTCAGAACATCACCAGAGTTCAGGACCAACCTCCAGTTCACAGAATCTTTTCCATCTGCAAGGTAAGCTTCTGCTGACTCTCATCACATTACTTAGGCATTACCATATTTGCATGTTCAAAAATACAATGTAGACATCACGTTTCTGACGTTTTACATATTCTGAGGTTTCACGTATTTGTCTGTCTAAGTAGGGAGCAAATCAGTTCAGAACTTCTTGAAGAAATTAGAACTCAGAATTAGGATTAGCAAATTCATGCTTGCCTCTGATTTGTATTTCTGATATCTCTTGTTTCAGAAACACTATGAAACCTGCCATAATTGTCATATGCGCATCTTTTGTTTTGTTGAGAAATGACTAAGTTGCAGATGTTCTGACTAGCATGGAGAGGGAGACCAAGTTCTGTCAGTGGTATCAGAACTTCTGAAATCTTCCTGGTTCTGAGCGGACCCAGAACTTCTGACTTTACCTATTTTTACTAATATGATATCTGTTTTACAGCACGCCCGAGTCAGAACTTCTGACTTCCTTTAATCAGTAATACACTGATTCTATTTTCTTTTTCCTCACTATTTTTACTATCACTTCTTATTTCATTAATCAAAAAAACCAAAAACATTTTTTTTTCATTTTTTACATGCTTTATTTTATTTCCTAAAACAAAAGGATCAAAAATATTTTATTAAACAAAAACTTATCTCTTTTTCTAAAATAAAACAAATCCATTTCACATTTTCTTGTACATTTTTATCCATTCAATATGGTTGTAATAGTAACTTAGGACTTAATTTTATTTGCAATCCCCATTTGTAAATTTGTACACCCCATCCCCCCAGTGATTGTAATAGCATAGAATCTTTATTTTTTGCACTTTTTATTGCTTTCATATAATGTTAGTAATTAGGGTGTGTTTGGCAAGACATGAAATTGGCAAATAGAAAATCATAATCCAAGACAAAATCAATCATGAAAATGATACACTTGCACACAAGACACCCCTAGGTAGATTTCTTTTAGTTACTTGCTCCATTTCAAAACCAATATCCTTGCTATTTTCAAAACAAACACCTACACACTTTCAAAACATCTTACAAAATTGAAAATATTTTCAAAAAGACAAACATCTTTGTATACATTCTTACGAACGAGAATCATTACAAATATTGCCTAAACAATGGCCTCTTTTACAAAATACTTTCAAAACCACACCAAGCACAATTTCCAACAACAAAAGCAAGTGATCTAGCAAGTAACTAAGAGCCCATGTAAAACCATGGATGAAAAGGATGCTAAGACCTTCCCTTTTCATAATCTACCCCCCGAACTCAAGAAACAATCTCAAAGGTCTTTCCTCTGCTTTTTTTACCTTTCCTTTTGGATAAAAGAAATATCGGTGGCGATTCTTGCTAAACTGCAACATTTGCAATCAAACGCGAAACAATCAAGTCAGTTCTCCCACCGTATCACAGAATTGGCGACTCTGCTGGGGAATTAAGTCTAAAAGTGGGGTTACCTTAGGGATATATCACATTTACTTGCTTACATTGTTTGACTTGTTTTCTTTACATTATGGTTCTTTGTTTGGGTTTGAATCCTCTACCCGGATTTGGGATACATTATAGGTAAGTAGCAATACGTTGTGGAAATTGTGCGGGGTATACCGACATGGTCTAAGTAATATCTACGTTAGTGCGATATATTTGTGGGTACCGGTAGCCTTTGAGTTAATAAAAGAGAATACAGGGCCACTGAGGGATGTCATGAAGCACTAATGAACTTTTAGAACCTTTACTTGACCAACTTGGCCTTTAGGATGTAGTGAGATGACCGGCTTTAGTACAGTCCGAAGTTGGTAGATACTCGATACTACACTCATTGAGGTTTGGTTTCTTGGGATATTTCGGTCTCCATTGAAGAGGCTTGAGCTGAAACAATGATCAAGGAAACAATCCAGTGATATTGAGCTCCTTAGAACCCGACTACTATTACTAGGACAGGTTTAAGCCAACTAAACTTCAAGAGGGTACCTACCTATAAAACTCCATGCAAGCCTAAACTAAGGATTTGTTTGCTTTGTTTATCTATGCATACTTGTACATAACATCATGAACATCATGAACATCATATACATCCACTAACCATTTCAAGGATTTTGGGATTCATCTTTGTTCTTGTTTTGTAGGAAAGGGATTCACTTCGCAGGAAAACTATTCAAGTCAACCTTGTGAGAATTCCTCCACAACTAAAGGAGCTAACTTCAAGGATTCCTGAAAACTCTCCATTCACTAAAAGACATGGACATCTACTCAACTTTGTCACCTCCAACACAGATGAGGATATGATGAAGGTGCTCTTTCAAATCTTTGATCCTTTACACCATTGCTTCACATTTCCCGACTATCAACTTGTGCCTACTTTGGAAGAATTCTCACAAATCTTGAGGATTCCCATTCTCAACCAACTACCTTTCAAAGGTATGGAAAGAGATCCAAAGTCAGAAGAGATTGCTCAAGCTCTACACTTTTACTCATCTGATGTCACAATTAATTGGGAAACTAGGAGTGGTGTCAAAGTCTTCCTAGCAAAGTTTCTGTTTGAAAAAGCCCAAAAGCTGTTGGAATTCCCTAGATTTGCAAGCCTTTGAGGAAATTGTGGCTCTCCTCATCTATGGGATGGTTTTGTTCCCAAATCCTGACCAACTCATAGATGTGAACGCCGTCAAAATCTTCATGTCACGCAACCCGGTGCCTACATTGCTGGGGGATATCCTACACTCTTTTCACACTCGCACAATGAGGAAAAGAGGTGTCCTTATGTGTTGCACTCCTCTATTGGGAAGATGGTTTATTTCTCATCTTCCCCAATCAGTCTTAAAGAATGAGCAAGGTTCAAGGTGGTTACAAAGGTTAATGACGCTCAAACATTCAGACATTCATTGGTGCTCCCGTTCCAAAGAGAATGTTATCATTGTCGACCGTTGTGGAGAATTTCCTAATGTCCCTTTACTTGGAATTAGGGGAGGAATCACCTACAACCCATGCTTGGCCTTAAGGAATTTTGGTTATGCCCGAAGGGATGGCTCGCACGAGATGCTGATTCAAGGTTTGGTATTCGACTACGACAACGACGATCAAGGTCTTCGCCAGAGATTTATCCGAGCTTGGAGGATGCTAAACAAGGTGGATAGGAAGACTTTGGGGAACAAGAATTTCATCCCTCTTGAGCCTTACCTCAAATGGGTACGAACTCGTGCTCAGAGTCTTATGATGCCTTACCCCTCCATTCTCCCGGTGATCATTGAGCCTGTCATGAAGGGAGATGTTCCATACACTATCCTACATCCTGACATGTCCACATCTCTTGAAGACCTACAAAGGGATTGGATACAACTCAAATGAGAGCGAGATACTTTCGAAGCCCAATTCTACGCAAGCGAGAAGAAGGTTTTGGAACTCACTAGGCTACTTCATGAGGAGCGGACTCTAAATGCCTACATTGCACCAAAGAGGATGCGCACTACTTTTCTATCTTAGAGTTTTGTATTATTTTGCCCAAGGGGAATTGATGTACCCAAAATTTATCTTATTAATATAACATGTGTTTCCTTTTTTGTCTAAAGCAAATTTGAATCTTTGAAATCCTTGAAAACATTGCATATACACATATCATTCATCATAACATAAGCAGGTACTTTGTAACAAGTATTCTCATCTCTCTACTGTTTATTTCAGTAAGATGGATCTCGAGCAAACAGTGAAAGATCTTCAAGCCCAGAATACGCAGTTTCAACAATTGCTCATGACCCTAGCCAAGGGGCAAGAAGAATTGAAGACTGTGCTAGCTGAAGAAAGGAAAAAGAAAACAAAGAAAGTAACTAGAGTCTTAAACATGGGGAGAAGATTTCAAGGGCAGACAAGAAGGACTTTGAATTTTGCAACAACATCTGGTGAAGGAGAAGGGAAAGGAAAGGAAACAACTGTCCCATCAGAATCGGAAGAAGAGGAGGAAGAAGAAGAAGACTACTCTGAGGAATAGTATCCTCCAGCTGATGACAAGTACACACATCTCGAAGAGCGTTTGAGCGTGATGGAAATACAAAAGGTGTCGGGCTTAAACTTTAAGGAATTGGGACTAGTGTCGGGGATTGTGATTCCTCCGAAATTCAAAGTGCCTATGTTTGCAAAATATGATGGAGTGTCGTGCCTTAAAATGTGTGATCGGTGGAAATAGAACTGACTGTTTTTTAGCTGGTTTCGCGAAATGTCGCGGTAAGCAAGAGTCGCCACCGTCTTTTATGTTCTCCAACATGGAAAGGACAAAAGCACAGCAAAATTCCTTCTTTGAGAATGTTTCTCGGTTCGGGAGGTAGATTTATAGAAAGGGAAGGTGTTAGCACCCTTTCTATCCGTGGTTATCCACGGGCTCTTAGGTACTTGCTCTTATGTTTTCAAAAATTGTTTGCTTTTCAAGTGTGTGTGGGTTTTGAAAAAGTTTCGTTTGAAAAATTTCTAGGTAACTCTTGTATCAGTCCTCAAGAGTGTATGAAAAATTTGTTTGAAAACTTTTTAGAAAGTGTGAGTGCGAAAAGTTTGTTTTGAAAACCTTTAGACAGTACTATCCCACTATTGAGAAGTAGGTAGCACCGTCATTGGAGTTATTCGGGTCAATTCGATTATAGGGACAGTGTGGTCACCGAAGTAATAGTAGGACGCCTTAGCGGTAACCCTAATGTCCTAGATCCTTTTTTTTATCCGAGGCAACCGTTTCGAGGCAACTGGATCTTAGACAGGAGGGCGGCCTCTAAAACACCCTATACTTGACGACCACGTTCGAGGCAACCAGTGAGGCGTACCCTAGGAGTGGCATGTGCATGTGTGTTGTTTCAGTTTACGTTTATCTTTGAATATGCATTTGTGAGCTACAGATTGGTTTTATTTGTCATACAAGTCTTTCATGCATATTAACAGTTAAGAGTGCGGAAAATAAATTGCAGAAATATGAATCTACGCTATTACAAGGCGCGGGTCTATACATCGCCAAAAACATAACCCGTTTTGGAAAATAAATGCGAAAAAGTAAATAAAGCGGTAAAATCCTAATTAACTATTACATCCTTTGAGCAGATACATAAATAATCAAAAATAGATAATAATGCGCGAATAGAAATTTAATCAGGACGTCCTTAGGGTTTTGACCCTTTTTGAGAAAAGAATTTAAGTTTTGTCCTTTTTTTGCAATTTAATGAAAATATTAAACCTAATTTACTAATTAATTAATTAATTAAAGAAGAAAAAAAGTGTTTTTGTGTTTTTTAATATTTTAATGAAAAATAAAAAGAAAAGAAATAAAAAGTCAAGAGAAAACCCTAATTCTAACCTATTTTATTTATTGTGAAAAAAGATTAAAATTAACTAATTAAACTAATTAATTTGTTAGCATTTTATTTACAAAATAAATTAATAATGAAATTAATACATAATAAAAATATTTAATTCTGAGTTTATTATGAAAATTAATACTAATTATGTTAGTTAAATAAATAATATTAGTAATAAAAAAAATAGTTAGTTAAAAGAAAATAAAAAGAAAAGCCATTAACCAGAGGGGGTGTTGACCCAAGAATGGAGGTTTATTTTGCAGGTTTTAGGCCCAATAACATTCAAGCCTTGTTGACTTCTGGAATCAGGTGCGTGCTCATTGACTGGAACGTACCATGGTCTTCATCTTTTGACCATTAGATTGGTATTGTGAGACACTTGGCAAGCTGAGCGCTGGGGTCCATGGTGGAATATTATTGTGAATCTGCATAGGATTATATAAGAAAAAATATGAAACAAAGGTTTGGGGGACCTGGGAATCGAACCCAGGTCCCAATAGTGAACGTCCACCTCACTTTCCACTACGCCATGGTGTTGCATCTGTTAGTATAATGGGCAATAAAAATAATATAGGAAAACAAACGCATATGCTGGAAAGATAAAAAACGCGCGTTATATTTGAATTATCCAGTGGTGTGCTTACACGTCTCGTCTTCTTCACCTGGCCTGTAACAAAAACAATCAAATAGCGGGGGTTTTTAACCCCCACAAAATGCAAAAAGGAAAAATAGCGATTAGATGTACAAGCTATATAAATAGGGCGCGAGGGTTGGGTTGAGTTCGTCTGGCCTTGACGAATTCAACCATAGGCGTGAGAAGGTTCAATTTTTCCTGTGCTGGAAATCCCCAAATTGAAAGCTTTGAAAACCTAGAATTCGTCCATGGTAATTTTCGTTTCAGGGCGCCATAATGCAATTCAATCACACTAATAGCTTCGTATGAGTCCTATGAACACAAAGCAATCTACAAAAGAGGTTAAATATGCATGAATAATGATATGCAATTATGGAAAAAAAGCTTCAAACCGTAAAACTGTTTGTGGAGATTTCTTGAGCTTTGGCACGCGAATTTGATTGCAATAGGTTCCTTACACCTCCAGCAATGTATTGGAATCACTCTAAGGCTTTGAATTGGTCAGAAATATGAAAAACAGTTTTTGGTTTTCTTTGAATTTTTTGGAATTTGGCTATGGTTCTTGCAGCAGTTTTGCACGTGTACAGCATTAGGGTTAGCTTTAGTATATGTAGTAGAATGGAATTAGGGTAAAACTTTGTCCAAAAATCCATGGCTTTATGAATTCAATATTTGATTTCAATCAAATATTTTTCAACCTTTTTGATTGATAAAACTTGCCAAAATTGGATTATTTTGTC
Source organism: Vicia faba (assembly GCA_948472305.1). Taxonomy (NCBI): domain Eukaryota; kingdom Viridiplantae; phylum Streptophyta; class Magnoliopsida; order Fabales; family Fabaceae; genus Vicia; species Vicia faba. The sequence goes on along the minus strand of OX451736.1, from coordinate 1,329,171,674 downwards.
TTCTTGATGTGTACACGAAATCTTCAGCATGTGTTGACCTCTTTTGCATCACAAAAAGATTTGAAAACCATATCTTTGAATTTCCTACATTTAAAATCAATTAAATGAATTAATATTAATAAAAATTCAATTAATTAATTAAAAATAATAAAATAAATCAATTTAATCTCATTGGGTTGTGCATAGGCCTTGGACAATGTTTCAAGAAAGAATTTGAGTCCCATTAGCAAAAATGAGGTGTTTTGGGCAAAGTTGACTTTTGCAAATTCCCAAACATTTCCCAACTTCTCCAATGCATATCTTGCTCAATTTTGATCATATGAACATGTTCTTGGACATTTTGGAAAGGTCTTGAAGTCCTCTAACCAATGCCTTTGATCCCATGTCATTTGGATTTACCAATCTCAAGTTATGGTCTTTGACTTAAAATGCCTTTTTGTTGACTTTTGAAATTGACCTATAATGTAGAAATTGATAACTTTTTGTGAGAGAATTTCTTGGACCTGGAATGTGAAGATGAGTTGTAGTAAATTTCATCCCCTTCAAAATGAGCATTGGATGGGATTTTTCTGATGAACCACGAAAAAGTTATGCCTTGGTCAAGTTACAGTTGACTTTTCAATTGTCCAAAAATAGAAACTTTTGGTATCTTGATGATTTTTGAGCCATGCTTGAGGAATCATGATCAAGACTTGATCAAATGATGATTGTGACTTCAAAATAAGATGTTGACCAAAATTTTGACTTTTGACTGCCAGATGACCATTTTGCCCCTGCAGTTGATTGTGAACCAAATAGGGCTTTTGACTGTGCAACTTGATGCTGTGAGACTTGCAACTTGGCATGTAGATGCTTGAGAATGTATATAGGCCTATGGGACTTGTTTGGACCACTGAAAACCTCAAATTCTTTGCAAGAACTAAAACCCTAATTTTGACTGCCTTATGAGGCAATTGGACTGTGCAACCCTTGAGGAATCTTGAAGCATTTGAAGATTGATCTTGACAAATCTAGAAGAATATGGGAGGGAAAATTTTGGGGTACAAAAAAATGCATCTCCGATCATATGTGAGAAAAATCTAACCCCACGCCGCTGATAAAGACTTATGGGTGCACTTTTTCCAAGACAGTCTGTTTGGAACACAACTCGACTGGTTTTACCAACTAGAAAGAGCCAACGACCATAATTGGGAAGATCTTGCCGCAACTTTCTACAAGCAATATCAATACAATGCTGAATTGGCGCCTACCCGTACTTAACTCTAGAGTATGGACATGGCTTCCAATGAAGGTTTCAAGGATTACGCACAAAAATGGAGAGATCTGGCTGGAAGAGTTCAACCCCCTCTGTCTGAAAGGGAATTGGTAGACATGTTCTTAGGCACCTTATCTGGCCCTTTCTTTAACCATTTAATCGGAAGTTCATCTGCGGGCTTTATTGAACTAATATTAACCGGGGAAAGGGTGGAAGCTGGCATAAAAAGTCGAAAGATTCAGAAAGGTTCATCTTCTTCTACAACTATAAGGAAGCCTTTCATCACGAAGAAAGAGGTAGCTGCTGTATATCCGTAAAGGAACCAAGATAGGGCCGAACGCCGACCAATGGTGGGGGCTGTTATGATTCCCAAGCCTACATCTGATCAACAAAAGAGTAATCAACCAAGGGTGGAAAGGCCAGTCAGGAAATTCACTAGAATTAACATGACTTTGTCTCAAGTATTACCGCATCTTCTGAGATCCAACTTGGCAACCTTGAAAGAAGCTCCGAAAAACCCCAATACAACATCCCCTCATTATCACCCCAATGCCCATTGCGCATATCACTCTGAAAGTCCTGATCACGATACTAATAACTGTTGGGCCTTGAAGAACAAAGTACAAGACATCATTGAAGCAAAAGAAATTGAGCTTGATGCGCCCGAGAAGCCAAATGTCATTTCTGCTCCTATGCCCAGACATGGTCATAATACCAATGTTATTGAAGAAGATTTGTTTGTTACCACAGTTAATGAACTCATGAATCCACTTCCAACCATTAAGATAAACTTGTTGAAAGCCGGTGTGTTCCCGGGGTGTAATGAAGTTTGCCATCTCTGCTTGTCCTCACCAACTGATTTCCCTTTGTTGAAAGAAGGCATTCAGTGCCTGATAGATAACAAAGAGATTTTGTTTGAAAGTACTCCTGTTTCACCTATTCCTGTTGAAGATGTTTCAATCATTACCATTTCCGCAAATTCTTCCAGGGTCTCCACCAAAAGACCCGTTAGAATTACATCGGTTCCAAAATCATCTCCTCTAATAATCACAATTCCAAGGCCAGTCCCATATAAATTAGACAAGATCGTGTCGTGGAATTACGGAGGGGACATTTACTACTATGGCATCAAACAAGACTGGTCGGCTGCCGAAGAGATAAACTCCGAAGAAGAAGATTCTGACATCAGCAATATTGCCGGAACTAGCAAAATTACCCGATGTGGTAGGATATTTTCTCCAAAAATTGCTCCCCCAAAAGTAGTTTCTGGACCGGTGACCATACCCGTGGCTGCTCCAAAGGTTACTTCCGTACCCATAATCATCTCTGCAAGTGATCCTATTGACGAAGCCGTCACAACTCCTGTTATCATTCTTACCAACACTCCTACTGTCGAGAGTCGAGGAAAGAGTATTCAAGTGGAGCCTGTCTAGACGAAGACTCAATCACTGGCTATCCCTGAGGCTTCCAAGAAAGCAATGGAGGAGATCCTAAAAATTATAAAGAGGAGCGACTATGATGTAGTTGAAAAATTGGGGCAAACTCCCTCAAAAATCTCCTTGCTGGCATTACTACATTGTTCTGAGGCACATGCGAAGGCCTTGGTGAAGTTACTAAAAACAGCCCATGTGCCTCAAGAGACGTCTGTTGATCAATTCCAAGACTGCGTAGCCAGCTTGACAACGGATAATGGCCTAGGTTTCTCGAATGCTGATCTAACACCGAGGGGAAGAAATCACAATGAGGCATTACATGTCTCAGTGGAATGCAGGGGCACAACTTTGGCCCATGTTTTAGTGGACATTGGCTCATCTTTGAATGTGAAGGGTTGACTTTGAAGCCAAGCAACATAGTGGTAAGGGCATTCGATGGCTCGAAGAGGATGGTGCACGGGGAAATGGATATCCCCATAAAGGTTGGAACCCAAACCTTCAATTCAACTTTTTATGTGATGGACATCCTCCCTTCATACTCCTGCCTGCTAGGCCGACCATGGATCCACAAAACTGGCGCTGTTACTTCTACGTTGCACCGCATGCTGAAGTACCCGGTTCAAGGGAAGATTATCACCGTCCATAGAGAGGAAGAATACATGATTAGCCATCTCAATTCCTTCAGATATGTGGAATTGGACGGTGAATTCATTGAAACTCCATTTCAACACTTTGAAGAGGTCCCTCAAGAGGTGGCGGTGACTAAGGTTGTTCCCAAGATTACCAGGCCTCCACTCCGGATGTCGTCACTAAAGGATGCCAAAGCAGTGGTAGAAGAAGGAGGATGCACTATCTAGGGACAACTCCCAGATATCCCATATAAGTCTTACATGTTTGGCCTAGGTTTCACTTCAAATGCTCAAAAGGTTGTACGCTGTGCCCGTGGTGGAGGGCCACCCTTAAAGACCAGCAACCGTGAGGTCAACGCGGTAGAAGATGGTGAAGATAGCTGCAACCTGGAGGATTGGATCTTCCCGACTGTCAATGGAGGGCTCAACAATTGGGAGGCTAGAGACTTCATCCCAATCACTTTCATCCCCTAGTAATTTATCTTTACATTTTGTTAGATCTGTAATATTCAAAATAATTCGCACTCTTAAAACCTTGTGTCTTACCCGAGACACAATGGTCCATTTGTAAGGGTTATTATCTCATTTTTCATATGACATCAACCAATCATGGACGTTTTCACATACAAACTTTTGTGCTCATTGTTCTTATTTTACATTTTACTTTCTTTCAAAGATATTTACACCCTTACACACAACCACACTCACAATGCAGGTATACATCCATTCTGGATCCCATGGGTAACGATATTGTTATGGCCTTTTGTGACTTTGAGAATCTGATCTACCAAGCCGAAGACGAAGGTGAGGAAGATTGTGAAGTACCAGGGGAACTTGCCAGATTGCTACAACAAGAAGAAAGAACCATTCAGCCTCACGAGGAACCCATGGACACAATCAACTTGGGTACCAAAGAAGACAAAAAGGAGGTCAAGGTGGGTGCCAATCTGGAACCCAGTATCAAGAAGCGTCTGATTCAGTTGTTACATGATTATGTTGAAGTCTTTGCCTGGTCATATGAAGACATGCCAGGACTTGATGAAGATATTGTGGTACATCGTCTGCCTACAAGAGAAGATTGTCCGCCGGTAAAACAAAAGGTACGTCGAATGAGGCCTGATATGTCAGAAAAAATTAAAGCAGAGGTCATGAAGAAATTTAATGCTAGATTCTTGGCTGTCAGTTCTTACCCCCAATGGGTTGCCAATGTTGTTCCCGTACCCAAAAAAGACGGCAAAGTGCGAATGTGTGTGGACTATCGAGATTTGAATAGGGCGAGCCCTAAGGATGACTTTCCACTCCCCCACATTGATATCCTAGTTGACAATACGACACAAAACAAAGTGTTTTCCTTCATGGACGAATTATCAGGTAACAACCAAATTAAAATGGCACCTGAGGACATGGAGAAAACACCATTTGTCACACAGTGGGGAACATTCTGCTACAAGGTAATGCCATTCAGACTTAAAAATGTTGGGGCAACCTATCAGCGCGCCATGGTATATTTATTTCATGACATGATACATCATGAGATAGAGGTTTACGTAGACGATATGATAGCTAGATCGTAAACAGAAGAAGAGCATCTTGATCACTTACAAAAACTGTTTGAGAGACTGAAGAAGTACATGCTGAGGTTGAATCCAAACAAGTGCACATTTGGGGTACGGTCCGGTAAGCTCCTAGGCTTTGTCGTCAGTAACAAAGGTATTGAGGTCGATCCTGCCAAAGTTAAAGCAATACAAGAGATGTATGCTCCTCATACTGAGAAGGAAGTCAGAGGATTCTAGGGGCGTTTGAACTATATTTCCAGATTCATCTCTCACCTGACAGCTACTTGTGAACCAATCTTCAAACTATTGAAGAAAGATCAAGTAATCAAATGGAATGATGAATGCCAAGTTGCTTTTGAAAAAATCAAAGAATACTTGTAAGAGCCTCCTGTGTTGATGCCACCAGTCGAGGGGAGACCATTGATCATGTATCTGACTGTTTTAGAAAATTCAATGGGGTGTGTATTGGGGCAGCATGACGGGTCTGGCCGAAAAGAGCACGCTATTTACTACCTGAGAAAAAAGTTTACCGACTATGAAACCAGATATTCACTGCTCAAGAAAACTTGTTGCGCTCTGGCATGGGTTGCTCGCCGACTAAGACAGTATATGCTGACTCATACTACCTTGTTGATATCTAAGAAGGATCCGATGAAATACATCTTCGAGAAGCCTGCTCTTTCTGGGAGAATAGCGAGATGGCAGATGATTCTGACAGAGTACGACATACAGTATACTACTCAGAAAGCTATAAAGGGGAGTGTACTAGCTGATCACCTTGCTCACCAAGCTGTAGAAGACTACCAGTCCATGAAGTTCGAATTTCCGAATGAAGACATCATGACATTAGATAACTGCGAAGAATTCAGGCCATATGATGGACCTGAACAAGGATCCCGATGGACCCTATTCTTTGATGGAGCATCCAATGCGCTTGGCAATGGTATTGGTGTTGTACTCATATCTCCAGAAGGGTGTCATACTCCCTTTACTGCCAGACTTTACTTCAATTGTACAAACAACATGGCGGAATACGAAGCGTGCATCTTCGGTCTCAGAGCTACCATAGACTTGGGAATCAAATCCTTAGATGTGTTTGGAGACTCAGCTTTGGTCATCAGTTAGATCAAAGGGGAATGAGACACCAAAGTCCCTAACCTTATTCCTTACAAAGAACATGTTTTGACATTGCTACCACATTTTGAGAATATTACCTTTGAGCATTTCCCGCGAGAAGAAAATCATCTAGCAGACGCTCTATCCATAATGTCATCTATGTTTAAACTTAATTGGGATAACGAGGCTCCCCAGATAACCATTGAACAAATGGATGAACCAAAACACTGTCACGAGATTAATACTGAATAAGTAGTGGACCAGCCTTGGTTTCACGAAGTCAAGAAGTATCTCGAGGCTCAAGAGTATCTAGAAGGAGCTTCAATCAATGATAAGAAGTTCTTAAGGAGATTCTCTATTAAATTCTTCCTTAGTAATGGCATCTTGTACAAACACAATCATGACTCTGTGTTACTTCGGTGCATGGATAAGGTTGAAGCTGAAAGGATTATGGCTGAATTACACGAAGGCACTTTTGGCACCCATTCCAGTGGGCATATGATGGCAAAGAAAATCCTACGGGCAGACTATTACTGGTCTACCATGGAAGCAGATTGCTATCAACACTCTCGAACCTCCCATAAGTGTCAAATTTATGCTGAAAAAGTACATGTACCTCCGGTTCCTCTGAATGTCTTGACGGCTCCTTGGCCCTTTGATATGTGGGGGATTGATATGATTGGCGAAATCAAGCCGACAACCTCCAATGGACACCGCTTCATCCTAGTGGACATTGACTATTTTACAAAGTGGGTTGAAGCAACCTCCTTCGCCTCCGTTACCAAGAATGTTGTTGCCCGTTTCATCAAGAAAAACCTTATCTGCCGATATGGTATCCCATAAAGGATCATCATTGACAATGGTAAAAATCTCATCAACACTATGATCACCGACTTGTGCGAGCAATTCAAGATTCAACATCACAATTTTTCTCCCTATCGGCCGAAGATGAATGGTATTGTAGAAGCTGTAAATAAAAATATTAAAAAGATCATACAGAGAATGACAGTCACATACAAAGACTGGCATGAGATGTTACCATTCGCTCTCCACGGATATCGTACCACGACTCGCACATCAACCGGGGCAACACCCTATTCTTTGGTTTACAGCATGAAGGTTGTCTTGCCTATCGAGGTCCAGATCCCCTCTCCGAGGATTATGAAGGATGCAGGATTGAACGAAGACGATTGGATCCAGACTCGACTTGATCAACTAAACTTGATTGATGAGAAGAGACTTGCTGCTGTTTTCCATGGTCAAATGTATCAAAAACGGATGATCAAGGCTTTTAACAAAAAGGTCAGACACCAAGAGTATCAAGTTGGGGATCTAGTAATCAAGCGGATCATCTTGCCGCAAGGTGATCCCAGGGGCAAATAGACTCCTACCTATGAAGGATTATTTGTAATCAAAAACATATTCTCCGGTGGGGAAATGATCTTGACCACCATGGATGGCGACAACCTGCCACACCCTGCAAACATGGACATAGTCAAAAGATACTACACATAAAAGACCCGCTAGGTTGACACACCTAGGAAAAACAAGGACATCCCGATGAACCAAAAGGTTCAGGCAAAAATTAGGGATAAAACAAAAAAAAAATGTACACTCGGCAAGTTGAAAACCCGAAAGGGCGACTTGGGCAAAAAAGGGTTTCTCGGTGGACTAAAAACCCGGAAGGGCGACTTGGGCAAAAAAGGGTTTCCCGGTGGACTGAAAACCCGAAAGGGCAGTCCAGGCAAAAGTTAGGGAATTAAAGCATATAACTATGACCTGTTGGATCACTTACGGATAACCTTTGGCTTCCACTAACAAACTCAGAGGTTCTGATCAATTCAATCATATTCGGACAGGGCAACAAATAGACAAGACGCTCGGAGAAATGAAGGCTATAGCAGAATGAAAACCCCATGGGATTTTTGTACACATAGCTATCTTTTCTTTGTATCAAAATTTTCATTTTTTTACGACCGCATTCTCTTACTAGAATGTTTGTATCCTTGTACAAAAAATACTTATTCAAAGTCAATACAAAATATTCCTTTGAAAGTGCAAAAACTATTTATCTTTTCTTTACATTTGTTTTATTAACAAAAACGACCAATGATTCATTGTTGAGCATATGCATTTGAACATAATTACTGTTTACAAATAAACAAAATGAAAAGAGGCAATTACTGATAGGTTGAAAGGATAGGAAAATATATCTCAAGCTATTCCATAAGTAAACCCCTACAGTACGCCATTTAAATCCCAGCGGAATAAAGTTTCAAATTGTTGATCCCCAGTAGAAGTTGTCATGTTTCTCAGGACTCCCCAATGGATTTTACAAGCAGTACATAACATTGCCCTTACAATAGAGTTATTTCTCTCGACAGAAATTCATCAACACTTCGACTTCAAAGCATGGAGACTTATATATCCTCAGCAGCAGCCAGAGATTTATTTTCCTCAACCCAACATCAATGCAGCAAATCAGCTCACATACGCATACATCGCATCCTTATATCATAAACATTGATAAAGCAAATACAACACATCATACATTTCATGCAACATGACTTTTCATGTTAGCTAACGTTTTACCCTTTTTAGGATAAGATTAACAGCTACCATTAACAACATTCAAATTCAACTTTTGTTACAGTTTCAGATACGCTCCAGACACGGATGCCATCCTGATACTCATTCAAAGACAACTTCAGATACAATTTCAGATATGCTCCAGACACGGATGCCATCCTGATACTCATTCAAAGAAAACTTCATATACAGTTTCAGATACGCTCTAGACACGGATTCCATTCTAATACTCATTCAGACTCACCTTTCAGATACAGTTTCAGATACACTCCAGACACGGATGCCATTCTGATACTCATTCATACTCAGCTTTCAGATACAGTTCAGATACGCTCCAGACACGGACTCCATTTTGATATTCATTCTTACAGCTCACAAATTACAAAACCAATAATCACTTTTGGATGGCATCTGCAAGCCCACCTCTAACAACTATCCATCATATCTCCGAATGGAAAATCCTCCAACCCTGCTATCCAGGCTTTCATCGCGAAGTAACCCTACTATCCAGGTTCTTTCTCCCTTATCTCCAGACAACAGTTTACAACACTAAAAGGCCCAGACCCGACCAGATAAGGTCAATTTCATACTTCCTCACTAGGTCGCTATACAACCTAGACCCTAACTAGGTATACATTCTACTTTCACTCCCTCAATCAAGAGTTAATTCCCCAGTAGAGTAATGGACAACCGAAGCTCCTAGATCTTACTTCCCAGGGCATAAATCAACATTCCTCGGCAGAGTCCTCCTCAACAGCAGGTACGAGAATTCTCGCCAAGGAATCTCTTATGCAATCGATCTTTTCTAGATGGCGTCTTGAAGCCCATCTCCGACGATTCCCCATCGTCTTCCAAATGGCATCTATAAGCCCATTCACAATTCATCTTTGAGTGAAAATTTCTGGGCACTTTAGTGTTCAATCATCTTCCACCTTCAAGTCACGAATGGTGGATCTGCCAATCTAACTCTTCAGGTTTAAGAAGATTGAACAGGGGCAGTTGTTGTACCCCAAAATTTACCCTCCCATTTCTCAAATGATCATCTTGAATCCTCATGTTTGCTCCCCTCCAATTTCAATCCTTGACTTACAAATTTTCCAAGAAGGTCATTCACAAGGGCAAAATGGTCATTTGCACACTAAAAAGTCAAACTTTGACTTTTGGATCAAAATCAAGCTTCAAGAATCATATTTCATCCAGACACGTTGAAATATGAAGTTTGTTTTATCAAGAAATTCAAAAGTAAAAATTATAAATACTTAGAATTTTTCTAAGTGTTTAAGAAACATGACAAGCTCAGAACTTCTGATCAAATTATCACCATGATGCAAGCTGATTCTAGCAGAACTTCTAATACAATAGTTATAGATTTCAATAAGATCTGAAACATTGCAGAACAGAACTTCTCCTAGAAATGCTGGAATTACAAGTTATAAATGTTCAAAGGCACGTCCTTGAAACTAAAGCACTCAGTAAATTATGGACACTTTCAAGACAGAGTTGGGTCAGAACTTTTTGGCCAGCTTTCATAAAGGTTTAGTCAGAGTTTGCAAGGGTAATTCAAAGAAGGTTACAAAGCGTGCTATAAGCTTCCTGAAAAGTCTGAGAGCTCCTTCAGAACATGCTAGAGCAAGGAAATACAAAGATCAGAAGTTGGGTGTTTGTTCTAAATTATGCTAAAACTGAACCTCCGATCCAGATTTAAGCAATGATGCAGAATCTCACATTGCAGGATTTCTGATTTGATAAATCTCATCATCATTTAATGCTCATTTAATGGTCACAACTACTTTTGAGTTTTTATCAAAAGGATTTCCCCACGTGTGGCATAGAAGTACCGTTGCTGTCCTTGAAAAGCAGATTTTGTACAAAGTATATGTTGGGCCCATTCTTCGCTTTTTATTCTAAGGGTACTTTTCCTTGATTCATGCTTACAAATCCATCTTAGACACGGCTAAAAGCTGCTAACAATCTTACTTTGTGCCTTGAACCATACTTGTTTGAACTTACTTCAAGAACAAGTCAGCGCCTAGCATATGATGGCTGTACGTTGGATTTCTTCAAGCTACTAAATCCTTGCCTATAAATTGAACTACATTGGAAACTCTAAAGGGGTCAAAAAAATTAAGAAAGAAAAAGCCTTGAATCCCTGCTAAAATTCCAAGAGCCCAAAGCTGCAACACAAAATACAAAACTTGTTAACTTTTGATTTCTTGCCTTCAAACTCCACCTGTTCTCAAGTGTTTCTTGACAAAAACCATCCACACAGTTTCTGATTCACATATTAGAAGCTATCCTAACTTCTGTGTTCATACTGAAATACACTTTCCATCCACCTCCATCTCAAAGAAGTCAGAACATTATCCCTTAGTTGTTCCTGAATTTGAAAACTTCCAACCTGCTGAGTACGTGAAGAAGCTGCTCAGAACATCACCAGAGTTCAGGACCAACTTCCAGTTCACAAAAACTTTTCCAGCTACAATGTAAGCTTTTGCTGACTCTCATCACATTACTTAAGCATTACCAGATTTGCATGTTCAAAAATAAAATGTAGACATCACGTTTCTGACGTTGTACATATTCTGAAGTTTCACGTATTTGTCTGCCTAAGTAGGGAGAAAATCAGTTCAGAACTTCTTGAAGAAATTAGAACTCTGAATTAGGATTAGAAAATTCATGATTGCCTCTGATTTATAGTTCTGATATCTCTTGTTTCTGAAACACTATGAAACCTACCATAATTGTCATATGCGCATTTTCTGTTTTGTTGAGAAATGACTAAGATGCAGATGTTCTGACTAGCATGGAGAGGGAGACCAAGTTCTGTCAGTGGTATTAGAACTTCTGAAATCTTCCTGGTTCTCAGCAGACCTCGAACTTCTGACTTTACCTATTTTTACTAATATGATCTCTATTTTACAGCACGCCAGAGTCAGAACTTCTGACATCCTTTAAATCAGCAATATGCTGATTCTATTTTCTTTTTCCTCACTATTTTTACTATAACTTCTTATTTCATTAATCAAAAACACCAAAAACATCTTTTTTCATTTTTTACATGCTATATTTTATTTCTTAAAACAAAAGGATCAAAAATATTTTCTTAAACAAAAACTTATCTCTTTTCTAAAATAAAACAAATCCATTTCACATTTCTTGTACATTATTATCCATTCAATATGGTTGTAATAGTAACTTAGGACTTAATTTTATTTGCAATCCCCATTTGTAAATTTGTGCACCCCATCCCCCCAGTGATTGTAATAGCGTAGAATCTTTACTTTTTGCACTTTTTATTGCTTTCATATAATGTTAGTAATTAGGGTGTGTATGGCAAGACATGAAATTGGCAAATATAAAACCCTAATCCAAGACAAAATCAAGCATGAAAATGACACATTTGCACACAAGACACCCCTAGGGTTATCCCACTTGTTTGCCTTATACAAAATGGCCATATTACGTATGTAAGATGTCTTAGCAAAAACAAACAAATACAAGATCATAGTCCCTCGATAATGCTATTCAAAGTTGCCTTACAAAATGATCTTAGTCCCTCAAAAAATGCTAACATACTTTGTAACATTGCTAATCATGGCTATACGACGACCCACGCCCGTCCCGTTAACATCCAAAGATAGGGTTGCTTACCAAATCAATGGTAAGACAACAGTATCAAAAGAAAAGTAAATGAACAAAAAAGACATTTGAGTAGGTAGATTACTTTTAGTTACTTGCTCCATTTCAAAACCAATATCCTTGCTATTTTCAAAACAAACACCTATACACTTTCAAAACATCTTACAAAATTGAAAACATTTTCAAAAAGACATACATCTTTGTATACATTCTTATGAACGAGAATCATTACAAAGATTGCCTAAACAATGGCCTCTTTTACAAAATACTTTCAAAACCATAACAAGCACAATTTCCAACAACAAAAGCAAGTGATCTAGCAAGTAACTAAGATCCCATGGAAAACCATGGATGAAAAGGATGCTAAGACCTTCCCTTTTTATAATCTACCCCACGAACTCAAGAAACAATCTCAAAGGTCCTTCCTGTGTTTTTTTACCTTTCCTTTTTGATAAAAGAAAAGTCGGTGGAGACTCTTGCTAAACCGCAAAATTTGCGATTAAACGCGAAACAATCAAGTCAGTTCTCCCACCGTATCACAGTCCCCAACAGAGTCGCCAGTTGTCGCACCGCAAAAAATCACAGAGTCGCCACCTGTCTTTATTTATCCCAATGGAAGGGTGGATATTAAGAGAACCTCAAAGAAATGGACAAGATGGTTTTGCGAACAAGATATAGGGTACAAAAGTTGGTTACACGAGGGGAAGGTATTACTACCCTACGCACTTGTGGTACTCCACAATATCCACTTAAGTTTGCTCCAATCTAAGGGTGTGCAAAAATCTATGTCTAAATCTTAATTCTAAGAGGGAATGCATGCAAAATAAAATACGAGGAAAATAAGGAATATTACAAACTTTTGCTCGCCTAGGCCCTGTAACCTAATTCCTACATATCCCTTTCGAGGAATCATTACGCTGTAGTTCGGCTCACATGTTTTGATTTGTTGTGTGTTTTTTAACTTGAAAAGGGTTTTAAAAGAAAATCCAAATGACAAAATGAAGTTTGAATTGGTTGATGTTTTTAACTTGAAAAAGGGTTTTTGTATTATTAGAGTGTTTTTATGAGTTTAAAAGATAAAAAGAAGTTTTAGTTTTAATGCGAGTGAAAAAGAGAAAGAAAATGGTCTAAGGGAGACTATCAAAGTAAGCCTAGAGTTGTCATGCATGGTTTGCAACCTAAGGTCTATCTCAATTCTCTTCCTGAGATTGAATTGAGAAATCCTATGGGAGTATATAAATATGCAACGGAAAGTAAACACACAAAGCTTTAGGAGTATCTACTCACTTAGGTAGCACCCGCATAACCAAGGTATCATGTTACCAAGGAAGGAAGGGGAGAGGAATCACGCCTAACCACGATATCGTGTCATCGAGGTAGGATAAGGGATGAGGGACACATGACCATGATATGGAGCCATCAAGGTAGGATAAAGGGAGGCTTAACCAAGATATCGAATCATAGAGGCAAGAAAGAATGGGGGAATAGGTAGTTCTTAACCATGATAGAACGTCAATGTGGTAAGAAGAATAGGGGACATCTACTCTTAACCAAGATATCACATTATCTAGGCAAGAGAAGAATGAGGGTGATTCGTCATAAGAGACTAGGCACCTAACCAAGATATCACATTATCGAGGTAGGGGATAGAAGGAAGTAATAATATCACATCAGAGCGTCAACATGCACGACGTGCGAGCTAATGACAAAGTGTGGGGCTTGATTGCGAACCCTTCTCCACTTGACCGACTAGATACAAGAATAGCACGATTCATAGAATTAATGTATGACCCGAGCTACGAATGACTTGTGCACTAGAAATTGTGGGGGTCGATTGCAGACCCTTTTTCACTTACCTTCTTTGAGGACTTATCAATGGGGAATAGGAATGGGGCGCCTTCATCGAGGTCTTTGACACAAAAGTAAACACACAAAATGATAAACAAACAAGCACATGTAGGAATTTCCTTCTAAAGGTCTTTTAAAACAACATTGCCCACCTAAAGTAGGGACTCTCAATCATGCATCTCTAGTCATACTTATCATGCCAAAGAAAGAAGTAAATGATGCAAGAGATGAAAGGAAACAACAGAAAATACCACTCGAACACAAGTTTGTCAATGATCAGACAAAAGCAAAGAAACCCGAAAACTTTGTGCAAGCTTCACCAAGAAAAAGAGAAACAGTAAAAAAATTATATCTAATAGCAGAAACAATGTCGCAAATGTGAAAATAAATCGCATGTGGAAAGTCCGTCACATCGAATCAAAGTCCCTTTACAAGATAAGTATATACAGCAAGACAATAACCCAAGTGTCACGTGTCAAACGATAAAGCCTTCGAAAACTTGCACAAGTCACAAACGAGTTAGCAAATAACAATGCAACATCAAGTATCACATTAAAACTCAAAAATAACAATGAAATGCAAAGAAGCAAGGTGCGAATAAGCAATGGAAGGCGGGAATCAAAACTCGGGAAACACTACGCATACAACATGAAAGCATTCAAAAATTGCACCAGAAATAGTATAGCTCAACAACAACGGTCTATAAACACCAAAACATGTTCAAGCAAGCCTTATACAATATTTAAATTATGCATTTATACATATGTATCGAATCCGCGAAACATCACATGTAAACATGGAATTAATCGGTAAAATGCATCGGAAGCGAGAAAACTCACTAATGCTCATGACATGCTTAAAGATGTACAAGCATACATTGAAAGACAATTAAAATGGCATGTACAAGTGGCATTAAAAACAGGACAACATTGTATGCATACATGAATTTAAGCGGAAATTTGTACCGAAATCAAGAAAACTCAATATTAATGCTCATCAAATGATCAACTATGTACAAGTAAACATCAAAATGCAAATCGAAATGGCATATACACATGAACATAAATTCCGGACAGTATGTTTATATTTACAAAACACGTAAGAATTGGTTCTGAAATCACCCAAAATGATACCGATCCTCATCAATTACCAAGGCAAACTTCCCTAAGTATTTAACAACAATTAAATTATGCGTTTCGCACCACTTACTAACACCGGACAGCCTTGCAACATGTCATGAAATTAACCAGAAAGATATGTCGGAAAGAGTAAAATTCAACATAATCCATCCACAAACGCACAAGCAACTCAAGGGAACCTCAAACGGTATTTAAAACGTGATTTGTAACTTATTTACAAATCTGGACAACAATATACACTTGAACCAAAGTTAATCGAAAAGGATTTCAACAATTTCAAACGGATGTGAAAACACACTTTTCGGTTCAAGTATTGTCTCTAAAAAATTGTAAACGAGTTCCAAACGATTAAATCACTTCAAATGACTCAATTCTAAGCAACGAACATCATTCACGTGTTAATGAAAAATTTTCGAATCAAAACATCTTTAATGTTGAAAATTTGAATTTGTCAACAAAACGATGTAAAATTGCATTAACTCATGAAATCAAGCTTAATTCTCACCATCAATCCACAAATCAACAGAATCAACATAGACCGACATAATTCGACATAAAATTTCACAATCAAAAAATTCACATTAAATTTGCACCAAAACACCGATTAATATTCAAGAATTATACCGAATTAAACATCATTCAACCAACACCACACTTCGACATCATTATCCCCATTCAGTTTCATGAAAAAAACAATTTTAATTATCTCAAACAAAGCTCAATTGATGACTTCAATTAAGCAATTTGTTCACAAAATTAATTAACTAGTAAGTACTTAAATCAATTGAATCAAGAAGAAAATTTCTTACCAAAATAGAAGAGGAAGTTGGAAGAAAGAAGAGGTGCCAGAATCATGCGGAGAACACAAGTGGAGCGTCGGAAAAACGAGATCGGAGACAGAGGGAGAATTAACACTGTAACATCCCAACTTCTAGAAGTTATTTATTTAATGAATTATTAGGAGTTTTTATGAATAGTTGATGTTTTATATGATTATATGTGTGATGTGTTGGCATGTGGTTGCTTATGATGTGGAACATGTGGTGCGAATTATGATGATTAGAAGTATTAGAATGACTAAATAATAATTTAGTAATTATTTGGATTATTATTGAGAATATAATAATAGGAATAATTAGTTAAATGGTTATTTTAATTAAAGTGTTGTGTTGGTAATTAGAAGAAAGAGTGAGGACATGGTGGTAATTTGGGGTTGGCTAAGTAAGGTAAATTGAGGAAGATATTAGGGGTCCTTTGTGGTAACAAAGAAATAGAGAGAGTTATATGATTCATTCTGTGCGATCGAAAATTGGGAGAAGAGTAAGAGAAGAGGATAGGGCATAGAGATTGGAGGAGATCACCGTAAGAGGTTTACAAAGAACATAATAAATCACTTGAAACAATAAGGTAAGAGGTTTTTATCTGATTATTATATTTGATCTAAGTGGTAGATAGATGTAGGATTTTGCCTTAGGTATTAATAATGGTGATTTGGTGTTGTTGTAGTGAAGAATTGATGGAATTACGATGAATCTTGACCCATAATTGTGGTATAATTGATGTAGTATACCAAGTTGTTGTTAGATGATGATCCATACGATTAGATAGTATTTTAGGATCAGTCACCTGATGAAATCGCAGGTAAAAAGGTCTGATGCAGTGCAGAATCACAAACAGGAAAACCCTGTTCGTAGAGGATCGCTGGGCAACAGGTCTTGTGTCGCCGGACGATGGTGTTTCTCCAAGCGAAGGTGCGGTGAGATGTAACACCCTGATTTAACTAGAATTATTTTTATTAAAAATAATTATATGATATGATTGAAACCACCCGGCCGAACCTGTCATCTGGATGTAATGAAACATCAATGAAGTCGCCACCGAACGTCTTTTATCCCGCCGAAAGGGAAAGGTAAACATCGAGAAAACTTGAAAAGGGAGAAATCACGGTCTTTCGACCGAGAGATCGAGTAAGGGAATCTATTACGCGAGGGGAAGGTATTAGCACCCCACACGCCCGTAGTACTCTATGATATCCACTCTTATTGTCTAATCTAATGGGTGTGGTCAAATCCTATGTCTATGGCTTAAAGCTGGAAAGGGAATGCATGCGAAAGAAGAAAAGAAGAAAACAACGTAGGGAAAATAAAAGTTATGCTCAGTTGGGACCTACCCCAATGCCTACGTATCCCTTTTAAGGAATCAAAGCAGTCGTAGTTCGGCTTACATATTTTGGTTGGTTTGTGTTTTAGTTAAGATAACAAAAACAGTCAAGATGGAAAAACATCAAATAAAACAACAAACAAATGAGATGGTAAAACATCGGCTAAATAATAACAAAGTAACATGTCACAGATGGAGAAACTTCAAATGATAAAACAACACACCTAACAACGACTTTGAAAGTCAAAGTAGGATAACAAACATGTGCGATGGCGAGACACCGACTTCAAACAAATGTGCGATGGCGAAACATCGGCTAAAAGATAACAAGATATCATGGCAAAGATGGCGAAACATCAATAAAATGGATGACAAAACATCACACCTAACAATGATATTGAGAATCAAAGTAGGATAACAAACATGTGTAATGGCGAAACATCGGCTTCAAAAAAATGTGCGATGGCGAAACATCGACTAAAATATAACAAGGTATCATGACAAAGATGGCAAAACATCAATAAATCGGATGACAAAACATCACACCTAACAATGATATTGAGAATCAAAGTAGGATAACAAACATGCGCGATGGCGAAACATCAGCTTCAAACAAATGTGTGATGGCGAAATATTGGCTAAAAGATAACAATATATCATGGAAAATATGGCGAAACATCAATAAGCCAGGTTTAAAAACAAAGCTAAGAGGCGCACAAACAAATAAGATTGGTTTGTATCTTTTACCTTGAAGAAGGGTTTGAGTTTATTAGAGGCGTTTTATGATTTTCAAGAAAACAATTTTTGTTTTAAGATGCAAAATGCAAAGGAAAGAAAAACAACTAAGGGAAACTAGCCTAACATTATCCCTAGTGTTATCATACAATGATTGACCATAAGGTTGAGGATAAAGGAAATTCCTACCCTATGTTAGCATACATGGATTCCTACCTAATTAACATGTTAAAGGAAGCTTAAAAGAACTATCCTATAGGGAACAGGAAATGAGAGTGAAGTCGTGATCTCAATTCCTAAATTGAGTGACTCATCGATCAACAATTAAAGAAGAAAAACAATAAACATCATATAGGGAACATGCACTGAGAGAGAAGTCGTGATCTCAATTTCTAAATTGAGTGACTCATCGATCAAAAGCAAACACAACACATGTATCAGACAAAAAAACAGAGAGCCTCCTAACATATATCAGCAACAAAGGTCCCATCATGCAACATAGAACTATGAAAATAGAAGAAAGGAAATAATGCAATACCAAACGGATAACTATCCGTAGCAACTGAGCAAGAATAAAAGAAACCCAGAGAACTTCAAGCAAGTTGGCATCAGTAGACAAATCAAGTCATAAATTATGCCATCAGGATGTAAGTATTGAGATTTTCAGATATGAACAAATCCCATGGGAAATGTATAGCATTCATAATCACATATATATTCTGCAGAGACTATAAAATATGCCAAGCACAAGTGCAGTGCCAATATAATAAGTTGTGTTCCACAAATAAAGTGAAACACAGCAGCCTCAAGTCAAAAATGGAAACTTTTCTCAAAGTACCTCGTACGTTCAACAGCCAAGTTAGTATTCCCATAAATTGAATGATGACTCACATAAGGGATGGATGATGACACCATAATGAAGTGAGAAAACATGATAGCAACTATTAAAACATTAGATATGATAAACAAAAGGGAAACAAGCATATGCACAATTTGGTCAAAAATTAGAGGAATGTTGCTCCTTTCTATCACCATATTGAGTTGACAATTGAATATCAATCAAGGATCATGGGAGCTTGAGAAGAATATAATCAAAGACCATGAAGGCCAGTAGCAACCACAATTCAATCATACTCAATTACTTCATCACAACTTACAAGCATAATAGAAGAGGAATCTCATACAATACATCAAAAGATTCAATCATTCAAGCATGGGGTATTAAGTGAAATGACTTGAGTTTATATGGATAAACATAAACAACATGATCATTAGGTGCCAAATTATAGGCCTCACTCAAGTTCATTGGTCATCAAACAAATTGCAACAAGATATGCAACATTAATTGGGTACCTTCACTTCAAAAATACACAAAAATAGAAAAGGATTTCAATAATTCAAACCAAAAAAATCTTAGCATCTTTGAAGTCTGTAGAAGTCAGAAAGCAAGTCTTAAGTTCATGAATGGGTGAGGAGGGGATCAAATGAGGCCTAAACTTCAAAACTAGTTGGCCAAACTATCAAAACTAGACATGTTTTCAAAATAATTCATGGAAAAATATCAAACAAATTCAAATAATTCAGGAAAAATGGTTTTCAGATCCTCAATACATTC
The DNA here is from genome assembly GCA_948472305.1 of Vicia faba. Taxonomy (NCBI): domain Eukaryota; kingdom Viridiplantae; phylum Streptophyta; class Magnoliopsida; order Fabales; family Fabaceae; genus Vicia; species Vicia faba. Next base: position 1,329,151,960 of record OX451736.1, on the reverse strand, counting down.
ATATAATCAAGACTTAAATTCCATTGAAAATCCAGGGCATAATTGTTTTGAAAATGAAACTTGCAATGTAAGCTACAAAACCCTAATTCTTTGAATTTTAATCTTAAACATTAATTAGGTAAGATAATAATTCAAACAATTCAAACCAAGATCATGCAAACCTCAAGGAAACCCTAAATGTCAACATACATATTTTTTCACACTTTTTGAATAAAGGAAAAATCAAAAATAAAATCAAATTCAAACAAGTAATCAATTAAACAAATAATCACATCTCAAAATAAAATCCTAATCAAAAATCAGAAAAATATCCAACCAAAATTATATTCAAATATTAGAATTAAAAACACACATCCCTTATTTTTTTGTGGAATTTTTGAATTAAAGGAAATACTAAAATAAAAATCAAACAAACAATTAACAATTAAACTATTATTTAAAGGCAAAAATGCAAACCCTAGCCAAAAGTCACAAAAAGGTCAAAATAAAAATATATTCAGACTTTATGATTAAAAACAAACTTGCATGATTTTTTGAGTATTTTTTAATTGAAGGAAGTATTAAAATAAAAATCATGAAACAAATATTTCAAATAAACTTTTGAAATTAAATTTCTAATCAAAAATAGAAAAAATTCTAAACAAATTTCATAATCAAATTCTAAATAATTTTTTGAGTCAAAGATAATTTTTGTGGAATTTTTTAGATCAAAGAAATCTTAAAACAAAAATAAACATTAAACAAATAATTAAATAATAACACAAATTTTTAAACCAATCAAACATTTTCAAAAATTATTAAAAAAAAAAAGCACAAGGTCAGGAATATTACTTTTAGGTTTCCTGTATTTTTTCATAATTTTTCAACCATTTTTGAGCAAGAAATAAAATCATGAAAATCAAGTTATGAAACAAAATTCAAATGAATTAAAAAAAACTAGTCAGCCAACCAGAGGAAGCCGCACAATCATCTTCAACCTCTGGCTAGGGCAAAAACGCGTGCAAGATTAGATCCATCACCTCATGTTCTAATCAACATAGCATGCTCAATTCTACACCATTTTTCATGAAATTTTGTGCAGATTAAAGCTAGCATATCATACTTCATTATGCAATTCGAATCACATCAAATAATTAACCATGGATCAAGAACGGATCGCGTGAAAATGACAAAACTCACTGAGTAGAAAATTTCAGATGCATTATACATGCATATCTCATCAAATCAAGAGCTCTGAAGCTACAGAAACACTTAATGAACTCCAAACAACATGATTATGAACTCAAATCACACAATGCACGGCTAGAAATCAAGATCCAAAGTTAAGAATTCTAACCTTTGAGGCAAAAACAAATCTGCTGTCTCCTTCACTCCAGTTGCAAACCAAGCCTCGATCTACAATCCTTATCACTTGGAGAAGAGAATGCAAGAAGAAATACTCAAAACGCGCGAGTGAATTGAGAGAATCGAAGAAAATTGCAGAACAAGTGGCTATGGAGTTTTTCGAGCTCAGGGATGAAATGAAACACCAATCCCGTTCAATGAAGCTTGCCTCTCAATATATAGAGCATGAAGAGGATGGTAGGCTAGGTTTTTCACACTGAAAACCGTTAGAAAGAATGAATTCCTCTTTTTGGAAAATATGAAGTGTGCACATGCAGCCCTCAAATCCCTCGTGCTTTCTCCCTGCTTTTACGTGCATTTCAATTCTTTTTATCTCAGGAAGAGATTATCAAAAGATCATGGCTTAATTCCTTGTATTAATCAAGTGTTGGTGATTAGGCATTTTCATGCAACTTTTTGCAAAATCACGAGTTGCCCTTGCATTTACCCATGTGCAGCTCAATCTTTGGCATGATGGGCCTTAGTACATTTAAAATTAGACATGGGCCAAGTTTGAAGTGAAACAAATGGCCACAAATCAAGTTATCAAGAATTTGCAATTTGCATGGTATGCATAAATTCAATGAAATGGCTCAAAATTCCAAAGCTCATAACTTACTCATATTTTTGAATTTGGACACAAATGAGTATAATTTGGAAAGGTATTGAAATGATCTACAATCTCTTAGTTTTGAGTTATTGAAATTGAATCCATTAAGGTCCTCAAAATTTGACATGAAATTCACTAAATTTGGAAAATGACCTATAATTTTGTGACTCCCAAGCTTTATAACTCTTGACTCTTTGCTAATTTGAACATGAAACCAAAAGGATATGAAAGATCATCCTCTTATATTTCCAAGCATACTTCATTTGCATTTTTTGATCAAAGGTGAATAAAATATGAATTTTTGAAATTAAGTCCTTATTTTCCAAAACTAGAAACTTCTAGGGTTTCTTTATGAACAAGTTTCAACCCAAGCCTCAATCCTTTTGATCCAATGATCAAAATGGACTTGAAATATGAAAAGTACATCCTTGAATTGATGGTTGACCAAAATTTCACTTAGTCAACCTTGACTTTGACTAATTTTGACCAAAATGACCATTTTGCCCCTTTGAATCAATTGATCCACTTCCCTTCAAAAATGATGATCAAGACTTCAAACATGTGATCTTCCAAATATATAGAGGCCATGTACAAAGTTTCACTTCAAAATTCTCAAGAAATCTTGATAAAATCCCAAACCCTAGTTTTGGTTAACACCTTAGGAGACTGATGAATCATCTCCAAAATTTCAAATCCTCTAGGCATCTTGACCAATTTCTTGTAAAAAGAATTTTCAAATACCAAAGAGATGTTGTAGCTTCCAAATCAAGATTTGTACATTGATCAATAGCCTTGATCAAGCAAAACCCTAATTTTGACTGGTGAATCAAAAGAGTGATTCTTCTTATAAACAAACACAAACTTCAATCCTCTGATGATCCAAAGAGATGGATAAAACATCTTGAGATATGCAATAACTTTTGAGCTTGAAATATCCAGAGGTTTAGATGACAAGATTCTACATCGAGCAACTTGTCAATGCAGTCAACCTTCAAAGCTTGAGGACTTGATAACCAAAGTACTTTGATCCCATCACAATGTATGAATGCAATGCAACATGATATTCATGATGAAACATAAGCCAAAATCAAGAGGGTAAATTTTGGGGCGCAACAGCTGCCCCTATTCAAATATCTTCAACATGATAAGTGAGAAAAGTGACAACTTTCGAGCGTTCAGAGTTGAAGATGATTGAATACAAAAGAACCCGAAAATTTACACTCTTGAAGAAGGAAGAAAAAGAAGCAGAAAAACCCCAAGACATGCGTCAGAATGAAGTTGTAACGCAGGTTGAAACATAACAAAAACAAAGAAGAGTAGACGCAACTAAACTTTCGTACAAAAGTGCCAGGGAAAAATTGGGCCTCAAAAAAGGTGAGATAGAACTCAAACCACAGAGCATAGGCGAAACTAAGCTCTGGAAAAGAAAACGTACGCGGGTGAGGAGGAAAAACTTTGAGCTCGACCCAAAGAAAAGTGGCTAGAGTGCGTGATTCTAGGAGCACTTGCTAATCTCAACTAGGATATACAGTATGAAGGAACTGAAAGAATCATAGAAAAGAGGAACAAAAGCGAGACGAAACTAGACTAGATGAGTACCAGGACGAAACTGGATTTCACGCACGGGTAACGAGGAGAAACTCGACCCATAGCAAAATGATGAGAGTGCATGTTTCTCAGAGCACCTGCTGGTCTCAGATTAATGGATAAACAGTGACGAAAACTGATAAAAGAATCCAAGGAATAAAAGAGACTGATCTCAAACCAGGGAGCAATACGAACACTGCACTAGGTAAACGAACACCGTCAAAGAGTCCAAGGTATGAAAGCAAAAGAGAGACGAAACTCAACTCAATAAATAGTTAGGAGAAACTAAACTAGATGAGTACCAGGACGAAACTGGATTTCATGCACAGGCGACGAGACGAAACTCTACCCAAAGTGAGAGTGATGAGAGCGCATGTTTCTCAGAGCACCTGTTGCTCTCAGATTAATGGATAAACAATGACGAAAACTGATAAAAGGATCCAAGGAACAAAAGAGACCGATTTCAAACCTGGGACGTAGTATGAACGCTGCACTCGGTAAATGAACACCGTCAAAGGGTCCAAGGTATGAAAGAAAAAACGAGACGAAACTCGACTCAACAACTAGTTAGGTGAAACTAAACTAGATGAGCACCAGGACGAAACTGGATTTCATGCGCAATATGAGGATACGAAACTCTGAGCTCAACCCAAAGCAAGGAGATTAGGGCGTACACCTAAAAACCTGCTGAAAGCGAATATCAGGACGAAACTGGTATTCGAAAGGTACATTAATAGACATTGGAATGAACTGGAGAGGGTAGTGAAGACTAAACCCGAGAAGACCGCGCCAGGGTGAAACTGAACTATAGTCAAGAGTAGACACTCGAATAAACAAATGATTGACGTAAAAAGGATATAGGTATGGGGTGGAAACTGAGATAATGAGGACGAAGACCTCGCTGGGGATTTAATCCGAAGTATTAGCAAATTCACTAGGGACAGTAGAAACAAAAAATGGCTTATGTTCTGATGCATGTTTGAATTCTTTTTATATAGAGCAATGCTCCATATAATGGAAATGCTACGCGTTTTGGTAGATGTAATGTAATGATGCATGTATAAAAGTTTCACTGGGGAATGGCTAAATGAGAAGCCAATAACTAAGAAGTCAGAATCTGACATGACTTGCAAAAATAAATTGCAAAATCCAAAGGAGAGGAGAAAATACAGGGAACCGCTAGAGAGAGAAACTCAAAGAGATGACGCTTCGCGCGGAATAACAATCGAGCAACTAGTAAAAACGGGCCACAAACATTGAGAGGAGCTGCATAAATAAACTGCAAACTCCTAGAGAAGATCAGATCGGCACTGTAGCTTCTGGAGAGAGACGCCTATCTGAAGATTAGACATTGAGGGAGAAGATCAGGGCAAGAATGTAATCTCTGGAAAAATATAGCATGCGGTCGTGTTGAGGATGACACCAAGACAACAAACCTGATGTGAGGGGTGAAAACCTTTGCTGAGGGAACAAAGTTCTGTTGAGGAAATGTGACTTCGTCGGGGATACAAAACTTTGTTGAAGATTTTGTTGGAGAGAGATTTATTTTGGAATGCAACCATTGGATGGATCATGCAGATAGTCACACAGTATCGACCTTACTAGGGATAAGGAAAGATCTTAACATGAGGATGCCCCAATCAATAGACCGGCTGAGAAATGAGAGGTCATGGCGAGGGAACTCTTATGGCCACTTTGTTGGGGATATGCGATATCCTCAAATCTGGAATCTCAGAATGAAGCCTTTAAAAGAAGATTCCTGGGGCAACAAAACCTCGATGCGGAAACGAAACTTCATTTGGGATAGGTAAATTCCTATTCATACATGGGCTCTGTCTAACAGGAGAAAACCAAATTTTCCCTTCCTAACAATTATTAAGCTCTTTATAGGTGTTCAACATGTAAACTCTTTTTTGATGTCAAACAAATGTTTTGCATGCAGAAAGATGTTTATTTTGGGAATAGCAGACCTGATGCGATGATTATTTAAACCTTAAAGTTAAAAACCTTAACAAAGTGTCACATCTCTATTGTGAATGAATCACTGGCTAGAGTGCAAAAAAAATTCAAAACTTTTCTTCCCCCCTTTTTTTTAGAAAACGAGTCAAGATGCGGGTGGTAAGATACAAACATGGATATGCAACACATATTTGGGAGTTTAGGAAAAACTATCCTGTTGTAGTATGCTTTTGAGTTAAACCCTTGATTCAGTTGGGACTTTTAGAAGTTGTAACATGGCCTGGTTCGAGGGTTATTTTTTTTTAGAAAAAGTTTTTCAAGGCTCAAGTTATTTGGTGCCCACCCCCTTCGTGATATTCTCCTGTCCTAAGTTTAACTGACTCATCACAAGCATTCATCTTTCAAAAGGATTTATAATGGTTGAGTGATCACGACAAATTCTCCAACATGATTGTCACTTAACTCCTACTGCTTTTGTTTTTTTTTATATTATTGTTCCTCTTCTTTTGATGAAAATTTCATTGAATAATCCTTTTTTTTGGCCTTTTAGGCTCTCTTTTCCCTAACTTTTGCCTGGAAAAAATCTTTTGAATTTCAAATTTGGGAGTCCAGCGGGATGCCCTAACTTTTGCCTAAGCGACTTGTTTTCAAGTTTCGACTTAGCGGAGCTTTTTGTTTCTTTCTTATTCATACTTTCCATTTCGAACAAGTCAATGTGACTTTAGGTCTTTGAACTTTTTCTTTCTTTCTCTCTCTTTTTTTTGAAGAAAACAAATGCCTCATTCCTTGGTTGGCGAGGGATAGCCATTATTGTATCGATTTGATCTCGACCTTAGGACTTGGTGAGGAAATGAACATCATGGTTTTGACATTTTTTCTTATCTCATGATGCTAAAGATAAAATGTGGTGATCCTTAGATGGGACATTCCTTCTGAAATTTGAATGCTTGGTCAAATTAACTGAACATCTACCCTGCCCCTGGTCAAAAAAATAAGGTTGTTTTCTTTTTTGAACGAAAGAGAAACTCCTACTTCGAAGGCTCAGAGGGGTTAACGAGGGTCTAACTCCCTTATATCTCCGGTGTTTGGGGATTGAAACAATGCATGTACATCGTCAACGGGGTTCTACTAAAAAGCATACCACTACAGTCATCGTTTTTAACTGAACTCCTTCCTCCAAACTCTTGGCTAAGCAAAATAATTGGCACAGTTGGTATCAAAATGCCCGAAAAATCGATTAAAGAGTGATACTGGATGGATTAAGTAAAATGGAACAAAAAAAATTTTCAAGGAAAAAATATTCAATGCATCAAGACTGACATTCGGCTATAAACAAAATCCTATATGCAGACAATGCTAAAAACAATCAATCAAGATAACACATGAAAGTGCGGCAAAGAAATGTAATAAAAGCCATTATGGGGAAGAAACATCACCAACTAGGTTCGCCGATCTCACCAACCTGTCGTAATCTTGATATTACCCTGACCCATGACCTTCACCAACAGCACAGAGCTGTGAAATAAATTGGCAAGGCATCCACCAGTAAAGGGACTGAAAATCCTATCAATCATAGAACCAAACATGCCCCTTGCACAATAGTAGTTGTGTTTGTTATTCGTATTTCAAGGGATCAAATGACCATGACTTAGATTACCACTTTCGTGTTAAGTCCACGAAGTTTATATGCACATGATTATTAAAAATATTAGACTTTTTACAAACAAAATAGTAAAAAGGGAGAAAAGAAACGTATACGTATACTTGAAAGAAGATATTCTATTGATTTTGAGAAATCAGCCTGCAAAAAAAAGCATTTACATTCAGAAGAAAGAAATTACAAAATCAAAGCAAGCAAGTGTTTACAAATGGCAATGTGAATGTGAATATCCATCAAGTCCTGAATCTGCTATGACTCTTGTGACTCTTATGCTTCTATCTTCCTGCTTTCAGACATATCGTTCTTGGATTAGCTTCAAGCTTATGCCAGGTGACGGGACGAAGGAAAGAAACAAAGGATCTCATGCTGAGCGTAGTCATTTGCTTTAAGTCCCTAACTTTCTCCTGAATCGCCCTTTCGGGTTTTCGATTCACCAGGACACCATCTTTTTGTCTCAACCGCCCTTTCAGGTTTTCAGTTTAGTGGGTTATATTTTTTTTATGCAAAGTATTTTTTAACTACATCAGCATTCACAGGGAGAGGGAAGTACTCTCCGTCCATAGTCGTGAGCATCATCGCTCCTCCAGAGAAAACTTTTCTTACCACGAAAGGACCTTCATAAGTCGGAACCCACTTGCCCCTGAGATCTCCCTGGGGGAGAATTATCCTTTTTAGCACAAAGTATTTTTTAACTACATCAGCATTCACAGGGAGAGGGGTTAGTACTCTCCATCCATAGTCGTGAGCATCATCGCTCCTCCAGAGAAAACTTTTCTTACCACGAAAGGACCTTCATAAGTCGGAACCCACTTGCCCATGGGATCTCCCTGGGGGAGAATTATCCTTTTTAGCACAAGGTCACCTGGCTTGTAACACTGAGGCCGTACCCTCTTATCCAAAGCTTTCGTCATCCTTTGCTGATATACCTGACCATGACATACAACCATCAACCTCTTCTCGTCATTAAGTTCCAACTGATCCAGCCGATTCTGTACCCATTCACTTTCATCCAGCTAAACATCTCTCATGATCCTAAGAGAAGGAATCTCGACTTCTACCGGTAATACTTCTTCCATGCCGTAAACCAATGAAAATGGGGTTGCCCCAGTCGAAGTTCGCACAGTGGTGCGATAACCATGCAAAGAGCAAGGCAGAATCTCATGCCAATCTTTATAGGTTACCACCATCTTCTGTATGATCTTTTTAATATTCTTATTGGCCGCTTCGACAACACTGTTCATCTTTGGTCGATATGGGGAAGAGTTATGATGCTTGATTTTGAAGGACTCACAAAGCTCCTTCATCATTTTGTTGTTCAAATTAGATCCATTATCGGTAATGATCTTTTCAGGCACTCCGTAGAGATAGATAATATGGTGCTTAATGAACTGAGTTACCACCTGCTTGGTGACATTGGCATAGGATGCAGCTTCGACCCATTTTGTAAAATAATCGATGGCAACCAGAATGAAACAGTGCCCATTGGATGCAGTCGGTTCAATTTTGCCGATCATATCAATTCCCCACATCGCAAATGGCCAAGGGGAAGTCAAGACATTCAAAGGTACTGGCGGCACATGCACCTTATCAGCATAGACTTGACATTTGTGGCAAACCCATGCATGATTGTAACAGTCAGTCTCCATGGTGGACCAATAATAACATGCACGCGAAATCTTTTTAGCCATGGTATGCCTGTTGGAATGGGTCTCGAAATCACCTTCATGTATCTCCTCAATGATTCTAGCTGCTTCTTTCTTGTCAACACATCTGAGCAGTAAGCCGTCATGATGCCTTCTATACAACACACCACCACTGAGAAAGAACTTGGCTGAAAATCTTCTCAAGAACTTCTTATCTGTGACGGATGCCTCTTCAGGGTACTCTTGTGTTTCAAGATATCGTTTAACATCATAAAACCAAGGATTACCATATGATTCTAAACTAGCCTTAAAACAGAAAGCTGGCTCACTCAAACTTCTGATAGTAATGGAAGGTGTCTCATTAGCCCACTTAACCTTGAACATGGAGGACAAAGTTTCCAGTGCATCAACTAGATTGTTTTCTTCCCTCGGAATGTGCTCAAACATGATCTCTTTAAAGTACGAAATCAGCTTCATAGCATGCTCACGATAGGGAATTAGGTTCTGATGGCGAGTCTCCCAATCTCCATTAATCTGGCTGATAACAAGATTGGAATCCCCGTAAACTTTCAAAAATTTGATGCGCAGGTCGATGGCCGCTTCAATGCCATAAATGCAAGCCTCATATTCAGCCATGTTGTTGGTGCAATTGAAACAAATACGAGCCGTGAAAGGAATGTGGTATCCCTCAGGGGAAGTGATAATAGCTCCGACATTGTTGCCCATGGCATTGGAGGCACCATCAAAAACAAGCGTCCAACGTGATCCCGGCTCGGTCCTTCTTCTGGGTCTGGCATGTTACAATCCTGAATATACATAATTTCTTCATCTGGAAAATCAAAATTCACCGGTTCATAATCGTTCACGGACTGATGAGCAAGATGGTCGGCCAGTACACTACCCTTAATTGCCTTTTGAGTAGTGTATTGGATATCATATTCGGTGAGTATCATCTACCAACGGGCTACCCTGCCTGTAAGAGCTGGCTTCTCGAAAATATACTTGATTTGATCCATTTTTGATATCAAGTAGGTGGTGTGAGTTAACATGTATTGCCTCAAACGTTTGGCGGCCCAGGCAAGCGCACAACAAGTCTTTTCCAGCAATGAGTACCTCGACTCGCATTCCGTAAACTTCTTACTCAAGTAGTAAATAGCCTGCTCTCTCTTCCCTGTCTCGTCGTGTTGACCGAGGACACAACCCATTAAGCTCTCCAACACAGTTAGATACATGATTAGTGGCCTTCCTTCCACTGGCGGCATGAGTATCGGAGGTTCCTGCAAATACTCCTTTATTTTGTCAAAGGCCTTCTGACAATCCTCATTCCATTTCACTGTCTGACTTTTCTTCAACAACTTGAACAAAGGTTCACAGGCGGCTGTGAGATGAGAAATGAATCTAGAAATGTAGTTTAACCTTCCCAAGAAACCACGTACTTCCTTCTCTGTCCTTGGTTCAGGCATTTCCTGTATCGCTTTTACCTTGGCCAGGTCCACCTCGATACCTTTTTCACTTACAATAAAACCCAACAGCTTGCCGGATCTCACCCCGAAGGTGCACTTATTCGGATTCAACCTCAGCAAGAACTGCCTCAGTCTCCCGAACAATTTATCTAGATGAACAAGATGTTCCTCTTCCGTGTCATAATTAGCAATCATATCGTCAACATAAACGTCAATCTCTTTGTGAATCAAATCATGAAAGAGAGTTACCATCGCGCGCTGATATGTTTCCCCGACATTTTTCAAACCAAACGACATCACTTTATAGCAAAAAGTTCCCCAAGGCGTGATAAATGTTGTCTTCTCCATATCCTCCAGAGCCATCTTAATTTGATTGTAACCCGAAAAACCATCCATGAACGAAAACACTTTGGAATGAGCAGTATTATCCACCAACACATCAATATGCGGAAGAGGGAAGTCATCTTTAGGGCTGCCCTGTTTAAATCCCTATAATCCACGCACATCCTGACCTTATCATCCTTTTTGGGCACAGGCACAATATTTGCAATCCATGGTGGATAATTGATGACCTTTAAGAAATCTGCGTCCAACTTCTTCTAGACCTCCTCCTTGATCTTCTTGGACATCTCAGGATGAGTTCTTCGGAGCTTTTGCTTGACGGGAGAACAACCTTCTTTGAGCGGTAGTTGATACACCACTGTGTATGTATCCAACCCAGGCATATCCTCATAAGACCAGGCGAAGATATCAGAATACTCACGGAGTAGCTCAATCAATCTGACCTTTATACTTTCTTCGAGATCCGCCCCTATCTTGAATTCTCTTCTTACCTCTTATGTGCCAATATTCACCACCTCAATCGAATCCTGATTCGGCTGGATAACCTTCTCCTCTTGTTTTACCAATCTTGCTAATTCCTCAGGAAGATCACAATCCTCACATGCTTCTTCTTCAGCTTGATAAATAAAAGTGTCAAAGTCATAATGAGCCATAGCAGAGTCGTTATCAATATAATCGGTGGTGGAAATGCATTCCTCAGCACTTGAAACTTAGATAACATCCACATAAGTCCAGTTGTTGAGTGTTTGGCCTGGAATACTCGGAAGAATCCAATATTCGATATTGTAGCCAACAACCCTTTCGTCTCCAACTGCATTGACGTGTCCTTCTTGAGTAGAACAAGGACGGGAAAACTTCACAGGAGCAGATAAACTAGATGCTCTGGTAGTTGCACTCTGTTGACCCGGGCTAAAACCAAGACCAAATTTATCAAATTTTGGGATAACGTCCAACACTTGACCCCAATCTTCAGGGTTACCATTTTCCACTACAACTCTCGCATCCTTGAGAGAAGACATAACAGTTTCAAGCTTCCTTTTCTTCTCTGGAGGAGGAAAATGGACAGCATGAACTGTCTCAAACGCCTGAAATGGAGTCTCATGTATCTCGCCTTCAACTTCAACATAGCATAATGATGTTAAATGAATTACGACGTACTCTTCCTCGCCGCACACAGTTATCACCTTTCCCTTTGTAGGATACTTGAGTTTCTGATGAAGAGTAGAAGTGACTTCCCCTGCTTTATGAATCCACGGTCGCTCCAACAAACAACAATACGCTGGCTGTATATCCATCACAAAAAATGTAGCCGTGAAGGTGCGAGGACCAACCTTGATTGGTAACTCCACCTCCCCAAATACTAACCTTCGAGACCCATCAAACGCCTTCACCATCAAATCACTAGGGCGCAACTCCACTCCAGAATAATCAATCTTCATCAATGCTGACTTAGGCAATACATTTAAAGATGACCCTGTGTCCACCAAAACCTGGGATAAAGTAGTGCCCCTGCACTCTATTGAAATATGCAACGCTTTGTTATGGTCTGGCCCCTTCGGAGGAAGATAAAAATCGATGAAGCCCAGATTGTTCCCGGCAGATATGTTAGCACAAACATTCTCAAACTGATTGACTGTTATCTCATGTGGCACAAACGCATTCTTTAACAACTTCATCAAAGCATTTTTGTGAGGTTCTGAATAAATCAACAGAGACAAGATAGACATCTTAGAAGGAGTATGGCTCAGATGATCAATTATGCTATAATCACTCTTTCTGATAATTCGCATTAACTCTTCAACCTCATCGGGAACTGAAGAAGCTTCTGGTATCGGAATTGGTTGAGTCACATTGGCTGGCGTAACACTTGGATTACCAGTTATCTCCTGTTGTTTTCCTTTTTCTCTTGCAGAAGCATCTGCCGCATCTTGCACATTGGAAGGACCAAATACTCTCCCGCTTCTAGTCATTCGACCCACACCAGAAAAATTATGAACTTCCCCTTTATTACCTTCAACATGTTCTTCCTCAGACAAACGAGTACTTACTTCCTGCTTCACCCCATGATAATAAACATCGGCACCATAATGCCATGGGATGGCCTTCTCACTGGTATACGGCATGGGACCAAGTACCGTAATCATCAAAGGAGGCGCCCTAGATGGGGCAAGAATGCGCACAGGGATGTAAGGAATAGACACCATAACAACATCTTCTTCGGTGACCTTACGGTAGCTCGGTTTTCTATTGAACTGTAGGGAACCCTCCTTTATCAACAACTAGATATCGGCTTTTAAATCATCACAGCCCTTCGGTTGCTCTCTACACTTGGCACACTCTGAAGTACAACCCGGGAAAATAGAATTGTCAAGCAAATACCTCTTAACATACCACAATGGAGTAGTTACTTTTTCCACATTCATGATTAAATTCAGCACTTCATCATTATCATCAATCATATTAACAACACCCCCTTCATGCCTAGGCATTGGGTTCTGAGTAACATTCGGACCAGTCACTGGAGTAAACTCAATTGCCTTAGCATCCAACAAGTCTTGTATTTTGCACTTCAACGCAAAGCAATTGTCAGTAGAATGACCAACTCTGCCTGAATGGAATTCACATCTTGCATTATCATCATAATTAGGAGGAAGTCTTGCGGGTGGTGGTGGCATATTTCTCAAATCGATCAACTTCAAAATAAGCAAATGGTGGAGTGCTTCAGTAAGAGATACCGGCAAGGGATCAAATTTTCTCATCTGTCTCTGTTGTTGATTATTATACTAACGGGGAGCATCTTGCTATCTTTGTTGTTGGGGCACTGTGTTCGGTCTCTGCTGCGGAGGAGCATTAACAGGAATAGAAACAACATTGATTTGTTGGTGCTGACGATCCTCTCCTCTTCCTCTATGAGAGTAAACCGCACTTGCGTCGCCTTCCCTTTTCTTAGGGTAAGTGTTGAATGGTTTCTTACTGCCCCCTGATGAGCCACTAGAACCTCTAACTTGAATTTTCCCCAATTTCAAACCTACTTCAATTCTTTCACCATCCATAACCAAGTCTGCAAATCCTGCCGAAGTACTTCCTATCATGTGCTCATAGAATGTCCCTTGCAAGGTACTCATAAACATATCGATGAGTTCTCTCTCCATGAGTGGAGGTTAAACCCTCGCAGCCAACTCACGCCACTTTTGAGCATATTCCTTGAAAGATTCTCTTGGTCCTTGTGAAAAATTTTGTAACTGAGTGAGACTAGGCGCCATATCCACATTGTACCGATAATGTTTGACAAAAGCCCGAGCAAGATCATTCCAGCAACGAATATGGGTTTTCTCCAACTTCATGTACCACTCCAGGGATGCCCCAGATAGGCTATCCTTGAAAAAGTGAATGAAAAGCCCCTGATCCTCAGTATGCACCGACATCTTTCGGAAATAAGCAGTTGCATGAGTAACAGGACATGACGTTCTGTTGTACTTTTCAAAAACAGGAGGCTTGAACTTTGGAGGAACTTTCACCCCAGACACCAACCCGAGATCATTAGAATCCATACCAAGGACTCCTTGCCCTTCCACAGCCTTCAAACGTTCTTCCAACAACTGATACTTCCTATCCTCAACCTGGACTTCCGGCTCTGAACGCCGAACAGAAAACTGATCTTCATCCTGGTCAAAGTCATAATCCTGCACCTGATAGTTCCTTACACCTCCCTGATTATCTCTTTTGTTCCCCACAAGACGAGGTCCCAGAGACGGGGGAAACTGCCCTATGTTGCGCACAAAGGGATTTCCGAGCATCCCGTGAAAATCTCCAACAGGATGATCTTGCACATCCCCAAACCTACAGAAATGTCCTGATAGAGCCCTTGATTTCCACCATCCCACGGATAGCGGTGCTGGTTGTTGACAATGGCAGCCAGTTCCTCCTGTCGGCGATTCAAATTGGTGATGACCTCCATGAACTGGGTCATTTGAGTAGCCATCTAGGCTCTTATTTCAGCGAGTTCAGCTTGAACTTGTTCCATCTGTCTTGACAAATTTTTTCTGGTAGAATACCGATGAGTAGTCGTCTTGAATTCTGAATAAGAAAAGTAGAAGAATAAGAATACCGTCTTGAGATAACCTGTAATGCTATGAAATGCATGATGTGCATGATATGTTTATCATTTCTCGGTATTCGAGAGTCCTTTTATTCATCAATCATGGCGTGAAACCAAAGATCAACATACAATCAAACGGAAAAAAGGACAAATAAGACAAACACTTAAATTATTTAAAAACAAAAGAAACGATGTTCGAGTGACTTCAAACATTTAAGAGTGTAACGATAAACAACAAAATACGTGTTTCAAAGTAATCTTAACAAAAAATTGAATAATAAAAACAAACAATGGTCCCTTCCAACAATCCTGGGGGTGACCAAGTACACCAAAGGTAAGTAACAAAACTAAATCTCCGGAATGAGACACGCTTCAAGGTGTTGGCATTACTCTTCAAGCCTGTCTTTTTCCTTTAAAAGTTCTGATGCAACTACTTTACTTTCTTGAAACCGATCCTCTACGACACGTTTCTGGGCTACTTCCTTCTTAAGCTGAGCATCTTTGTCTTTGAGCTATTTCTCCAAGTTTTGAATCTTCTTCCTGTAGCTATTCTCAGATGCCTGAAGCTTCTGGCACGCTTGCTGGGTCTTACTCAACTCTTCTTCCATTTCAGCATGAGATCTCTTCCTAAAACTGGTTGCATCAGAAGTTTCCCCTTGAGCTTCTTTGAGTTTGCGAGGTCAGTTGGCCCTTTCTTGATCTACCCAATAAAGTTTCATCCTTGCCTCATGGTATTTTGCACGAATTTGAATGTTCTCCACATGAACCTGAGTGATCACCTCAATAGGCATCGTGTTACTCAGAACAGTAGGAGGTTGCTCACATATAGGAGCCGACCTTGCAAATGGTAACCGTAAAACCTTAACCCTGGCTGTAATCCATTCCAGGTAAGGAACTCTAGCAATAGGAACCTTCTTGCCCAAAGTAGTTATGTCCTTCCTGTGAATTCCCTTCCAAGCACTTGTCAGTCTTTTCAACATCACAGGATCACTACCTCTAACAAAATACATTGATTCAGACACCTCCTCAACTTTCGGCGGTCCATCCATTGCATATCCTGATTGACGACAAGAAAGCACAGGGTTATAGTTGATACACCCCTTAGTTCCTATGAGGGGAACATTAGGGAAATCTCCGCAGCTAGTGATAATACTTCGTACTTCCCCCATGTCATAATTCCACCGGATATCAAATGAAGTAAGGTTGACAAGCCTTGATGACCATCAGAGAGAATGTATGGTATCCATGAAAGGGCCACTTACCGGTAGGTGCAACTTAAACCATTGATACAACATCGAATGACATAAACTTACATTACCTCCTTTTCCATGCCTGAAATGAATGGTGTAAAGAGTATCTTCCAAGAGTGTCGGTACCGGGTTCTTATTTCTAAAAATACAAATAGCCGTCAAATCCATAAAATTTCTCTTGTGAGGGAAGAGGATGATCCCGTATATCATGAGAGGAAATAGAGAGCTGAAGTCACTCCAATTCCCTTTCTTCGCCCAGTCTTCAACTTTCTTCACTAAGAAATCCAGTTAAAAACCTGTAGTATCCTTACTTGATTTCCAATTGTCTTTCACCTTTTTCCAACTCAAATGAAGGATTTCAGCAATAACTTCGAACCTCGGCTTCTCCGGCACTTGGACAAAAGGAACTTCATCGGACAACTTGATATTAAGTAGTTACGCGTACTCTTATAGTGTGGGAACCAGTTGCTAATCTTGAAAAGTAAAACACCGTAATTCCTTGTCATAGAACTGGAAGAGGGTGATCAAAGCCATTGGGTCAACTGGAGTGTTAAAGATTAGTAACAAATTGCCATAACTTTTGTTGAAATTATTCAGAACATCACTCTTCAGATAAGAACTCAACCTCTTCAATTCGGACACATCAATCGAAGGAATCTGATAAGAGAATGTATGCCTGGTGGGCTCTTTAACATGAAATGAATCAAACTCAACTGACGGGAGGCTATCCATTTCTGATGGAAAGAAGACTCTCGAATGTCCCTGGAATATGACATGCGAATGCTAGTTATTTTTTATACATCATTTTTTAGAAATAAATATGCTATGATGCAACATCACAGGATCAAAGTTTCACACTGAATAATGGCTGGAACATTACAGAACAGCACCACTCAAGATCAAAAGAAAATCCCAAACCTTCAAAACTATCATGGGAACCTGAGTCACCTTCACAACACAAAGTCACCAACAGTACCAGTACCTGTAAGAAAAGTTTTCCCTCCCCTCTCACAGGTGTAGTCTAGGTCATGGTAAGGTTAAAAGCCAAATCAGAGTACAAGAGCTCGAATGTCGGTATCATCATAAGATAACACCTATCCGAACTACCTCCAAAATCATGGGTCTCATGGTCAGGTCTACAAAGCATCTGCCTCATAGCTGCCATGGCCACTCTATTCCTAGTTCTTATGAAATTCACTCATAGCCTGGGTATGAGGCCTTTTACCTTATGGAACAACCCATCTACCAAGAAATCCAGAATCCAAACTGTCCAGCCAAATCCAGTATGCAGAAAGTAAAGCGCACATAGGATGCAACGCAAACAGATAAATATGCAAAGCGGTAAAATAAACACCCAAAAAGAAAACAAACAAGATCTAGGATCGACTCCAGGATGGACCAGCAAGAGGTCAATCTGTCCCCAGTGAAGTTGCCAGCTGAAACCACCCGTCCGAACCCGTCATCTGGATGTAATGAAACATCAATGAAGTCGCCACCGAACATCTTTTATCCCGCCGAAAGGGAAAGGTAAACATCGAGAAAACCTGAAAAGGGAGAAATCACGGTCTTTCGACCGAGAGATCGGGTAAGGGAGTCTTTTACGCGAGGGGAAGGTATTAGCACCCCACACGCCCGTAGTACTCTATGGTATCCACTCTTGTTGTCTAATCTAATGGGTGTGGTCAAATCCTATGTCTATGGCTTAAAGTTGAAAAGGGAATGCAAGCGAAAGAAGAAAAGAAGAAAACAACATAGGGAAAATAAAAGTTATGCTCGGTTGGGCCCTACACAAATGCCTACGTATCCCTTTTAAGGAATCAGAGCAGCCGTAGTACAGCTTACATATTTTGTTTGGTTTGTGTTTTTTAGTTAAGACAAAAAAAACAGTCAAGATGGCAAAACATCAAATAAAACAACAAACAAATGAGATGGTAAAACATCGGCTAAATAATAACAAAGTAACATGTCACAGATGGCGAAACATCAAATGATAAAACAACACACCTAACAACGACATTGAAAGTCAAAGAAGGATAACAAACATGTGCGATGGCGAGACATCGGCTTCAAACAAATGTGCGATGGCGAAACATCGGATAAAAGATAACAAGATATCATGGAAAAGATGGCTAAACATAAATAAAACGGATGACAAAACATCACACCTAACAATGATATTGAGAATCAAAGTAGGATAACAAACATGTGCGATGGCGAAACATCAACTTCAAACAAATGTGCGATGGCGAAACATCGGTTAAAATATAACAAGGTATCATGACAAAGATGGAAGAACATCAATAAATCGGATGACAAAAAATCACACCTAACAATGAAATTTAGAATCAAAGTAGGATAACAAACATTTGCGATGGCGAAACATCGACTTCAAACAAATGTGCGATGGCGAAACATCGGCTAAAAGATAACAAGATATCATGGCAAAGATGGCAAAGCATCAATAAGTCGGGTTTAAAAACAAAGCTAAGAGGCGCACAAACAAATAAGATTGGTTTGTATCTTTTACCTTGAAGAAGGGTTTGAATTTATTAGAGGTGTTTTATGATTTGCCAAGAAAACAATTTTTGTTTTAAGATGCAAAATGCAAAGGAAAGAAAAACAACTAAGGGAAACTAGCCTAGCATTATCCCTAGTGTTATCATAAAATGATTGACCCTAAGGTTGAGGATAAAGGAAATTCCTACCCTATGTTAGCATACATGGATTCCTACCTAATTAACATGTTAAAGGAAGTATAACAGAACTATCCTATAGGGAACAGGCAATGAGAGCGAAGTCGTGATCTGAATTCCTAAATTGAATGAAGTCACTCCAATTCCCTTTCTTCGCCCAGTCTTCAGCTTTCTTCACTAAGAAATTCAGATAAAACCATGTAGTATCCTTACTTGATTTCCAATTGTCTTTCACCTTTTTCTAATTCAAATGAAGGATTTCAGCAATAACTTCGAACCTCCGCTTCTCCGGCACTTGGACAAAAGGAACTTCATCGGACAACTTGATATTAAGTAGTTACGCGTACTCTTCTAGTGTGGGAACCAGTTGGTAATCTTGAAAAGTAAAACACTGTAATTCCTTGTCATAGAACTGGAAGAGGGTGATCAAAGCCATTGGGTCAACTGGAGTGTTAAGGATTAGTAACAAATTGCCATAACTTTTGTTGAAATTATTCAGAACATCACTCTTCAGATAAGAACTCAACCTCTTCAATTCGGACACATCAATCGAAGGAATCTGATAAGAGAATGTATGCCTGGTGGGCTCTTTAACATGAAATGAATCAAACTCAACTGACGGGAGGCTATCCATTTCTGATGGAAAGAAGACTCTCGAATGTCCCTGGAATATGACATGCGCATGCTAGTTATTTTTTATACATCATTTTTTAGAAATAAATATGCAATGATGCAACATCACAGGATCAAAGTTTCACACTGGATAATGGCTGGAACATTACAGAACAGCACCACTCAAGATCAAAAGAAAATCCCAAAGCTTCAAAACTATCATGGGAACCTGAGTCACCTTCACAACACAAAGTCTACAACAGTACCAGTACCTGTAAGAAAAGTTTTCCCTCCCCTCTCACAGGTGTAGTCTAGGTCATGGTAAGGTTAAAAGACAAATCAGAGTACAAGAGCTCGAATGTCGGTATCATCATACGATAACACCTATCCGAACTACCTCCAAAATCATGGGTCTCATGGTCAGGTCTACAAAGCATCCGCCTTATAGCTTCCATGGCCACTCTATTCCTAGTTCCTATGAAATTCACTCATAGCCTGGGTATGAGGCCTTTTACCTTATGGAATAACCCATCCCCCAAGAAATCTAGAATCCAAACAATCTAGCTAAATCCAGTATGCAGAAAGTAAAGCGCACATAGGATGCAATGCAAACAGATAAATATGCAAAGCGGTAAAATAAACACCCAAAAAGAAAACAAACAAGAGCTAGGATCGACTCCGGGATGGACCAGCAAGAGGTCAATCTGTCCCCAGTGAAGTTGCCAGCTGAAACCACCCGGCCGAACCCGTCATCTGGATGTAATGAAACATTAATGAAGTCACCACCGAACGTCTTTTATCCCGCCGAAAGGGAAAGGTAAACATCGAGAAAACATGAAAAGGGAGAAATCACGGTCTTTCGACTGAGAGATCGAATAAGGGAGTCTTTTACACGAGGGGAAGGTATTAGCACCCCACACGCCCGTAGTACTCTATGGTATCCACTCTTGTTGTCTAATCTAATGGGTGTGGTCAAATCCTATGTCTATGGCTTAAAGCTGAAAAGGGAATGCATGCGAAAGAAGAAAAGAAGAAAACAACATAGGGAAAATAAAATTTATGCTCGGTTGGGCCCTACACCAATGCCTACGTATCCCTTTTAAGGAATCAGAGCAGCCGTAGTTCGGCTTACATTTTTGGTTTGGTTTGTGTTTTTTAGTTAAGACAACAAAAACAGTCAAAATGGCAAAACATCAAATAAAACAACAAACAAATGAGATGGTAAAACATCGGCTAAATAATAACAAAGTAACATGTCACAGATGGCGAAACATCAAATGATAAAACAACACACCTTACAACCACATTGAAAGTTAAAGTAGGATAACAAACATGTGTGATGGCGAGACATCGACTTCAAACAAATGTGCGATGGCGAAACATCGGCTAAAAGATAACAAGATATCATGGAAAAGATGGCGAAACATAAATAAAACGGATGACAAAACATCACACCTAACAATGATATTGAGAATCAAATTAGGATAACAAACATGTGCGATGGCGAAACATCAACTTCAAACAAATGTGCGATGGCGAAACATCGGCTAAAATATAACAAGGTATCATGACAAAGATGGAAGAACATCAATAAATCGGATGACAAAACATCACACCTAACAATGATATTTATAATCAAAGTAGGATAACAAACATTTTTGATGGCGAAACATCGACTTCAAACAAATGTGCGATGGCGAATCATCGGCTAAAAGATAACCAGATATCATGGCAAAGATGGCGAAGCATCAATAAGTCGGGTTTAAAAACAAAGCCAAGAGGCGCACAAACAAATAAGATTGGTTTGTATCTTTTACCTTGAAGAAGGGTTTGAGTTTATTAGAGGTGTTTTATGATTTGCCAAGAAAACAATTTTTGTTTTAAGATGCAAAATGCAAAGGAAAGAAAAACAACTAAGGGAAACTAGCCTAGCACTATCCCTAGTGTTATCATAAAATGATTGACCCTAAGGTTGAGGATAAAGGAAATTCCTACCCTATGTTAGCATACATGGATTCCTACCTAATTAACATGTTAAAGGAAGCATAACAGAACTATCCTATAGGGAACAGGCAATGAGAGCGAAGTCATGATCTGAATTCCTAAATTGAATGAAGTCACTCCAATTCCCTTTCTTCGCCCAGTCTTCAGCTTTCTTCACTAAGAAATCCAGATAAAACCATGTAGTATCCTTACTTGATTTCCAATTGTCTTTCACCTTTTTCCAATTCAAATGAAGGATTTCAGCAATAACTTCGAACCTCCGCTTCTCCGGCACTTGGACAAAAGGAACTTCATCGGACAACTTGATATTAAGTAGTTACGCGTACTCTTCTAGTGTGGGAACCAGTTGGTAATCTTGAAAAGTAAAACAGTGTAATTCCTTGTCATAGAACTGGAAGAGGGTGATCAAAGCCATTGGGTCAACTAGAGTGTTAAGGATTAATAACAAATTGCCATAACTTTTGTTGAAATTATTCATAACATCACTCTTCAGATAAGAACTCAACCTCTTCAATTCGGACACATCAACCGAAGGAATCTGATAAGAGAATGTATGCATGGTGGGCTCTTTAACATGAACTGAATCAAACTCAACTGACGGGAGGCTATCCATTTCTGATGGAAAGAGGACTCTCGAATGTCCCTGGAATATGACATGTGCATGTTAGTTATTTTTTATACATCATTTTTTAGAAATAAATATGCTATGATGCAACATGACAGGATCAAAGTTTCACACTGAATAATGGCTGGACCCTTACAGAACAACACCACTCAAGATCAAAATAAAATCTCAAAGCTTCAGAACTATCATGGGAACCTGAGTCACCTTCACAACACAAAGTCACCAACAGTACCTGTACCTGTAAGAAAAGTTTTCCCTCCCCTCTCACGGGTGTAGTCTAGGTCATTGTAAGGTTAAAAGCCAAATCAGAGTACAAGAGCTCGAATGTCGATATCATCATACGATAACACCTATCCGAACTACCTCTGAAATCATGGGTCTCATGGTCAGGTCTACAAAGCATCCGCCTCATAGCTGCCATGGCCACTCTATTCCTAGTTCCTATGGAATTCACTCATATCCTAGGTATGAGGCCTTTTACCTTATGGAATAACCCATCCACCAAGAAATCCAGAATCCAAACAGTCCAGCCAAATCCAGTATGTAGAAAGTAAAGCGCACATAGGATGCAATGCAAATAGATAAATATGCAAAGCGGTAAAATAAACACCCAAAAAGAAAACAAACAAGACCTAGGATCGACTCCGGGATAGATCAGCAAGAGGTCAATCTGTCCCCAGTGAAGTTGCCAGCTGAAACCACCCGGCCGAACCTGTCATCTGGATGTAATGAAACATTAATGACGTCACCACCGAACGTCTTTTATCCCGCCTAAAGGGAAAGGTAAACATCGAGAAAACCTGAAAAGAGAGAAATCAAGGTCTTTCGACCGAGAGATCGAGTAAGGGAGTCTTTTACGCGAGGGGATGGTATTAGCACCCCACACGCCCGTAGTACTCTACAGTATCCACTCTTGTTGTCTAATCTAATGGGTGTGGTCAAATCCTATGTCTATGCCTTAAAGCTGAAAGGGAATGCATGCGAAAGAAGAAAAGAAGAAAACCACATAGGGAAAATAAAAGTTATGCTCGGTTGGGCCCTACCCCAATGCCTATGTATCCCTTTTAAGGAATCAGAGCAGCCGTAGTTTGGCTTACATATTTTGTTTGGTTTGTGTTTTTTAATTAAGACAACAAAAATAGTCAAGATGGAAAAACATCAAATAAAACAACAAACAAATGAGATGGTAAATCATCGACTAAATAATAACAAAGTAACATGTCACAAATGGCGAAACATAAAATGATAAAACAAAACACCTAACAACGACATTGAAAGTCAAAGTAGGATAACAAACATGTGCGATGGCGAGACATCGGCTTCAAACAAATGTGCGATGGTGAAACATCGGTTAAAAGATAACAAGATATCATGGCAAAGATGGCGAAACATAAATAAAATGGATGACAAAACATCACACCTAACAATGATATTGAGAATCAAAGTAGGATAACAAACATGTGCGATGGAGAAACATTGGCTTCAAAAAAATGTGCGATGGTGAAACATCGGCTAAAATATAACAAGGTATCCTGACAAAGATGGAAGAACATCAATAAATCGGATGACAAAAAATCACACCTAACAATGATATTTAGAATCAAAGTAGGATAACAAACATGTGCGATGGCGAAACATCGGCTTCAAACAAATGTGCGATGGCGAAACATCGGCTAAAAGATAACAAGATATCATGGCAAAGATGGCGAAACATCAATAAGCCTGGTTTAAAAACAAAGCCAAGAGGCGCACAAACAAATAAGATTGGTTTGTATCTTTTGCCTTGAATAAGGGTTTGAGTTTATTAGAGGTGTTTTATGATTTGCCAAGAAAACAATTTTTGTTTTAAGATGCAAAATGCAAAGGAAAGAAAAACAACTAAGGGAAACTAGCCTGGCACTATCCCTAGTTTTATCATACAATGGTTGACCCTAAGGTTGAGGATAAAGGAAATTCCTACCCTATGTTAGCATACAGGATTCCTACCTAATTAACATGTTAAAGGAAGCCTAACAGAACTATCCTATAGGGAACGGGCAATGAGAGCGAAGTCGTGATCTCAACTCCTAAATTGAGTGAAGTCACTCTAATTCCCTTTCTTCGCCCAGTCTTCAGCTTTCTTCACTAAGAAATCCAGATAAAACCCTGTAGTATCCTTACTTGATTTCCAATTGTCTTTCACCTTTTTCCAACTGAAATGAAGGATTTCAGCAAAAACTTCGAACCTTAGCTTCTCCGGCACTTGGACAAAAGGAACTTCATCGGACAACTTGATATTAAGTAGTTACGCGTACTCTTCTAGTGTGGGAACCAGTTGGTAATCTTGAAAAGTAAAACACCGTAATTCCTTGTCATAGAACTAGAAGAGGGTGATCAAAGCCATTGGGACAACTGGAGTTTTAAGGATTAGTAACAAATTGCCATAACTTTTGTTGAAATTATTCATAATATCACTCTTCAGATTAGAACTCAACCTCTTCAATTCGGACACATCAACTGAAGGAATCTGATAAGAGAATGTATGCCTGGTGGGCTCTTTAACATGAACTGAATCAAACTTAACTGACGGGAGGCTAGCCATTTCTGAGTGAAAGAAGACTCTCGAATGTCCTTGGAAAATGACATGCGCATGCTAGTTATTTTTTATTCATCATTTTTTAGAAATAAATATACTATGATGCAACATGACATGATCAAAGTTTCACACTGGATAATGGCTGGACCATTACAGAACAACACCACTCAAGATCAAAAGAAAATCCCAAAGCTTCAAAACTATCATGGGAACCTGAGTCACCTGTACTTGTACCTGTAAGAAAAGTTTTCCCTTCCCTCTCACGGGTGTAGTCTAGGTCAAGGTAAGGTTAAAAGCCAAATCAGAGTACAAGAGCTCGAATGTCGGTATCATCATACGATAACACCTATCCGAACTACCTCCGAAATCATGGGTCTCATGGTCAGGTCTACAAAGCATCTGCTTCATAGCTGCCATGGCCACTCTATTCCTAGTTCCTATGAAATTCACTCATAGCCTGGGTATGAGGCCTTTTACCTTATGGAACAACCCAAATACCAAGAAATCCAGAATCCAAACAGTCCAGCCAAATCCAGTATGTAGAAAGTAAAGCGCACATAGGATGCAATGCAAATAGATAAATATGCAAAGCGGTAAAATAAACACCCAAAAAAGAAAACAAACAAGAGTTAGGATCGACTCCAGGATGGACCAGCAAGAGGTCAATATGTCCCCAGTGAAGTCTCCAGCTGAAACCACCCGGCCGAACCTGTCATATGGATGTAATGAAACATCAATGAAGTCGCCACCGAACATCTTTTATCCCGCCGAAAGGGAAAGGTAAACATCGAGAAAACCTGAAAAGGGAGAAATCACGGTCTTTCGACCGAGAAATTGGGTAAGGGAGTCTTTTACGCGAGGGGAAGGAATTAGCACCCCACACGCCTGTAGTACTCTATGGTATCCACTCTTGTTGTCTAATCTAATGGGTGTGGTCAAATCCTATGTCCATGGCTTAAAGGTGAAAAGGTAATGCATGCGAAAGAAGAAAAGAAGAAAACAACATAGGGAAAATAAAAGTTATGCTCGGTTGGAACCTACCCCAATGCCTACATATCCCTTTTAAGGAATCAGAGCAGCCGTAGTTCGGCTTACATATTTTGTTTGGTTTGTGTTTTTTAGTTAAGACAACAAAAACAGTCAAGATGGCAAAACATAAAATAAAACAACAAACAAATGAGATGGTAAAACATCGGCTAAATAATAACAAAGTTACATGTCACAGATGGAAAAACATCAAATAATAAAACAACACACCTAACAACGACATTGAAAGTCAAAGTAGGATAACAAACATGTGCGATGGCGAGACATCGACTTCAAACAAATGTGCGATGGCGAAACATCGGCTAAAAGATAATAAGATATCATGGCAAAGATGGCGAAACATAAATAAAACGGATGACAAAACATCACACCTAACAATGATATTGAGAATCAAAGTAGGATAACAAACATGTGCGATGGCGAAACATCGGCTTCAAACAAATGTGCGATGGCGAAACATCGGCTAAAATATAACAAGGTATCATGACAAAGATGGAAGAACATCAATAAATTTGATGACAAAACATCACACCTAACAATGATATTTAGAATCAAAGTAGGATAACAAACATGTGCGATGGCGAAACATCGGCTTCAAACAAATGTGCGATGGCGAAACATCGACTAAAAGATAATAAGATATCATGGCAAAGATGGCGAAACATCAATAAGCTGGGTTTAAAAACAAAGCCAAGAGGCGCACAAACAAATAAGATTGGTTTGTATCTTTTACCTTGAAGAAGGGTTTGAGTTTATTAGAGGTGTTTTATGATTTGCCAAGAAAACAATTTTTGTTTTAAGATGCAAAATGCAAAGGAAAGAAAAACAACTAAGGGAAACTAGCCTAGCACTATCCCTAGTGTTATCATACAATGATTGACCCTAAGGTTGAGGATAAAGGAAATTCCTACCCTATGTTAGCATACATGGATTCCTACCTAATTAACATGTTAAAGGAAGTGTTGTACCCCAAAATTTGCCCTCCCATATTCCCCAAAATTTGCCCTCCCATACTCCTAAGACAGCTGAAATTAGGGTTTTGTGCTCTTTTAAGGAATTTGGGGTTTTCAATGGTTCAATCAAGTCTCATAGGCCTATATACATTCGCTAGCACCTACATGCCAAGTTTCAAGACTCACAGTGCCAATTTGCACAGTCAAAAGCCTCATTTGATCTACAGTCAACTACAAGGGCAAAATGGTCATTTTGCAATCAAAAGTCAGAATTCTTGGTCAACATCTTATTTTGAGTTCACAATCATCATTTGATCAAGTCTTGATCATGATTTCACAAGAATAGCTCAAGAATCATCAAGGTGCAAAAAGTTACTATTTTTGGACAACAGAAGAGTCAATTGTACCTTGACCAAGGCATAACTCTTTCATGGTTTGTCAGAAAAATTTCATCCAAAGCTCATTTTGAAGAGAATGCAATTTCCTACAATCTATCTTCACACTCCAAGATCATAAAATGCACTCACAAGAAGTTACCAATTTTTACATTATAGGTCACTTTCAAAAGTCAACAAAAGTATACTTTGAGTCAAAGGCCATAACTTGAGATTGGTAAATCCAAATGACATGGGACCAAAGGCATTGGTTATAGGACTTCAAGAGCTTTCCAAAATGTCCAAGAACATGGTCATATGATCAAAATTGAGTAAGTTGTGCATTGGAGAAGTTGGGAAATTTTCATGAATTTGCAAAAGTCAACTATCCTCAAAACTCCAATTTTTGACAAAAGGGCCCACTTTCTTCCACTTGATTCAGCCTTGTCATGCCACACACGTGTCCCATGCTTGATTTCATGACCAAACATTTATTTTTCTATTTTTATTTAATTTTTATTGATTTAATTCATTTTAAATCTATAATAATTCAAATAAAATCTAAAAATCAATGGAATAGTATCTTTGTGATTTGTACAGCTTTCATATATCATGTGACAACTAACCAATTCGTGCTAGGGCTTGTTTGTGCACAAAATCTCAGATTTGGCCATATTTGGAAAGTTTTTCAATGGTGAAAAAGTGCAAACCTAATTCTCCCATACATGGATAAAAGCCCAAATTTTGACCTAGACTGATTGCCATATATGCAAGCAAGCCTCCTAAACCTAATTCACGACCTGAAGCTGCCAAAAATCAAGAAACCAAAACTGAAAAATTGTTGGAAAAGTGGGAGATCAAGAACGATATTGGAGGCGTTTTCAGACAAAAAGAAGAACGTAGTTCCCTTCCTTGCCATCCACTGAAGCTAAAGCGATCAAAACCACGTCCAGAAACCCCCTACAACGCGCTGTAAGTTGTCTCGAACCTTGCTCTGAACATGGAATCTCAACCTCCAATTCTTGCGCTTTTTCTTTAAAATCTTGGCATATTTGTGTTTATCATTCAATTTAGAACAATTTGGCATTATTCAATTTTGTTTTTGGAACCTCTAACGTAATACCCGAACCTAGGGTTCCAAGCTTTGTTTTTTAGGCGTTTCTGGTACAGGTACAATCAAGGCCAATCATGGCTATATTCATGCTCAGGGAAGAGGGACGGTCACATTGATACCCTTAGTGTGCGTTTATATGACCTGGAAGAGATTTTAGGAATAAGCAACGGATTTTGTTGGGGATAAGAATCCGTAGGAAAAAAACACAGGGTTCAATGAAGAAGACGCTGACGCGTCTCCCTCCCATTCGTCCTTTTAAAATCCGCGCATTTTTTTTTCTTTTCAGGCACATTTATTTGTTTGTTAATATATTGATTACTTATTATTCCAATAACAAATAAGGCAGGTTGGTGGAGTGGTTGAGCGAACGACCAATGAGCACTGGGACCTGGGTTCGAATCCCAGGTCCCCCAAACGTTTATTTGTTTTTTTTCTTCAGACGCTCTTGTGTAAGCTTGCAAAGGGATGTCCACCATGTGCTTCAGATCTCAGCACGCCAAGTGGCCTCAGACCTGATCCAAGGGTCTAGATGGAAGGACTATCATGGTCCTTAGTCAACAAGCGTGTGGATATTTCAGAAAGTCAATGAGGCTGGAATTGTTAATGGGCTTTAGGCATGCTGATTACACCTCCTCTTGGGCCCAACACCCCCTTCAAGTTTATTTCTTTTCTTTTCTTTGTTTATTTCTCTCATTTAATTATTTTTTATAATTATTATTTTCACTAAAAAATTAATATTTATTTTCATCATAAAAATCAGAAAACATAAAAAAAAAATATATATAATATTTTTATTTATTAAATTTAGTTAGTTATTTTTGTAAATAAATAAGTAATTAATTAACTTAGTTTTAATTAGGTTAATTCTAACTTTTTGCAACAAAATAAAATTAACATAGAATATTAGGGTTTTTTTTATTTATTTATTATTTTCTTAAACATTCAAAAACCAAAAAAATATTTCTTTCTATTAATTAATTAGTTTAGGTTTAATTTAATTAAATACACAAAAATAGCAAAAATCTCTTTCTTTCTCAAAAAGGGGTCAAAACCCTAAAAACTCCCCGATCCAATTTTTCTCGCGCGTGTGATTATTCTTGATTCATATTTTGATCCATATAATTGTATTTGCTCCGAGGATGTAATAACTTTAATTAGGATCTTTTTTATCGCTTTTATTTATTTTCCGCAATTTAATTTTCAAGGGTTTGTTTTTGGCGATGTAAATACCCGACGCCTTGTAATAGTTTAGATTTATTTTCCGCAACTATTAACTGCTAGATGTATGCTAACTAGGCTATGCATGTCCAGATCTCTCTTAAAATAAAATCAATCGTAGCTCACCATAACATGTACAAAGATAACATAACTAAAACCTGACACACTCGCACATGCCACTCCTAGGGTACGCCTCACTTGGTTGCCTCGACGTGGTCATTGAGTATAGGGTGTTTTAGAGGTCGCCCTCCTGTCTAAAGATCGAAGTTGCCTCGAAACGGTTGCCTCGGATAAAATGATCTAATACATTAGGGTTACCGCTAAGGCGTCCTACTATTGCTTTAGTGACCACATGTCCCATAATCGAATTGACTCGAAAAATCCAACGACGGTGCTACCTACTTCTCAATAGTGGGATAGTACTGTCTAAAGGACATTTACACAGCTTAATTTCTTTTGAGTAGGTAGAGGTTCTCAGGTACTTGCTCTTTCAAAACAAAAATAACTTTTCGCACTTACACTTTTTCAAACAAAAGTTTTCAAATCAACACTTCATACACTCTTGAGGACAGACACAAGAGTTAAATCGAAGTTTTCAAAACAAAACTTTTTCAAAACCCACAAACACAAGAAAAGCAAAACTTTTTGAAAACATAGTGAGCAAGTACCTAAGAGCCCGTGGATAACCACGGATAGAAAGGGTGCTAACACCTTCCCTTTCTATAATCTACCTCCCGAACCCGAGAAACATCTCGAAAAGGAATTTTGCTGTGCTTTTGTCCTTTCCTTGTTAGAGAAAATAAAAGACGATGGAGACTCTTGCTTACCGTGACATTTTGCTAAACGCAAATGCGAACCGGCATTCCAAAACAGTCAATTCTATTTCCACAGATCACCGAACTGGCGACTCTGCTGGGGACTAATAATAAGTGAGGTGTACCTTAGGATTAGATCACTATGTTTTCAATTGTATGCCTTGAATGCTTTAATTTTGTGGGCTTGTATCGGAGTTTCATAGATCCTAACCCGGATCTGGGGTACCCTTTTTTAGGTAAGTAGCAATAAACTGTGAGGGACCTGTCCGGCATAGACCGACACGGGTGAAGCAGTAGCTACGTTGGTGTGACACCTTGGTATGTACCGATATCCCTTGTGTTGGAACGAGGAGAATATGGGTCTTCTGAGGAGTCGTTAAGCACCAACTGACCTTAGAACCTTAAATTGACCAACTTGGCCATAGAACAGTAGCAGTATGCTACACTCATTGAGGCTAAACTCTCGCGATGGTTCCGGCCGCAAGAAAAGGTTGCCAAACTGGAATTATGACCGATCGAGGGTAGTCAATGATATTGAGATCCTCTAGAACCCGGTTACTATTTTCTAGGACAGGTCTTAACCAACTGAAACTGAAAGAGGGTAGTACCTAAGCTTCATGCCTGCCTAAAATCTAAGGGCTCTTTTGTGTGACTTGTGTGCCTTCAAACTTGAATACTTGCACATTCTTGTTATCTGACAGCACGAGTTCCTTGCAGGTTTTGTTTACTGTCCTTATTGCAGGGCTTATTTACATCACCTCACACTTTCGCTTAAACGCATGGCATACACATCATAACATCATACCATAGCATTTCCTTAACTATTTCAAGGATCTCAAGGGTTTGTGATGCAGGTCATGATGAACCAGACGTCAAAAAAGGGGCAAAGGGGATTTATTTTCCTCTAGCCAAGGTTGTCTAGAAATCCAAGCATGATAACTTGAGTCAGGGGCTATGACCCACTCGATATGGTGAGCTTGACTCTTGAGGAAGGACTCTCAGCAACATGAAGTTCCTTCAATCAAGCTGCAAAATTCAAATTCTAACAAGTTTCTTTGTTTACCCCACGAGATCCTTGAAAACATTGCATACATATATCATACATATCATTGCATTACAGGTACCCTTTTTACAGGTCTCTTATCTTCTTCGCTGTTTATTTCAGCAATCATCATGTCTACTGAACCTTCCACTGAACAAGCTATCAAGGCCCTTCAGGTCCAGAATGCCCAGTTCCAAGAGTTGGTTATGAGTCTAGCCCAGGGTCAACAGGAGTTGAAGACTCTGATTCTGAAAGAGAGGAAGAAGAAGAAGAAGAGGACCGTCTTGTTCAACGCTGGACGCAGATTTGGAAGTGGACTGCAGAATGAGGTTGAGCTGACTACCTCATATGTAGGGAAAGACAGCCCACAAGAGAGAAGGGTTCCTAGTCCCGTGGTCTCCGACAACGAGACAGATTATGATGAAGAACAGTATCCTCCTGCTGAGGATAGATACAAATAGTTGGAGAACCGCTTGAGTGCCATGGAGATACAGAATATGCCCGGTTTGGACTTTGGAGACCTAGGCTTATCCTCTGGGGTGGTGATTCCCCATAAGTTTAAGGCACCTGCCTTTACCAAATATGACGAAGCCTCCTGCCCAAAGCTGAACCTCCGGTCATATGTAAGGAAGATCCATCCTTACACCGCTGACAAGAATTTGTGGATCCATTTCTTCCAAGACAGTCTTTCAGGGACTCAGCTGGAGTGGTTCTATCAGCTGGATGGAGCCAGTATCCGTAACTGGGAAGATTTGGCTACTGCGTTCTATAAGCAGTATCAATATAATTCCGACCTCGCTCCTACGCGTACCCAACTCCAGGGTATGTCAATAGGGACGGGTGAAGGATTTAAGGAGTATGCTCAAAAATGGAGAGACCTTGCTGGAAGGGTGCAGCCACCTTTAACTGATCGTGAACTTGTGGATATGTTCTTGGGGACCCTGTCTGGTCCATTCTTTAACCATTTGATTGGAAACTCTTCAGCCGGGTTTACATACCTTATCTTGACTGGGGAGAGAATTGAAGCTGACATCAAAAGTGGGAAGATTCAAGAAGCTACA
Organism: Vicia faba; assembly: GCA_948472305.1. Lineage (NCBI taxonomy): Eukaryota > Viridiplantae > Streptophyta > Magnoliopsida > Fabales > Fabaceae > Vicia > Vicia faba. The sequence goes on along the minus strand of OX451736.1, from coordinate 1,329,119,831 downwards.
CCTTCTGATGCTCATAAAAAGCCTTACAGTGGGAAGAAAGAGTCCAATGTTATGTACAGTCAAAAGATTCGTCATGATCAACACGCAGGGGCAGTCTTGATCTTTGGTTCTGCGTCACACTGACAACAGAAAAAGGGAAATCAACGAAGGCCAGACGAGCCTAAAATACAGTTCACCAACATCAACATGCCATTGTCACAAGCATTGCAGCACATGTTGAAGATGAATCTGATTGCGGTGATAAACCCTCCTGCGAACCCTAAGACTTCTTCTCCAAACTACAATCCGGATGCGAGGTGTGCTTATCATTCCGGTAGCCTGGGGCACGATACTGACGATTGTTGGGCGCTGAAATACAAGATTCAGAATATGATTGACGCTAAGGAGATAGAATTCGAGCCTCCTGAGACTCCCAATGTGATCACTGCTCCCTTGCCAAAACATGGCTAGGATTGAAAGCACTTTTGTTCATTTGAATTCTGAAGTTGTATTTTTCTTTGCTTATTCAAACAATTATCATGTCAAACTCTTTTATTTCATCAATGCATTACACGTGTCTGTTTTGAATTAATTGTTTCACTATGCTTAAAATTGCTTCATATTTCATGTTTGTGATGTTCAAACTCTCGATTAAAAAATTCTAAGCCTTTTGAGGGAGGATGACGAAAACGATACCACGATCTTTACAGTATGCTTTTGAATAGACTCCGCTGATGAGGTACAGGCATTATTTCAAATCCTAAACAGTGGAGTTATAAGGAAGATAATCCCTAGTCAACCCCTTTGAGCCAAAGAAGTTAGAGTTTTTATTTTCACAAAAAATTAAAACCCTTAATTATAACCTGGGGCAGGGTAGTATTCTCAGTTGATCGAGGTGCACAATGAATGGCATCAAAGGAGTCCTTCCAAAACAAAAGACAGTGATGGTTCCCTATAATCGTCAAGACAGGCAGTCGTTATCTTTCAAAAACAAAAGCCAAATAAGTCAAAACCTATGAAGGAGACTTGCAAAACTGGGGCATCCCGCTGACTGTAATCACAAAAGAAACAGTTCAGGCAAAAGACAGGGATAATAAAATCAAAAGAAAGAGGTCGCTATAAATCCTTAACAACATGAAAAAAAGGGGACTGCCTATTCAAAATAAACTATCAGTATCCGAACCATCACCGAAATATCAGAGCAAAGACTCAAACAAGATCTAACGCATGATTAGCTGAGTTTAGGATCGAAGAACATCATGAAGAGCGGGTGGGTACAAATAAAATTTGAGCCTTTATCCTTTATTTCTTAAATCGTGAACCAGGCCACGTTATAACCCTTAAAAGTCCTAGCTGAAGCATGGGTTAGTTCGAAAGCATACTGTTACAAAAGGTGTCCTGACTCCTGTAGGGCTTGCTGTAAAATCTTGAGTTGACATCACATTTTACAAAAATTCACTTGTTCTATTGAAAACTGCATTTTCAAAGAACTTCAAAACAGACATAAGATTTGCATTCTTAAAATAACATTGTTTGCATATGACTATTTGTTCAACAGCAGAGAAATCTGCACGACGAATATCTAGTGAACAAAAAAACCTTCTCAATAAAAGGGTCACCTCAAGTGGAAAAACACTTCCAATCTAGGGGCACGACATGAGCATTGTCCATCATCTGGGGAAGTTAAGTCAAGATTCAAGGAATCTCTCAAGATGCCAAATAGCCAGGGGCAAATCTCTGTTTGAGTCACTTGGGGCCTTGGACATGAATTCCAACAACAAATCTTGCATGATCAAACATCTTCTGGTGTCATGGCGACACAACACTACCGACAGTGACACCTCTCTATATCCTGAGAGCACGGACATAGTAAAAAAAAATACTACGCATAATCAAAGACCCGCTAGGTTGACTGGCCTAGGCAAAAATAAGGGCTTCTCGGCGAACCAAAAGGGTTCGGGCAAAAATGAGGGATAAAAATGGAAAAAATATGTACACCCGACAAGTCGAAAACCTGAAAAGGCGGCTTGGGCAAAAAAGGGTATCCCGATGGACTGAAAACCCGAAAAGGCGGTCCAGGCAAAAGTTAGGGATCAAAAGCGTACGACTATGTCCCGTCATCTCGTCGCTTACCTACCAGAAGAAGATTTGTCAATCGGCAGTTATCAAGCTCCTCATAGGCCTTCTTCTCCCGCAAAAACTGTGGCAAAAAGAATTGTCCAAACTATACTAGTTGCTCTGTCCACCAAGGTACCAAGGTAGTTTTGGCTGAAGAATATGACCAAGATACCTTTACTCCCCAAGAGTAAGACAGTAATGGAAGCTCTCTCCACTGAGACTTGCAACTATGAACAAATCAGCAATACTCTCCCCAAGCAGAGTTGGTCTACTATCAGCCCCAAAAAGTAGGGTATCCCCAGTAGGTCTTAATATTCCCCATCAGAGCATACAGATATTCCTCGACAAGCATCCCCGGCAGTCTTAATATTTCTCAACAGAATATAAGAATGTTCCCTGGCGGAATACCAGATACCCCCAGTGGAGCCATTTCCCAGCACAGTCTAAAAAAGCTTCCCCGCCGGAGTTGAATCATCTTCCCTAGTAGATTCTGGAAGCTTGTCCCCTGCAGAGTATAAATGCATCTCCTTAGCCAAATTCAGAGGTTAACCCCACAAGAGCCTAACTGGGTTATCCTCAGCAAGTTGTAATGGAAAGATCATCCTCAGCGAAGTTCTTTCTATCCTCAGCGAAGTTCTTTCTATCCCCAGCGGAATTCATCAAAATCCCCAATAGAGCTTATCAACGGAACCCCCAGCGGAGTTATCGTTAAAATCTCAGCAAAGCATCTCTCCCCACAAAGTAATTCTCTGCAGAGTAATCTCTTCACCAGGTTTATTCCCCAACGGAGATCTTTTCCTCCTGCAGGTTTATTCTCACAATCATCTTCGTTCATCATCCCCAGCGGAAACGAAGAACTCAACACTATTCTCCAGCAGCTCCGGGATTTATTTTCCCCAGCTAAAAACATCACATCTTCATACATCATGACATGCATACGCATCATACAACACAAATCTCATTTATTCTTGAGAACATCTTGACATTATGCAGTTCATGCATCATGACATTGCATACAACTAATGTTTTGCCTTTTCAGGAAAAGGTCGATCAAAAGATGGCTACCATCGACCTTTCCAAGTCCCAGATTAATACCTGTAACAAGCCAGGAAAAGCATTTGTGGACGACTAATTCCAGATTAATACCTGTAACAAGCCAGGAAAATTCTGTGGATGACTGATCGTAGGTTAATACCTGAAACCAGACAGGACAATTATCTACTTGACCTTCATGAAGCAACCCTACACCGGTTACTTCTCCTTCAGATGAAGTTTTACACGGACTCATTGTCGGGCAACCCTACACAGGTTCCTTCTCTTTCAGATGAAGTTTTACACGGACTCATCATCAGGAAACCCTACACCGGTTCCTTCTTAATTTCAGATGAAGTTTTACACGGACTCATCATAAAGCAACCCTACACCACTTCCTTCTCTTTCCCAGATGCAGTTTTACACGGACTCATCATCAGGCAACCCTACACAGGTTCCTTCCTTTCAGATGAAGTTTTACACGGACTCATCATCAGGCAACCCTACACAGGTTCCTCCTCCCTTCCAAGATGAAGTTTTACACAGACTCGTCCTCAGGCAACCCTACACCGGTTCCTCCTCAGTTCGAAGACGAAGTTTTACACGGACTTATCACAAAGTAACTCTACTCAGTTTCCTCCAGAAGTTTTACACGGACTTATAACTTTACTCAGTTTACTCCAGAAGTTTTACACGGACTTATCACCTTACTCAGGTTCCCCCAGAAGTTTTACACGGACTTATCACCTTACCCAGGTTCCTCCAGAAGTTTCACACGAACTTATCTCAAAATAACCTCACCCCGGTTCATCCTGAAGTTTCACACGAACTTATCTCAAAATAACCTCACCCCGGTTCATCCTGAAGTTTCACACAAACTTATCTCACAATAACCTTACCCCGGTTCATCCTGAAGTTTCACATGAACTTATCTCACAGTAACCTTACCCCGGTTCATCCTGAAGTTTCACACGAACTTATCCCAAAGTAACCTTACCCAGGTTCCTCCAGAAGTTTCACACAAACTTATCCCGAAACAACCTTACATCGGTTCCTTTCCTTCCTTCCAAGATGCAGTTTCACACGGACTCATCATCAGTCAATCATACATAGGTTTCCTTCCTTCCAAAATGCAGTTTTACACGGACTCATAGTCAGGCAACCCTACACAGGTTCCTTCTTTCAACTTACAAAATTACAATCTCCAGATGGAATCTGTAAGCCCATCCTCCTACCAACAATCTCCAAATGGCATCTGTAAGCCCATTCCCGACATCACATTGCTGATACTACACCATGCGAGTGCATATTTCTGGGCACTTTAGTGTTCAATCATCTTCCACCTTCGGATCACGAAAGGCACGCAAGTCAATCTACATCCTCAGGTTTAAGAAGATTGAACAGGGGCAGCTGTTGTACCCCAAAATTTGCCCTCCCATATTCCTCAAGATTTGTCAAGAATGATCCTCAAATGGCTCAAGATTGCTCAAGGGTTGTACAGTCAAATCACCTCCTAAGACAGCTGAAATTAGGGTTTTGGCTCTTTTAAGGAATTTGGGGTTTTCAATGGTTTAATCAAGTCTCATAGGCCTATATACATTCTCTAGCACCTACATGCCAAGTTTCAAGACTCACAGTGCCAATTTGCACAGTCAAAAGCCTCATTTGATCTATAGTCAACTACAAGGGCAAAATGGTCATTTTGCAATCAAAAGTCAGAATTCCTGGTCAACATCTTATTTTGAGTTCACAATCATTATTTGATCAAGTCTTGATCATTATTTCACAAGAATAGCTCAAGAATCATCAAGGTGCAAAAAGTTACTATTTTTGGATAGTAGAAAAGTCAATTGTACCTTGACCAGGGCATAACTCTTTCATGGTTTGTCAGAAAAATTTCATCCAAAGCTCATTTTAAAGAGGATTCAATTTCCTACAATCTATCTTCACACTCCAAGATCAGAAAATGCACTCACAAGAAGTTACCAATTTTTACATTATAGGTCACTTTCAAAAGTCAACAAAAGTACACTTTGAGTCAAAGGCCATAACTTGAGATTGGTAGATCCAAATGACATGGGACCAACGGCATTGGTTAGAGGACTTCAAGAGCTTTCCAAAATGTCCAAGAACATGGTCATATGATCAAAATTTAGTAAGTTGTGCATTGGAGAAGTTGAGAAAGTTTCATGAATTTGCAAAAGTCAACTATCCTCAAAACTCCAAGTTTTGACAAAAGGGACCACTTTCTTCCACTTGATTCAGCTTTGTCATGCCACACACGTGTCCCATGCTTGATTTCATGACCAAACATTTATTTTTCTATTTTTATTTAATTTTTATTGATTTAATTCATTTTAAATCTATAATAATTCAAATAAAATCTAAAAATCAATGGAATAGTATCTTTGTGATTTGTACAGCTTTCATATATCATGTGACAACTAACCAATTCGTGCTAGGGCTTATTTGTGCACAAAATCTCAAATTTGGCCATATTTGGAAAGTTTGTCAATGGTGAAAAAGTGCAAACCTAATTCTCCCATACATGGATAAAAGCCCAAATTTTGACCTAGACTGATTGCCATATATGCAAGCAAGCCTCTTAAACCTAATTCACGACCTGAAGCTGCCAAAAATCAAGAAACCAAGACTGAAAAATTGTTGGAAAAGTGGGAGATCAAGAACGATATTGGAGGCGTTTTCAGACAAAAAGAAGAACGTAGTTCCCTTCCTTGCCATCCACTGAAGCTAAAGCAATCAAAACCACGTCCAGAAACCCCCTACAACGCGCTGTAAGTTGTCTCGAACCTTGCTCTGAACATGGAATCTCAACCTCCAATTCTTGCGCCTTTTCTTTAAAATCTTGGCATATTTGTGTTTATCATTCAATTTAGAACAATTTGGCAGTATTAAATTTTGTTTTTGGAACCTCTAACGTAATACCCGAACCTAGGGTTCCAAGCTTTGTTTTTTAGGCGTTTCTGGTACAGGTACAATCAAGGCCAATCATGGCTATATTCATGCTCAGGGAAGAGGGACGATCACATTGATACCCTTAGTGTGCGTTTATATGACCTGGAAGAGATTTTAGGAATAAGCAACGGATTTTGTTGGGGATAAGAATCCGCAGGAAAAAACACAGGGTTCAACGAAGAAGACGCTGACGCGTCTCCCTCCCATTCGTCCTTTTAAAATCCGCGCGCTTTTTTTTTTCTTTTCAGGCACATTTATTTGTTTGTTAATATATTGATTACTTATTATTCCAGTAACATATAAGGCAGGTTGGTGGAGTGGTTGAGCGAACGGCCAATGCGCACTGGGACCTGGGTTCGAATCCCAGGTCCCCCAAACGTTTATTTGTTTTTTTCTTCAGGCGCTCTTGTGTAAGCTTGCAAAGGGATGTCCACCATGTGCTTCAGATCTCAGCACGCTAAGTGGCCTCAGACCTGATCCAAGGGTCTAGATGGAAGGACTATCATGGTCCTTAGTCAACAAGCGTGTGGATATTTCAGAAAGTCAATGAGGCTAGAATTGTTAATGGGCTTTAGGCATGCTGATTACACCTCCTCTTGGGCCCAACACCCCCTTCAAGTTTATTTCTTTTCTTTTCTTTGTTTATTTCTCTCATTTAATTATTTTTTATAATTATTATTTTCACTAACAAATTAATATTTATTTTCATCATAAAAATCAGAAAACATAAAAAATAATATATAATATTTTTATTTATTAAATTTAGTTAGTTATTTTTGTAAATAAATAAGTAATTAATTAACTTAGTTTTAATTAGATTAATTCTAACTTTTTGCAACAAAATAAAATTAACATAGAATATTAGGGTTTTTTATTTATTTATTATTTTCTTAAACATTCAAAAACCAAAAAAATATTTCTTTCTATTAATTAATTAGTTTAGGTTTAATTTAATTAAATACACAAAAATAGCAAAAATCTCTTTCTTTCTCAAAAAGGGGTCAAAACCCTAAAAACTCCCCGATCCAATTTTTCTCGCGCGTGTGATTATTCTTGATTCATATTTTGATCCATATAATTGTATTTGCTCCGAGGATGTAATAACTTTAATTAGGATCTTTTTTATCGCTTTTATTTATTTTCCGCAATTTAATTTTCAAGGGTTTGTTTTTGGCGATGTAAATACCCGACGCCTTGTAATAGTTTAGATTTATTTTCCGCAACTATTAACTGCTAGATGTATGCTAACTAGGCTATGCATGTCCATATCTCTCTTAAAATAAAATTAATCGAAGCTCACCATAACATGTACAAAGATAACATAACTAAAACCTGACACACTCGCACATGCCACTCCTAGGGTACGCCTAACTTGGTTGCCTCGAGGTGGTCATTGAGTATAGGGTGTTTTAGAGGTCGCCCTCCTGTCTAAAGATCGAAGTTTCCTCGAAACGGTTGCCTCGGATAAAACGATCTAAGATATTAGGGTTACCGCTAAGGCGTCCTACTATTGCTTTAGTGACCACATGTCCCATAATCGAATTGACCCGAAAACTCCAACGACGGTGCTACCTACTTCTCAATAGTGGGATAGTACTATCTAAAGGACATTTACACAACTTAATTTCTTTTGAGTAGGTAGAGGTTCTCAGGTACTTGCTCTTTCAAAACAAAAACAACTTTTCGCACTTACACTTTTTCAAACAAAAGTTTTCAAATCAACACTTCATACACTCTTGAGGACAGACACAAGAGTTAAATCGAAGTTTTCAAAACAAAACTTTTTCAAAACCCACAAACACAAGAAAAGCAAAACTTTTTGAAAACATAGTGAGCAAGTACCTAAGAGCCCGTGGATAACCACGGATAGAAAGGGTGCTAACACCTTCCCTTTCTATAATCTACCTCCCGAACTCGAGAAACATCTCGAAAAGGAATTTTGCTGTGCTTTTGTCCTTTCCTTGTTGGAGAAAATAAAAGACGGTGGCGACCCTTGCTTACCGCGACATTTTGCTAAACGCAAACGCGAACTGGCATTCCAAAACAGTCAGTTCTATTTCCACCGATCATAGGAAGCATAACAGAACTATCCTATAGGGAACAGACAATGAGAGCGAAGTCGTTGATCTCAATTCCTAAATTGAGTGACTCATCGATCAACAATTAAAGAAGAAAAACAATAAACATCCTATAGGAAACATGTACTGAGAGCGAAGTCGTGATCTCAATTTCTAAATTGAGTGAATCATCAATCAAAAGCAAACACAACACATGTATCACACAAAAAAACATAGGGCCTCCTGACATATATCAGCAATAGAGGTCCCATCATGCAACATAGAACTATGAAAATAGAAGAAAGGAAATAGTGCAATACCAAACGGATAACTATCCGTAGAAACTGAGCAACAATAAAAGAAACCCAGAGAACTTCAAGTAAGCTGGCATTAGTAGACAAATCAAGTCAGAAATTACGCCATCAGGATGTAAGTATTGAGATTTTCAGATATGAACAGATCCCATGGGAAATGTATAGCATTCATAATCACATATATATCCTGTAGAGACTATCAAATATGCCAAGCACAAGAGCAGTGCCAATATAATAAGTTGTGTTCCAAAAATAAAGTGAAACACAACAGCCTCAAGTCAAAAATGGAAACCTTTCTCAAAGTACCTCGCACATTCAACAACCAAGTTAGTATTCCCATAAATTGAATGATGGCTCACATAAGGGATGGATGATGACACCATAATGAAGTGAGAAAACATGATAGCAACTATCAAAACATTAGATATGATAAACAAAAGGGAAACAGGCATATGCACAATTTGGTCAAAAATTAGAGGAATGTTGCTCCATTCTATCACCATGTTGAGTTGACAATTGAATATCAATCAAGGATCATGGGAGCTTGAGAAGAATAAAATCAAAGACCATGAAGGTCAGTAGCAACCATAATTCAATCATACTCAATTACTTCATCACAACTTACAAGCATAATAGAAGAGGAATCCCACACAATACATCAAAAGATTCAATCATTCAAGCATGGGGCATTAAGTGAATTGACTTGAGTTTATATGGATAAACAAAAACAACATGATCATTAGGTGTACAATTATAGGCCTCACTCAAGTTCATTGGCCATCAAACAAATTGCAACAAGATATGCAACATTAATTGGGTACCTTGACTTCAAAAATACACCAAAAATAGAAAAGGATTTCAATAATTCAAACCAAAAAAATCTTAGCATCTTTGAAGTGTGTAGAAGCCAGAAAGCAAGTCTTAAGTTCATTAATGGGTGAGGAGGGGATCAAATGAGGCCCAAAGTTCAAAACTAGTTGGCCAAACTATCAAAACTAGACAAGTTTTCAAAATAATTCATGGAAAAATATCAAACCAAGTCAAATAATTCAGGAAAAATGGTTTTCAGATCCTCAATACATTCATGAACCATAATCAAGACTTAAATTCCATTGAAAATCCAGGGCATAATGGTTTTGAAAATGAAACTTGCAATGTAAGCTACAAAACCCTAATTGTTTGAATTTTAATCTTAATTATTAATTAGGTAAGATCAAAATTCAAACAATTCAAACAAAGATCATGCAAACCTCAAGGAAACCCTAAATGTCAGCATATATATTTTTTCACACTTTTTGAATAAAGGAAAAATAAAAAATCAAATCAAATTCAAACAAGTAATCAATTAAACAAATAATCACATCTCAAAATAAAATCCTAATAAAAAATCAGAAAAATATCCAACCAAAATTATATACAAATATTAGAATTAAAAACACACATCCCTAATTTTTTTGTGGAATTTTTGAATTAAAGGAAATATTAAAATAAAAATCAAACAAACAATTAACAATTAAACTATTATTTAAAGGCAAAAATGCAAACCCTAGCCAAAAGTCACAAAAAGGTCAAAATAAAAAGATATTCAGACTTTATGGTTAAAAACAAACTTGCATGATTTTTTTGAGGATTTTTGAATTGAAGGAAGTATTAAAATAAAAATCATGAAACAAATATTTCAAATTAAATTTTGAAATTAAATTTCTAATCAAAAATAGAAAAAATGCTAAACAAATTTCAGAATCAAATTCTAAATAATTTTTTGAGTCAAAGATAATTTTTGTGGAATTTTTCAGATCAAAGAAATATTAAAACAAAAATAAACATTAAACAAATAATTAAATAATAACACAAATTTTTAAACCAATCAAAACATTTTCAAAAATTATAAAAAAAAAAATCGTAAGGTCAGGAATATTACTTTTAGATTTCCTGAATTTTTTCATAATTTTTCAACCATTTTTAAACAAGAAATAAAATCATGAAAATCAAGTTATGAAACAAAATTCAAATGAATTAAAAAAAAACAAGTCAGCCAACCAGAGGAAGCCACGCAATCATCTTCAACCTCTGGCTAGGGCAAAAACGCGCGCAAGATCCGATCCATCACCTCATGTTCTAATCAACATAGCATGCTCAATTCTACACCATTTTTCATGAAATTTTGTGTAGATTAAAGCTAGCATATCATACTTCATTATGCAATTCGAATTACATCAAATAATTAACCATGGATCAAGAACTAATCGCGTGAAAATGAAAAAAAAATCACTGAGCAGAAAATTTCAGATGCATCATACATGCATATCTCATCAAATCAAAAGCTCTGAAGCTACAGAAACACTTAATGAACTTCAAACAACATGATTATGAACTCAAATGACACAATGCACGACTAAAAATCAAGATCCAAATTTAAGAATTCTAACCTTTGAGGAAAAAATGAATCTGCTATCTCCTTCACTCTAGTTGCAAACCAAGCCTCGATTTACAATCCTTATCACTTGGAGAAGAGAATGCAAGAAGAAATACTCAAAACGCACGAGTGAATTGAGAGAATCGGAGAAAATTGTAGAACAAGTGGCTACGGAGTTTTTCGAGCTCAAGGATGAAATGAAGCACCAATATCGTTCAATGAAGCTTGCCTCTCAATATATAGAGCATGAAGAGGAGGGTAGGATAGGTTTTTCACACTGAAAACTGTTAGAAAGAATGAATTCCTCTTTTTGCCAAAATGAATTGTGCACATGCAGCCCTGAAATCCCTCGTGCGTTCTCCCTGCTTTTACGGGCATTTCATTTATTTTTATCTCAGGAAGAGATTAGCAAAAGATCATGGCTTAATTCCTTGTATTAATCAAGTGTTGGTGATTAGGCATTTTCATGCCACTTTTTGCAAAATCACGAGTTGCCCTTGCATTTGCCCATGTGCAGCTCAATATTTGGCATGACGGGCCTTAGTAAATTGCAAATTAGTCATGGGCCAAGTTTTAAGTGAAACAAATGGCCACAAATCAAGTTATCAAGAATTTGCAATTTGCATGGTATGCATAAATTCAATGAAATGCCTCAAAATTCCAAAGCTCATAACTTGCTCATATTTTTGAATTTGGATGCAAATGAGTACAATTTGGAAAGGTATTAAAAAGATCTAAAATCCGTTAGTTTTGAGTTTTTTGCAATTGAATCCATTAAGGTCCTCAAAATTTGACATGAAATTCACTAAATTTGGAAAATGACCTATAATTTTGTGACTCTCAAGCTTTATAACTCTTGACTCTTTGCCAATTTGAACATGAAACCAAAAGGAGACGAAGGATCATCCTCATATCTTTCCAAGCATACTTCATTTGCATTTTTTGATCAAAGGTGAATAAAATATGAATTTTTGAAATTAAGTCCTTATTTTCCAAAATTAGAAACTTTTAGGGTTTCTTTATGAACAAGTTTCAACCCAAGCCTCAATCCTTTTGATCCAATGATCAAAATGTACTTGAAATATGAAAACTACATCCTTGAATTGATGGTTGGCCAAAAGTTCACTTAGTCAACCTTGACTTTGACTGATTTTGACCAAAATGATCATTTTGCCCCTTTGAATCAATTGATCCACTTCCCTTCAAAAATGATGATCAAGACTTCAAACATGTGATATTCCAAATATATAGAGGACATGTACAAAGTTTCACTTCAAAATTCTCAAGAAATCCTGATAAAATCCCAAACCCTAATTTTGGTTAACACCTTAGGAGACTGATGAATCATCTCCAAAATTTTAAATCCTCTTTGCATCTTGACCAATTTCTTGTACAAAGACTTTTCAAATACCAAAGAGATGTTGTAGCTTCCAAATCAAGATTTGTACATTGATCAATAACCTTGATCAAGAAAAACCCTAATTTTGACTGGTGAATCAAAAGAGTGATTCTTCTTATAAACAAACACAAACTTCAATCCTCTGATGATCCAAAGAGATGGATAAAACATCTTGAGATATGCAATAACTTTTGAGCTTGAAAGATCCAGAGGTTTAGATGACAAGATTCTACTTTGAGCAACTTGTCAATGCAGTCAACCTTCAAAGCATGAGGAAGACTTGATAACCAAATTACTTTGATCCCATCACAATGTATGAATGCAATGCAATATGATATTCATGATGAAATATAAGCCAAAATCAAGAGGGTAAATTTTGGGGTGCAACAATGATGTGTTTATATGTCTTGTTGAATCTTAAGACGTGTTTATTGGAGGATTAGATGTAGTGAGAATTGTAGAGACATGGGGGTGAATGAGGAATATTGGCAACATAAGTGTTACTATTATTATTATTATTACTATAATCATTAATAATATTCCTTTAATTACTATTATTGATACTGGTGGAGATCTCTTGATTAAAGGCATATGTCTCATTAATAGTATTCCTTTATTTACTATTATTGATACTGGTGCTACTCATTGTTTTATTGCTGCTGATTGTATTAAAAAGTTAGGTCTTACCTTGTCTTCTATGAATAGAGAAATGGTTATCGATACCCCAGCCAAGGGGTCGGTGACTACTTCTCTTGTATGTTTGAAGTGTCCTTTGTCCATCTATGATAGAGACTTCCGTGTTGATCTGGTTTGTTTATCGTTGAATGGTATGGATGTAATTTTGGGTATGAACTGGTTAGAGTATAACTATGTTCATATTAACTGTTATAACAAGTCGGTGTGGTATTCTACTCCTGAAGAGGAAGAGGGAGATGGTTTCTTATCTGCTAGACAATTGAAGGAGTTATTGCGGGACAAATCTAAATTGTTTTCTTTGATGGGATATTTATCTATTGAGAGTCATGTTGTAATTGATGAGTTTCAGGTTGTGCGTGACTTCCCTGATGTTTTTCCGGATGATATCCCAGATGTGCCTCCCGAAAGAGAAATGGAATTTTTTATTGATCTTGTACGTGGTATTAAGCTTATTTCCATGGCATCATACAGGATGTCAACATCTGAATTGTCAAAATTGAAGAAGCAATTAGAAGAGTTACTTGAAAAGAGGTTTGTGAGACCATGTGTGTCTCCTTTGGGAGCTCCGGTATTACTTGTGGAGAAGAAAGATGGAAGTATGAGACTGTGTGTCGATTACTGACAGTTGAATAAACTAACAATTAAAAATAAGTATCCACTTCCGAGGATAGACGAATTGATGGACCAATTGGTGTGTGCACGAGTGTTTAGCAAGATTGATTTAAGGCCGATTTATCATCAAATTCAAGTAAAGAGTGAAGACATTCAAAAGACAACTTTCAGAACTCGGTATGGACATTAAAAGTATTCAGTAATTCCTTTTGGTGTTACTAATGAGCCGAGAGTGTTTATGGAATATATGAACCTCATCTTTAACACTTATTTGGATTGGTTTGTTGTAGTGTTCATCAATGATATTTTGATTTATTCTAAATTCGAGGAGGAACATGTTGAACATTTGCGGATTGTATTGCAAGTGTTGATAGAGAATAAGTTATATGCAAACTTGTCAAAATGCGAGTTCTGGTTGACACAAGTCAGTATTCTTGGTAATGTTATTTCAGGTGATGGTATTGTTGTAGATCCGTCTAAAGTATATGCACTGTTGCAATGGGAAGCTCCAAAATCACTTACGCAGATTAAAAGCTTTTTGGGTTTGGCTGGCTATTATAAGAGATTTAATGAAGGTTTTTCTAAGTTGGCGCTTCTGTTAACTCAGCTAACTTGTAAAGGCAAAGAATTTTTGTGGGACATCCAATGTGAAGAGAGATTTATCGAGTTAAATAAGAGATTGACAACGGCTCCAATCTTGATATTACCTAATCCTAAGGAATCATTTGTGGTATATTGTGATGCTTCTAAATTGGGTTTAGGTGGTGCGCTCATACAAAATGATAAAGTTGTCGTTTATGTGTCGAGACAATTAAGGATTCATGAAAGAAACTATCCTACTCAAGATCTGGAATTAGATGCAGTGGTATTTGGGCTGAAGATATGGAGGCATAATCTCTATGGTTCTAGGATTGAAGTGTTTAGTGATCATAAAAGCTTGTGATATCTATTTGATCTGAAATAATTGAATATGAGGCAGAGGAGATGGTTGGAATTATTAAAGGACTAAAACTTTGGCTTGACTTATTATCTAAGTAAAGCTAATGTTGTAGCTGGCGCTTTGAGTCGAAAGACTTTGCATATGTCTACTATGATGGTTAGAGAATTAGAGTTGATCGAACAATTCAGAGACATGAGTTTGGTCTGTAAAGTAACACAACAAAGTATGATGTTGGGGATGTTTAAGATTAACAATGACATCTTAGATGATATTAAAGAAGCTCAAAAGTTATATGTGAATTTAGTAGATTTTATGGTCCAGAGTAACAAATCTGGGGATAGTGACTTTAAAGTAGATGCCCAAGGTGTGTTGAGATTTCGAAATAGAATTTATATCCCTGATGATGTTGAAATGAGAAAGGTGATTCTGGAAGAGAGCCATAGAAGCAGTTTGAGAATTCATCTAGGAGCTACCAAGATCTATCACGACTTAAAGAATCTATTTTGGTTGTCCGGGTTGAAGCGAGACGTGGCACATTTTTTGTATGCACGTTTGACTTGTCAGAAGTTGAAAGTTGAACATCAAAAACCTGCAGGACTTTTGGAACCTTTAGACGTTCCAGAATGGAGATGGGATAGTATATCTATGTACTTTGTGATGGGGCTGTGATGCGGTGTATTCGCAAGTGTACGAATCGCGTCAGAGTAATATAAAAGATTATCGATCCACAGAGACCAATCTTCAATCTATCGTTTCTTATTGTTACGGTGTTTAGCTAAGTCAATATTAAACATCGAATTGAGCATGCAAGAAAGTAAAGTGCGGTGAAATAAACTTTAGATATAAAAGTAGGGTCGAATGTAATTCACATAGTCAGATGATATTCACAATTCTTCGGAATATAACTACTTATAGGGAAATATTTTCTACTAAAGAAAACAACTAATATAATAGGAACTGTCGCTTTCGCGTAATCAGAACCGAGTTTACTCTCTAATCATACCTTCTTATTGTCACTTATAAAAAGGAGCGCATTGCAATAAAGTAATAAACCTATTTTTAAGAAATAAAGTACTTGACCAAGTTGAAAAGTATTTTGATCTAGAATTTCTAATAAAAAGGGGACCTAACTTTAACCCTATAAACGCGTCCGAAAGTAGTTTCAAAATTGATTTCTTTCATAATAAAAACCCCTAACTAACCGGACAATGCGCTTTCTCTTGCTTTGACCAGTTAGAAATAACCGAGTTTAACAAAAGGTTGGACGACTTTCGATCTTACCCAACAACAATAAAGTACAGAAAACTCCTATTAAAAACCAACATAGCCCATAAGCATTTCTACTGACACATCATTTGGAATATCGATCTAACTAGATTCCTTACATTCTAGCCCAATAAGGTTTAGTCTGACATGGGAATGTAAATATACATGTTAAAATAAATCATGCGAGAAAGTAAATAAATTAAAGTGCGGTGCGGAAAATAAACAAAGTAAAAGCAGTGTGGAAAATAAACAAAGTAAAAGCAGGTGCGGGAAATAAACAAAGTAAAAGCAGTGCGGAAAATAAACAAAGTAAAAGCAGGTGTGGGAAATAAACAAAGTAAAAGCAGGTGCGGGAAATAAACAAAGTAAAAGCAGGTGCGGGAAATAAACAAAGTAAAAGCAGTGCGGAATATATAAATAGAAACCTGCTCCAAACAGGGAGGTTATAAATCTGGTACAAACTGGAAGTAAAATACGACTGGAAATAAACAACAACTGAAAATAAATGTTGCAAGATAAACTTGTGCCGAAGTGCTCCAAACTCGATTACAGACTCAATCTACGAACTCGATCACAGACTCAATCAACAGTGCAATAATTCCATGATGTGAAGAATTATCGCATTACAATGGTGAAATTATATGGCTTAAGTTTGGAACTATGGTTGGATCAAGTTTGCAACTAAGCTTGGGTGATTTAAAATGAAATCAGGAACTTCTATTTATAGAGGATGAAGAATGTACGAAATCACAGGAATGCCCCCTAACTCCTTTTAGGGGGGAAAGTATCGTCCAAAGGTGGCGCCCGCCATGGGGGACATGGTGCCCTCCATGAGTGTAGATGAAAGGAAGCGGGGAACGTGGCAGTTGAGGTCAGTAGGAGGTGGTCCACGTCATGGCCTACCCTATGGCTGGCGCCGTGGTGGACGCCATGAGTGCAAATTTGACCTAAACTCCTATTTTTCAGCCTGTTTTCATTCATTTATTCAGGGGAGTTAGATAATTGAAATACCTGAAAAGGAAACAAAAGATAGGCAGAATACGAGAAAACAATAAAAAAAACGTAAATAACATGTGAAATTAGAGTAAAAAACAAGTGTAAAGTAAGTGTTATCAAATTCTTCCACACTTAAACCTTTGCTTGTCCTCAAGCAAAAACTCTAAATAGATTAAGAAGAAAAACGGTGTTAGTGAACAAGTTGGGCTGCAAGGGGCCTCTGGAATTAAAACAGGGATGTATTGATAGGTATTGACTGATTCAAACCAAGTATATCGTAGTGACACTTTTCCGTAAAATAGACATAAGCTTCGTTCTTTTACGAACCAATCCATATCATGCCACTATGCTTAGGCCTATATTTTTCCTATTTTCAAATCCTTTTTCATTCAGGCGCAATCACATTAAGCCTGTTATTCGTACATGCTCATAGTAAAGTGACCGGGTAGTGATTCTGATCATAAAATGCAGGGCTCTGGTACAAAAAGTTGGTGTAACCCCTTTTATTGACCCATTTATAGTTGCGGGGGATCGGATCGTAATCTTCCCTACCAAGTTCAGCACCAGATACCTCTGAACCAACTAAAGATGGGTAAAAAAATTCTTTTTCTTTTTCTTCTTCTTTTGCTTTTACTTTTTTTTTTCAACATACAACTTTTGTTGAGTTAAATGACTTTGTGAGGGTCACCTATCCTTGGGTTATAGTTTATAATAAGAACATAGCATATAGATTATTCACTTCTCTTCGGTCCCCTACATAGAGCATTCTTAGACCGGAGCTGACTGCTAGGATAAACTATTCAAGGATTTAAGAATGAAAATTTTTAGGCCACGGCATAAGGGGTATCGAGATTGATATCCTAAATTTACGAATCTTAAGGTCTAAAAACAATGTCGATGCTTCAAAAGGGATTTCCCAAGTCATACTATATCCTATCTCAACTAGGTCTTATAGCCCAACTAAGTTCAAAATACAATGTTTTTCTTAGGAAAAAGTTTCGGTTAGGCTCAAGAAATGGGGGAGTGGACATACACTAGACCATACAGATATAGATGACTCGTCAAACACATGTATTATTTTGAAAAGAAATCAAACAAGCAAACTAAAGCAAATAAAGAAGTAAAATAACGAGAAGGAAAATGCAGGAAAGGAAAAATAAAGCGAGAGAAAAATAAAGCGAGAAAAATAAGGCGATAAAGCGAGTAAATCTCCTCCCACACTTAAATCTAACATTGTCCCCAATGTTACGAAATAAGATTAGGAAAGAGTCACCTGGTAAAGTACTAAGGCTGGATGGGTCCCTCGCCATCCTGCAGTGAATGTCTAGGATGACGGGATCGGCTGCGACGATGACTGCTCTGAGAAGCCTCGAACTGGTCGAATTTGGCGGACAAGGCAATCTGTGAACTCTGAATCTCGCGAAGGTTACCTAAAAGGGAACCTTTAGTGGCCTCCATGAGGGTGGAGTGCCTCTAAAACTGGGCTTGTTTCCTATGTTGCTCGTGGGATATCGCCAATTGAGATTCCATAAGTCTTTGAAAAGAGAGGTTCGTCTGCTGTCGGGATGCCTCCATAAAACACATGTTATCTGCCAGCTGCTGTTGGATGGCAGAAAGTAAACCATCTCTTCTCTCTTCCCATGCTAGCTGGTCACGCCACATCTCTTCAGTGATGTAGAAGCCAGGAGCCATACCTGCAAAAGTGTTACAAGTAGAAGGTGCAGTGTGTGCAGGTGAAGCATGGTGGGGGGACACAGGTGGGGCATGAGGTTCATCCCTCTGCTCGTATTCTTCATCAGTCTCGTGTCCATCCCCAAGTGGAACATTAGGAGGTAATGTACCTGTAAAAGGTGGAGCATCTAGATCGTAGGTCCAATTCCTCGCAATTCGTACATTAGTACGTCTAGTGTAAGGCAGAACGAGTGATGGGATAGCGACACCCCGAACCATAAGTTCAAAGCCACTCGATCTCCTTACCTTGCACAATTTCATATCTTTTAGAAATTTCAAATTAATTGTGCGGGGAGTCAGGGGTGCTAGGGTAGCGATCTCAGCGTCAAGGTGCAGAGCTCTAGCAATAGATGTAACTAGTCCTCCAAAAGCTATGATCCTTGTGTGTCTCAGGACAACAATCATGTGAGCAATCATAAACGGGACTGAATTAATTCTTCTATTATTGAGACTACCTTGAAAAAATAGAAGTTCTCTAGCATTTACCTTGTTTAGATTCTCCCGGCCAAAAATAGTACAGGCGATCATATACCAAAAAAATTCGAGTAGTCGGGTTATGGATCAATGATGCTAAAATTCCTTCAAAAGAATTTATAGAAGAGTTTGACAATTAACGCCAAAAGGAAAATGCATCAGTGGACGATTCATAATCCAAAGGGGTCTCACAAATAGCACCGTCACCATGAGGAATACCCAACAGAGTTGCTAGTTCATAGGTGCTATATTCATATTCAACATTAAATAGATGAATTTAACTGTACCGACGGTACTAGTAGTGTCGGGGTGAACCAAATAAATTTGGGAACATAAGAAATCCCGAGTTAGCCTCTCAAAGGTGGGCTCTTTTCTAGTAAAAATGTCATGCAATCCTAGGATGTCATCTAAATGAAAAAAACTATGATAAAGTCCTAAAGTATACAGACAGTCTTCATCGACATACCTGGTTGAGACAATTTCTCGCCCTTTCAATTTTTCAAGGATTTTCCGTGGTTGGTCTCCGGGTTTGCCTTCAGGAAGAATGTATCCTTTGAACTTAATTGTTGCTCATTTGGAAGAAAATTGAAAAAGATGGGTTTCAAAATGGGTGTTGGAGATTGGGAGGAGAAAGTTTGAATTTTTATGAAGGTTTAGAAAAATGGATGTTTGGAGTGGTTAATGGGGTAGTAGTTGGTTGATAAAATGAGAGTTGTTGGGTGGTTTTGGGGTAGAAGGTGGTTGAGAAAATATGATTTTTTAGGTGGTTTTGGGGTTAAAAATGGAGAAAGTGGGAGGTTTTTGAAAATCTGCCCGTTATAATCCCAGACCCCATGGCGGGCGCCATGGTCTTGGTGGCGGGTGCCATGTTTGAAAATTGGGCTGGGCTCAAATTTCTTTGTTTTGTTGGTTTGGGCTTCTTATTCCAATTTCTCGTAGGTGCAAACAACAATTCTTCATTTGGTGCTTCCAAGGATTGGTGTTTTGAATTTTTTTTCTTTTATGTTTATAACTTGAAAATAATAAACTCATAAAAATAAAAATAAAAATAAACAATTAATTAAAGAGAAAAAAATGATAAAATAGAAATATACTAAATTATGGTAAGTCACGAAAAATAAAAATAAAAAGAAAGTAAAATGCAAGAGTTAGAGGCATAAAAATAGATAAGTCTGAAAAAAGAAAAAAAAAACAACATGATAAAAGAAACAACAAAACAGCAAAACAGTGCAGATATGAATCAAGATCATCAAGGAGTGGTAGGGTCCTTGGTCGACTCAGAACCATGAGCTGCAGCTAACTTACTGGGAAGATCATCAATTTCCTGCTGTAGGAGGTCTACCTCAGTAGAGTGAGTAGCATCGGAAACCATAACCTGAAGAGAGACTACCTCTCTACGCAACTCAGCAACCTGTGCATAAATGTCAGGTTGTTGCAAAGAGAAATTATTAGAGAATACATAGGTCCTTTCTGGCGATGGACATGGATGATACTCAGGTACTAGAGGTGATTTTCGCTCATCCACAGTCTCTCCAAGACCTTCTAAGGCATATGTCTAATTGGCAGGGTTATGGACATTGGTCATCATGGGATCAGGCAAGGTAAAATAGTGAACGGTTTCATTATCAATCAGGAGTCTATACTGGTTGGGATTAAAGTAGACTCTTCTCATCAGCCCACGATCCAAACAGAAATCAATGTTCATTGTAGTATATCCATAGTAGGAGGTAATGTGAGATAACTTACTTGTATGACCTAAAGCAGAAGCAATATGAGTCATTGTCCCTCCCACATGGAGGATACCTTTAGTAGACTTAGAAGTCATCATGAGATTCCACATCAGAAATTTCACAGGCTACAGGGCGAGACTGGGTCACACAGTAGAGGAAAAAGATCTCTTACTTGCTAACATGGGTATCAGTGTTGGCCTTCCCTAGGAAAGTGTGAGCAATAACCATCTTAAAATACCTGAAAGCGGAGTTGTGAATAACAGGGGATAGATGAGTGGAAGGATCAAGGCTCCCTCCAGTAGTAATATCTCTCCAGAATTTCTCTATGTCTCTAGTCATGAAATAGCCAACTTGTAGCTCAAGTATAGCATCGGGTGTGGTCTGGAAGCCTAGCAAGTCGCCAAACTCCCTCTGGGTAAAACAATATTCTATCCCGAATAGTCTAAAAGTGAGATATCCATCCTGGCCATTATAGGGCTCAAACTCGAATGAACTGAGGAATTCTAAGGTGAGGTTCATGTAGGTCACATTTAGGTCATCTGCATACTCGTCCCACTTTAGCTGCTTGCATAGATACTTGATACTGGCTTCCATGCAAATCTGGTCTGGATATCTGGTTGGTGCCATGGGTCGCTGTGAAAGGACGGCATATCGTTGTCTTTGAGTGTCATCTCGGAAGGAAACATGCATGTCATCAAAATGCTCCATCCTGAAAAATGTAGTTAGCAAAGACGGCTGGCAGGTGATGCCTGAAATCATAAATTTTGCAACTGTTAGTATAAAGATAAAAATAAAATTTGATAAAGTAAAAAGTAAATAAATACAAAAAATAAAATTAAAAATAAACCCATGGGTTGCCTCCCATGCAGTTCTTGTTTAACGTCGTTAGTTTGACGAGTAAACTTCATATAACGGAAAGTGGTACTAGTGGATCAATCAGAGTGTGGCTGGAGTAGTTGGTGGGAATGTCACCTCCTTCACAGTGCTTCAACCTCTTCCCATTGATGATGAATGGGCTACAAGAATTGTTCTTGATATCGACTGCTCCATATCTTAGGATTCTAGAGACCTCAAAAGGACCAGTCCATCTTGAACGTAGCTTGCCAGGAAAAAGTCGCAACCTGGAATTGAAAAGGAGAACAAGGTTGCTTATATTGAAATCTTTCTTTACAATTCTTCTGTCATTCCAATTTTTGGTTCTTTCTTTATATATTATAGCATTCTCATAGGAAGACTGGCAGGATTCTTCCAATTTATGAATGTTAAGGATGCGCTTTTCACCAGCAGTCAAATATTCCAAATTCAGGGTCTTAATGGCCAAATAGGCTTTATGCTCTAACTCAAAGGGTAAATGATAAGACTTTCCATAGACTAATTGGTAAGGGGTTGTTCCAATAGGGGTTTTGAAAGCTGTTCTGTAGGCCATAGTGCTTTATGTAGCTTCTGAGACCAATCTTTTCTGGAAATTGAAACGGTTTTTTCTAAGATTTATTTAATCTTCCTGTTAGACACTTTTATTTGTCCGTTAGTCCGTGGATGATAAGGTGTTGCTACTTTGTGCTTTACTCCATACTTACTCAAGAGCTTATCAAAGATTCTGGATATAAAATCTGATCCTCCACCACTTATAATGAGACAGGGTGTTCCCAACCTTGGAAAAATGATATTATTAAATAACTTGACTACCACTCTTGTGTCGTTTGTGGGTGATGCAATAGCCTCAATCCATTTAGACACGTAGTCCACAACTACCAAAATTTACCTATTTCCCATTGAAGGTGGAAATGGTCCCATAAAGTCTATACCCCAAACATCAAAGAGTTCAACTTCCTGGATATTCCTCATTGGAATCTTGTCACATCTTCATATGTTCCCGGTGCATTGGCATCGGTCGCACTTGACAATGTAGGCATGAACATCACGCCATAAATTTGGCCAATAGAGGCCTTCTTGAAGAATCTTGGCGTGTGTTTTAGATATACCTGCATGTCCACCATAAGGTGCAGAATGACAGTGTCTGATGATGTCTTATATTTCCTCTTCTGGGACGCAACGCCTAAAAATATTATATATTCCTCTCTTGAATAGGAGTGGTTCATCCCAGTAAAAATGTTTAACATCTTTGAAGAACTTCTTTTTCTGTTGGTAATTTAGATCAGGGGGTATGATTTCTGCAGCTAGGTAGTTTACAAAATCAGCGTACCAAGGTACGCTCTTCATTACTGAAATTTTTTAAAAATATTTATCTCTGTAAGGCTCGAAATCACCAGTATTAGCTATAAGTTTGTCATAGGTGAAATCATCATTTATAGGCAATAAGTCAGGTTTTAAGTGTTCTAATCTAGAGAGGTGGTCAGCGACAACATTCTTTGTGCCTTTCTTATCCTTAAGGTCTAGATCAAACTCTTGGAGTAACAAGATCCATCTAAGTAATCTAGGTTTAGCGTCCTCTTTATTTAATAGATAACGTATGGCAGCATGATCAGTGTAAACAATGATCTTTGCTCCAACTAGGTAGGACCTAAACTTATCTATCACAAAAATTACTTCCAGTAGTTCTTTCTCTATTATTGCATAGTTGAGCTGGGCGGTATATAGGTTTCTACTAGCATAATATATAACATGTAATTTCTTATCTTTTCGTTGTCCTAGAATAGCACCAACTGCATAATCGTTGGCATCGCACATGATTTCAAAAGGTTGTGTCCAATCTTGGGGTTGCATGATCGGAGCTGAAATCAGTGCTTGTTTCAAAAATTTAAAAGCTTCGAGACATTTTTCGTAAAAAAAAAATTCAAAGTCCTTCATTAGAAGATTAGTCAAAGGTTTTATTATTTTAGAGAAGTCTTTTATAACACGCCAATAAAAACCAGCATGTCCAAGAAAACTTCTAATTTCCCTAATGGTTTTAGGTGGGATGAGGTTTTCTATAACTTCAATTTTGGCTCTATCGACCTCAATGCCTCTTTCGGAGACAATGTGTCCTAATACTAAACCTTCATTAACCATAAAATGGTATTTTCCAAGTTTAGCACTAGGTTCACCTCTACGCATCTTTCAAGGATTTTTTTGAGGTTGGAGAGACTATCTTTAAAATTGAATCCACACACCGAGAAATCATCCATGAAAACTTCCATTATTCCATCTAGGTAATCTGCAAATATAGACATCATACAACGTTGAAAAGTGTTATGGGCATTACAAAGTCCGAAGGGCATTCATCTATAGGTGAACGTTCCATAAGGACAGGTGAAGGTTGTTTTCTCTCGATCCTCAGGGTGAATAGGTATTTGGAAAAATCCTGAGTATCCATCTAGATAACAAAAGTGCGAGTTTCTGGCTAGACGTTCGATCACTTGATCTATAAATGGAAGAGGGAAATGATCCTTCCTGGTTGCTTTGTTTAATTTTCTATAATCTATACACATACATCAACCTCCTTCTGTTCGTTTAGCAATATGCTCACCTTTCTCATTTTCTATGACTGTGATGCCTCCTTTCTTTGGCACCACATGCACATGGCTCACCCAATTACTATATGATATTTGGTAAATTATACCAGCCTCTAGTAACTTAAGAACTTCTCTTTTAACAACATCGCTCATTATAGGGTTTATTCTTCTTTGATGTTCTCTTGAGGGTTTTGAGTTTTCCTCTAACAAGATCCGTTGCATGCACACCGATGGACTTATTCCTTTTAAATCAGAGATGTTATACCCTAAAGCTGAGGGATATTTTCGTAAGATCTCTAAGAGTTGGGTTGTCTCTTCTTAACTTAAAATAGCATTAACTATAACAGGACGATTCATCTCTTTATCTAAGAATTCGTATCTGAGGTTCTTGGGAAGTTCCTTCAGTTCTAAAGATGGTTTCAAAGGGCAAGGCATGGGATAGTGAGTAAGCGATAAACATTCATAGAGGTCATCATCGATGTAAGGTTCTAAAATTTTAAATCCATCATCCTCCATAATGGGGGTCGAAGGTAACTTGATATTTTTGTTAGATTCCTCTTGCTTAAGTTCCAATATACACTCATCAATGACGTCGATGGCATAACAAGCATCTCCTATGACTGGTGCCATTAAGAACTTTGAAAGAATAAATTCTATCTTTTCATCAGCCACCTCAAATGTTAATTTTACTTTCATAACGTCAATTATGGCTCCGACTGTTGATAGGAATGGTCTACCTAAGAGGATTGGGATTTCCTCATCTTCTTTAATATCCATAACCACGAAATCAGTTAGGATAAATAGCTGACCGATCTTAACTGGTATGTCTTCAAGTATGCCTATAGGATACTTAACTGGTCTATCAGCCAGCTGGAGAGACATTTTAGTCGGCTGCAATTCTCCTAAGTTTAACCTTCTACAAACTGCTAAAGGCATAAGGCTGACACTAGCTCCTAGATCTAAGAAGGCTTTGTCAATACTATGATTTCCTAAGATACAAGGAATGGAAAAACTTCCTGGATCCTTTTCTTTCTTGGCAAGTTTATTTTCTGAAATAAAATTGCATTCGATAGGTTTGGGATCATCAATCTACGCTTGTTGGTCAGGATGTCTTTTAGGAATTTAGCATAAGGATGGTATCTGAGTCATGGCTTCGGTGAAAGGAATCTCTACATGGAGTTTTTCTATACCTTTAACGAATCTCAGGTATTGATTGTTAAGTTTGGTTTGTTTAAGTCTTTGCAGAAATGGGACTGGGGGTTTGTATGGGGGTGGTGATTTATTAGTTTTATCTTTTAATTCTGGTTCTTTTTGCTTTTCGGGTTCCTCTGGTTCCTCCACTTGGTCTTTAGGAAAAACATTTGTCTTAGGTTGTGAGGGTGTACTCATGGCTGGATTCTTGGGTCCATTGTAACTAGTCCCACTTCGTAAGGAAATAGCATTAGCTTGCCCTTTAGGATTTGGTTGAGGTTGTCCAGGGAATTGTCCTCCAGGTGTAGTTTGTGGGGCTTGTGTTTGGGCTATCTGCGAGATCTGGGTTTCAAGCATCTTGTTATGCGTAATTATCTGATCAACCTTAGTTCCTAATTGCGTGATTAGTTCGTTTACGTGAATATTCTTGTTGTACCCCAAAGTTTTCCCTCTCATTTCTCAAGGAATCACCCTGGATCCTCAAGTTTTCTTTCATCCAATTCCAAGCTTTGAATTATCAATTTTTCCAAGCAAACCATTCACAAGGGCAAAATGGTCATTTGCATACTAAGGAGTCTAACTTTGACTTTTGGATCAAAATAAAATCTCAAAAATCATATTTCATCAAGACATGTTGGAATATGAAGTTTGTTTCATCAAGAATTTCAAAAGTCAAGACTACTTTGAAGAAGTCAAAATTCTAAATACTTAGAATTTTTTCTAAGTATCTTAGAAAATATGACAAGCTCAGAACTTCTGACCAGATTATCACCATAACGCTCAGCAAATTCTGGATATTCTCAAGACAAAATTTGGTCAGAACTTCTGGGAAAGTTTTCACAAAAGCTCAGTCAGAGTTTGCCAGGGTAATTCAGAGAAGGTTAAGGAGCATGCTGCAAGTTTCTAGAAAGTCTGAAAGCTCCTTCAGAACATGCTGGAGCTAGAAGGTAAGAGGATCAGAAGATTGGATGCCACGCTGAAGCAGAACTTCTAATCCAGAACTAAGCCTTGGTGTAGATTTTCACGTTGCAGGATTTCTGGTTGTGATAAGTCTCATCATCATTTAATGCTCACAACCACCTTCTGAGTCTTTATCCAAAGGATTTTCACCACGTGTACCTCTAGTGTCTTGGGGTAGCAACTTTGCTACTAAGCACATGCTTTGCTTTTTTGCTTTTCCTTAATTCCCACTGACAACCACCATGTTTGCTTCAAAAACAAGGCAGCACTTCAGCACATGAAGGCTATATTCAACGCTTTGCTAAGAACTTGACCAAATCCTAAAAAAAATTTTATACAACCTGCTGCAGACCTATGACCAACAGTTGGTTCAGCCTACGCCTGCATCCCATGATTGCACCAAACTAGCATACGAAAACTGTGATGAAAAAGCAAAGGAACATGATGCCAAAACAAGTTCAAATACCATTTGTCCCCCCCCCCCCCCCAAATCACAGCAAATTCATCTATAAATACTTGGCTCCATCACACGTTCAGGGGGGCGGCTTTTGAAGGGAGACTGGCCAAAAAAGAGAAAAGGAATATGTGAAACCTTCATAAAAATCCAGAAATCCCAAACAGAAAACAAAAACCTTTGTTCTTCTTTTTGAATCAAAGAGCTTGGCATTTCCTCTTCTGTTTCTCTTGCTGACTCAGAACATCTAGAGGCAGCAACTCAAAGCTCCAAGCCCACGCTCCAGGTACAAGGTAAGTCTTTCTGACTTTGCTTGTTTTTCATTCTGAACATCATTAACATGTAAATATCATAGTATTAATGTTGTACATATCATTGTTTAAGTAGAAAAATTGTGGATCAGAACTTCTTGATTAAGGCTAGGCTCAGATTTCGGATTAGAACTTCTGAAAACTGTTGTGATATTATCCTTCTGACATGTTGATTGTTAGGAACTGAATAAATTGCTGATGTGCTAATTGAGTGGTGAAATATAGCATTAAAACTTATGATGTTCATTTATAGTTTTAACACACAGAACTTCTATGATTTTTCTCACTGTTAAATACACACAGAACTTCTGAGTTTTCTTCACTATTTTAACACACACTGAACCTCTGATTCTTACGCTGTTAACACGCACAAAACCTCTATAATTCAATCTTGATTCTAACACAACACAAAATTTCTGAGTTCTCCTTGCATGTCAAATACACTGAACTTCTGATGCTTCCACCAGCTGTTTTACACACTCAGAATTTCTGATTTTTACATGCTGATAACGCACTGAGCTGCTGACGTTTGCTCACTATTTTAGTATAATACATAACTTCTGACTTGTGGCCCACGATCTGAATGCAATCCAAAACTTCTGTGTATGTCCTCTAACATTTCTTGCAGGACCTCACAATATACCAATCAAGAACTTATGATTCTGACGCTTCCTTCTGAATCACCACGCCGCTGACTTCAGAACTTCTGATTCTGACGCTTCCTTCTGAATCACCACGTGGCTGACTTCAGAACTTCTAATCCTTGTTATTTTTTCTTGCAGCAACGCTTTTTCTATCTTGCATTTATTTTCCTTTTCATCATTTTTTTATTAACATAAAAAAATATAATTTTTTTTCCTTTTAACATATTTCCTTAAGACAAAAACATTTTTTAAACAAGTCCATTTCTTTATTATATTATGCATTTCAATATGGTTTTAATAATAATCTAGGACTTAAATTCCATGCTATGCCCATTCATAAATATGTACCCCCATCCCCTAAATATTGTAATAGCGTAGGATTTTACATTTCCGCAATTTATCGCTTTCAAATATAAATACTAGTAATTAGGGTGTGTATGGCAAGATAAAATCAACAAGTAGATAACCCTAATCAAGACTAAATGAATGCAATCAAACACATTTTTCACACATGCACCCTTAGGGTAATCCCACTTTGTTGCTTATCAAAAATAGTCATGTCCCTCGAACATGGGGTTTTAGCAAAGACCCTCGATAAAAGATCGTAGTCCCTCGATGACCCTCGATGTTGCCTTCGGTAAAACGATCTAGTCCCTAAAAGACATTGCTAAAACGTCTCATAAGTTGCCTTCTATGACTATTCAAACGTCCTAACGCCCGTCCCTTCACATCCAACGATGGGGCTTCTTACCAAAACAATGGTAAGATAGCAACATCTAAAGGAGGAGGAAAATCACATCTAAGACCTTTTGAGTAGGTAGGTTCTCTCTCAGTTACTCGCTTGCTCACAACAAAAACATTTTTTACACCAACACTCTCACTTTGAAACATTTTCAAAAGACAACACTTTGTACGAGTTCTTATAGAGACGAGAGCCATTACAAAGGAAACCCTTTTCAAAATCACTTTCAAAAACTCACATCACAAAGCATATATTCAAACAAAAGCAAGTGACCTAGCGAGTAACTAAGAGCCCATGAAAAACCATGGATGAAAAGGGTGCTAATACCTTCCTTTTTCATAATCTACCCCCCGAACTCAAAAACATCTCTAAAGCTCTTTCCTGTGATTTTTCACCTTTCCTTTTGGATAAGAGAAAAGTCGGTGGCGACTCTTGCTAAACCGCAACATTTGCGAACACACGCAAACACCCGAGTCAGTTCTCCCACCGTATCACAGAACTTGTAACTCTGCTGGGGATTACATACTTAAAATTGGGGTTACCTTAGGGCTAGATCACCTTTACTTGCTTACATTGTTTGATTTGTTTGCTTTACATTTTGGTTCCTTGTTTGGGTTTGTTTAAATCATACACCCAGATTTGGGTTTGTTTTAAATCATACACTCAGATTTGGTGGCACCTTTTAGGTAAGTAGCAATAAACTGGGAGGGAACTGTGTGGCATATACCGACATGGTTGAAGTAGTAGCTCCGTTAATGTGGCATTTTAGTTGGTACTGGTAACCCTTGAGTTAATTAAGGAGAGTACGGGGCCGCCGCATGGTGTCGTGAAGCATCAACTGACCTTAGAACCTTACTTGACCAAATTGCCCATTAGGAAGTAGTGAGATAGCCGGTTTCAGTGTAAAGATGAAAATTGGTTGATACTCGATGCTACACTCATTGAGACTTGACCCATGAGTTTTGTTCGGTTGCAAGTCAATTGCTTATTGAATGAAGCTTGTGGGAAAGGTCAGTGATATTAAGATCCCTTAGAACCCGATTACTATTAACTAGGATAGGTTGAGCCAATAATCTTCAAGAGGGTACTTACCTAGAAACTCCATGCAAGCCTAAACTTAAGGACTTGTCTGCTTTGTGTGAATATGATTATATATACACTTGTTTACCTCGCATATTTGTACATAACATCATAACATCATACCATAGAATTTTCAATAACTATTTCAAGGATCTCGAGGGTCTTTAATGCAGGTTATGATGAACTAAACATCTAGCAAGGGGCAGAGGGATTTACTTTCCTCTGACCAAATGCCGTCAAAGATCAAGTACAACAAACATGAGTCAAAGGCTATGACCCACTTGACATGGTGATCTTGATTCTCGTGGAAGGACATCCACCGGTGCAAAGTTCTCCAATAAAAAATGTTGATCAAAGTTCAATCTCTAACTTTTTCTTATGTTTACCCCACGAGATCCTTGAAAACACACATCTACATATCATGCATCATATCATAACAGGTTTCTCCCATACAGGTCTCCTTATCTTCCTACTGTTTATTTCAGTAAGATGGATATGGAATAAACGGTGAAAGACCTCCAAGCTCAAAATGCTCAATTCCAACAAATGTTTCTGGCCATGGCTAATGGGCAAGAGGACCTGAAAGCTCTCCTTCTCAAAGACAAGAAGAAAAATCCCAAGAAGTCAATAGGCGTCCTGAACTTGGGAAGAAGACCTGGAGAACAAGTTAAGAGAGATCTAGATCTTTCAACTCCGTCCAACATGGGGGATAGTCTTGAAGAAGACCACAATTTGGAGATTGATGAAGTTGAAGCTGACTACTCCGAGGAACAATATCCTCCCGCTGATGACAAGTAGAAATAGTTGGATGATCGCCTCAGTGCTATGGAGATTCAACAGATACCTGGCTTGGATTTAGGAGACATGGGTTTGGTTTCTGGAGTGGTCATCCCGCCAAAGTTCAAAGTTCATACCTTTTCCATGTACGATGGATCTCTTTCCCTAAGATGCACTTAAAGTCTTATGTCTGCAAGATTCAACCATACACAACTGATCTGAAGCTTTGGATCCATTTCTTCCAAGAGAGCCTAGTAGGGACTCAACTCGAATGGTTCTATCAATTGGGGAGTTCTCGCATCCACGCCTGGGAGGATTTAGCTGTTGCTTTCTACAAGAAGTATCAGTATAATGCTGATCTTGCACCAACTCGTGTGCAATTGCAGAACATGACCATGAGTTCCAATGAGAGCTTCAAAGGATACGCCCAAAAAGTGTAGAGATCTGGCTGGTAGAGTGCAGCCCCCTTTAACTGACAGGGAGGTGATTGACATCTTTATGGGAACTTTGACAGGGCCTTTCTTCAAACACTTGATCGGAAGTTCCTCAGCCGGGTTCACCGAGCTAATACTGACCGGCGAAAGAGTCGAAGCTGGCATCAAAAGTGGAAAGATTCAAGGAGCTACACCTCCTAATGTTCAAAAGAAGTCATATAATGGGAAGAAAGAGTCCAATGCTGTGTACAGTCAAAAGGGTCGTCATGAACAACACGTGGGGGCAGTCCTGATCTCTGTTTCTGCATCGCACTAACAACAGCAAAGGGGAAATCAACGAAAGCCAGACGATCCCAAAAGACAGTTTACCAACATCAACATGCCGCTGTCTCAAGCGCTACAACATTTGTTGAGGATGAATCTGATTGCATTGATAGGACCTCATCCGAACCCCAAAACTTCTTCTCCTAACTACAATCCTAATGCAACATGTGCTTATCATTCTGACAGTCCCGAGCATGATACTAACGATTGTTAGGCATTGAAGTACCAGATTCAGAATTTGATTGACGCCAAGGAGATCGAGTTTGACCCTCTGGAGGCTCAAAACATAATCACTGCTCCTATGGCGAATCATTGAAAGCTTTTGTTCATTTGAATTTTCAAGTTGTAATCTCTTTTGT
This sequence comes from Vicia faba, assembly GCA_948472305.1. Classification (NCBI taxonomy): domain Eukaryota; kingdom Viridiplantae; phylum Streptophyta; class Magnoliopsida; order Fabales; family Fabaceae; genus Vicia; species Vicia faba. Next base: position 1,329,088,367 of record OX451736.1, on the reverse strand, counting down.
TATTCAAACAATTATCTATTAATGTCAAACTTTGTTTCATTAATGCATTGCATATGTTTGTCTTGAATTCATCCATTCGTTTTCAATATATTTAACTATGCTTTTTACTCTCTTTATGACCTTCAACTCTTGCTAAAAGTTAAAAGCCTTTAGAAGGAGGATGACGAAAATAATGCCTTCATCTCATACAGTATGCTTTTGGATAGACCTTACTGACGATGTATAGGCATTCTTTGAAAACCTAAACACTGGAGTTATAAGGAAGATAATCCCTAGTCAACCCTTTCGAGCCAAAGAAGTAGAACTTTTCTGTTTTAACACAAATTGAAACCTTTAATCAAAACTTGGGGCAGGGTAGTCTCTCAGTTAATTGAAATACGCACTCAAATCACAAACTCTCATCTCGTAAATTAAAACATTTCTCTGGAATCAAAAGACGGTGATGGTTCCCTATCACATAGGCAGTCATTATCTCTCAAAAAGAAAAGCCCACTAAGTCAAAACTTACAAAAGAGACTTAAAGAAAACTGGGGCATCCCGCTGACTGTAATCTCAAAACAAGAACAGTCAGGCAAAAATTAGGGATAACAAATCAAAAGAAAGAGGTCACTACAAATCCTTAACAACATGAAAAAAAATGTTGCAAGAAATGACTGCCTTCCGACAAACATAACTTGTCTGAACCATCACCAAAATATCATTCCAGACTCAATTGGAATTCAAACGCACAATTAATTGAGCTTAGGACTGAAGAACATCACGAAGAGCGAGTGGGTACAAATACACATTGAGCATTTATCCTTTGTTTCTTAAACCGTGAACCAAGCCATGTTACAACCCTTCAAAAGTCCCAATTGAAGCGTGGGTTAGTTCGAAAGAATACGGTTACAAAAGGTATCCTGACTCCTGTAACGATTTACTCAAAATCCAAAGTTAAATTACAAACTTTTTACTTGCTATAAACGCATTTTTCAAAACTTCAAGACAAACATATACTTAGCATTACTTAAATATCACTATTTGCATATGGCTATTTGTTTGACAGCGGAGAAATTCACACAACGAATATCTGATGAACGAAAGGTCTCTCAGTGAACAAAATCACTTCAAGTGGGATGACACTTCCATTAAAAATCTCCTATCAACATGGGGGTGTGACATGTCACAGTCCAGCACACCTGGGGCAGTCCAGTCAAGATTCCAAGAAATCTCTCAAAGTGCAGAGTAACCAGGGGCAGGTCTCCATCTCCGTCACTTGGGGCATTGAGCATCAATCCCAATAAAGGGTTACATACAATCAAACATTTTTTGGCAATGCCACAAACATTTGCTGCTAGGGGAAATGAAAAATCTCCCAAAAATCCTTCTCATAAGATAATTCCCCAGCAAGAGTTTAATCTCTGAAAACCTTTCCCCAGCTGAGACAACTTCAAGAATCCTCGAGGACTTCCCCAACGAAGTCTTCACCTCTCTAACAGACCGAAAACATGGTTTATTTCCCCAACAAACTACAGTTTCCCCAGCTTGAGTTTGCCTTTCAAACTACTACAAATCAAAGGACCACAACTCCTCTTCCCTAGTAGACTACTCTACAATCCCCAGTGAGTTACTGTGAAACCTGGACCCGACCAGATATCAGTTCAACTTCGACTCCCCAATAGAGCAACAGACAACTGAGACACCTGAACTCTTTTCCCAAGCAGGAATAAACATTCTCCCCATAGAGTTTTCAATATCCCCCAGCGGAGTTCTCCTCAAACAAAAAAACAGGAATCCCCAATGGAAACATTCTAAGCAAAGTTTGAAGACACACCAACTCTTCAACAGCAGTCCAGGATTTAACAACTCCCCGACATTTGTCAAGGATTTATTTTCCCAAACAAAAATACATTCATAAACATTTCACATTTTATACCTCCTATTTACATACATGATAAGTGCATACGACACAATCTCATTTATTTTGATAACATCATGACATCATGCATTTCATGCATCACGACATTGCATACAGCTAACGTTTTACCTTTTTCAGGAAAAGGTCAATCAACAGATGGCTACTAGCAACCTTTTCAAGTTCCAGATTAATACCTGTAACAAGCCAGGAAAACTATCTGTGGATGACTGATTGTAGATTAATACCTGTAACAAGCCAGGAAAACTATCTGTGGGCGACTGATTATAGATTAATACCTGAAACCAGACATGGCAACTATCTACTTGACCAGCTCAGGCAACCCTACAAAGGTTCCTTCTTTCCAAGATGAAGTTTTACACAGACTTATCATTAGGCAACCCTACACAGGTTCCTCCTTTCCAGATGCAGTTTTACACGGACTCATCATCAGGAAACCCTACACAGGTTCCTCCTTTCCAGATGTGGTTTTACACGGACTCATCATCAGGCAACCCTACACAGGTTCCTCCTTTTCAAGATGCAGTTTTACACAGACTCATCATGAAGCAACCCTATACAGATTCCTTCTTAGGAAATTTCAGATAAAGTTTTACACGGACTCACCATGAAGCAACCCTACACAGGTTCCTTCTCAATTCCAGATGCAGTTTTACACGGACTCATCGTCAGGCAACCCTACACAGGTTCCTCCTTTCTAAGATGCAGTTTTACACGGACTCATCATGAAGCAACCCTACACAAGTTCCTTCTCAGGAAATTTCAGATGAAGTTTTACACGGACTCATCATCAAACAACCCAACTTTCCAATACAATTCAGATACGCTCCAGACACGGACGCCATGCTGAAAATCATCTAGTTCCAGCTTATAGATACAGTCCAACAATCACCTCTAGATGGCATCTTTAAGCATATCTCTAACAACTATCCATTACCTCTCTAGATGGCATCTCTAAGCCCATTCCTCACATAATCAACTAACACATCTTCGAGTGCAAATTTTCTGGGCACTCTAGTGTTCAATCATCTTCCACCTTCAAGTCACGAATGGCAGAATTACCAACCTAACTCTTTAGGTGTAAGAAGATTGAACAGGGGCAGTTGTTGTACCCCAAAATTTTCCCTCTCATTTCTCAAGGAATCACCCTAGATCCTCAAGTTTTCTCTCATCCAATTCTAAGCCTTGAATTATCAATTTTTCCAAGCAAACCATTCATAAGGGCAAAATGGTCATTTGTACACTGAGAAGTCTAACTTTGACTTTTGGATCAAAATCAAATCTCAAAAATAATATTTCATCAAGACATGTTGGAATATGAAGTTTGTTTCATCAAGAATTTCAAAAGTCAAAACTACTTTGAAGAAGTCAAAATTCTAAATACTTAGAATTTTTTCTAAGTATTTAAGAAAATATGAGAAGCTCAAAACATCTGACCAGATTATCACCATAACGCTCAGCAAATTCTGGATATTCTCAAGGCAGAGTTTGGTCAGAACTTCTGGGCAAGTTTTCACAAAAGCTCAGTCAGAGTTTTCCAGGGTAATTCAAAGAAGGTAAAGGAGGGTGCTGCAAGCTTCCTAGAAAGCATGAAAGCTCCTTCAGAACATGCTGGAGCCAGAAGATAAGAGGATCAGAAGATTGGATGCCACGCTGAAGCAGAACTTCTGATCCAAAACTAAGCCTTGGTGTAGAGTTTCACGTTGCATGATTTCTGGTTGTGATAAGTCTCATCATCATTTAATGCTCACAACCACCTTCTGAGTTGTTATCCAAAGGATTTTCACCACATGTACCTCTACTGTCTTGGGGTTGCAACTTTGCTACTAAGCCCATGCTTTTCTTTTTTGCTTTTCCTTAATTCCCACTGACAACCACCATGCTTGCTTCAAAAACAAGGCAGCGCTTCAGCACATGAAGGCTATATTCAACGCTTTGGTCAGAACTTGACCAAATCCCAAAACTTTGTTTATACAACCTGTTGCAGACCTATGACCAACAACTGGTTCAGCCTACGCCTGCATCCCATGATTGCACCAAACTAGCATATGAAAACTGTGATGAAAAAGCAAAGGAACAGGAAGCCAAAACAGGTTCAAATCCCATTTGTTTTTCCCCTCCAAAATCTCAGCAAATTCATCTATAAATACTTGGCTACATCACACGTTCAGGGGGCTGGCTTTTGAAGGGAGACTGGCCAAAAAAGAGAAAAGGAATTTGTGAAACCTTCATAAAAATCCAGAAATCCCAAACAGAAAAACAAAAACCTTTGTTCTTCTTTTTGAATCAAAGAGCTTGGCATTTCCTCTTCCATTTCTCTTGCTGACTCAGAACATCGAAGTAACCCTACTATCCAAGTTCCTTCTCACAGCCCTACCATCCAGGCTTTCATATCGAAGTAACTCTACTATTCAGGTTCCTTCTCAGAGCCCTACCATCTAGGCTTTCATATCGAAGTAACCCTACTATCCAGGTTCCTTCTCATAGCCCTACTATCCAGGCTTTCATATCGAAGTAACCCTACTATCCAGGTTCGTTCTCACAGCCCTACTATCCAGGCTTTCATATTGAAGTAACCCTACTATACAGGTTCCTTCTCACAACCCTACCATCCAGACTTTCATATCGAAGTAACCCTACTATTCAGGTTCCTACCCACAACCCTACTATCCAGGCTTTCATATCGAAGAAACCCTACTATCCAGGTTCCTTCTCACAGCCCTACTATCCAGGCTTTCATCTCGAAGTAACCCTATTATCCAGGTTCCTTCTCATAACCTTACTATCTGGGTTATTTCTCTCTTATCCCCAGACAACGGTCCACAATACTGTAAGACCGAGACCCGATCAAACACAATTGATTTCACATTTCCCCAGTAAGTCGCGGTGCAACATATACCCCGACCAAACACGCAGTTCACTTCCGCTTCCTAAACCGGAATTATTCCCCAGTAGAGTAATGGACAACTGAAGCTCCTAAAACTCTATTTCTCTCAAGACAGAGACTAGCATTCCCCAACGAAGTACTCCTCAGACAACAGGTATACGGGTTCTCGTAAAGGAATCTCTTATGCGATCGGCACCTCTTCGGATGGCATCTTTAAGCCCATCTCCGACCATCCTCTAGCAACCTCCAAATGGCATCTGTAAGCCCATTCCTGATATCATAAATCAATTATCACTTCATGCGAGTACAAATTTCTGGGCACTCTAGTGTTCAATCATCTTCCACCTTCAGATCACGAAAGGCAGACGATCCAATCTACATCCTCAGGTTTAAGAAGATTGAACAGGGGCAGTTGTTTTACCCTAAAATTTGCCCTACCATATTTCTCAACAAATGTCATGTGAAGTCTCCAAATTTTTCAAGGAAGTTCAAGAGTTGACCAGACAAACTCTCTCCTAAGGAAGTATACCTCATATTAGGGTTTCATTTTGCATCAAGATGCTTGACTCCAAAGGATCCCAAATTCTCACCATTGTCCTAATATGTTCTCAAGATCATCCATATCAATTTTCAAGCCTTGCAGAAGAAGTTTGCTCATTCAATTGCTCAAAGGCCTGAAAATCAATTATACTAGGTCAAAAGTCAAATGTGGCTCACATACAGTCAAACCATAAGATTTTTGGTCAACATCCTCATTTTGAAGTATAATTCATCATATGATCAAGGGTTGATCATGATTCATCAAGGATTGCTCACAATTCATCAAAACCCAAAAGTTGCTAAATTAGGGTTTTATAGGAAAAGTCAACTCAACTTTGACCAAGCATAACTTTCTCATACTTTATCAGAAATGACCCTTCCAAATCTCATTTTGAAGAGGATGCAATTACCTACAATTCATATTCATCCCCTAAGTTCAAAATATACACTCACAAAAAGATATAAATTTTGACATTATAGGTCATTTTGAAAAGTCAACAAAAACACCTTTTGGGTCAAAGCTTCATACATGAACATGGAAGGCTCAATTGAGATGAGACCAAAAGGGTTGCTTAGAGGACATCCTAAGATTTCTAAAAAGTCCAAGAACACCTCTCTACGGTCAAAATTGAGAGATTTATGCATTGGCCAAGTTGACCATTTTTTCAAAATTGCCAAAAGTCAAATATGCTCAAATTTGCATTTTTTGCTAAATGGGCCCATATTTTCAAGATTGCATCTCATTCCTAACATATCCCACGACCTATGGGTCCCTCCATGCTTTATTTATTTATTTATTTATTTATTTATTTTGATTTTTATTCATTTAAAATTCAAATAAAATCAAATAAATCTAAATAAATCATATAATGTGTTTGAGGGATGATTTTTGCATTGAAGGAAAATCTTATGTGTTGTCAAATGAGAACCAATTCTTGCAAGACTGATTTGGGTGGAAAAAGACTGGGTCAAAGAAAATTTGGAAAGGTATCATATGCCATGAAAGAACAAATCAAATCTTCATAATGGGCAAGATTCAAGTCATTTTTGTTGACCTAATATGTTGCACTACATATACAGAAGCAATCCAAGGCAAGTGAGGAGGTGGAGCAGTCGTGAAAGAGGCAGAACCAATTGCAAAATTTCAAAGAAAAAGTGGTGATTGAATTATAAGCTACTGACCATCTCAAGCCGTCCTAACCTCACCAATTGATTGCTTGACGTCTCAGGAACATGTTACAATCAATAGCAAGCCTCCTCACATCCTAAAACACCTTGTAAGAGCATCACGGTTTTCCCTGTTTCTTGAAACTCGATTATTACAATTTATGCGTTATGAACACATTTTGATCATGTATTTCTGTTTGTTATCATGTTTACAATGTATTGGTATGCTTTGATTGAATTTTGAGTACAGATATGGGCATCTTCCATTCCTAGGGTTCCAAGCTTATTTTTGGGGCTTCTTAGTACAAGCCAAATTAGGGATGGATATGGATACCATGATGATCAGGGGTTAAAGCCCAGTTGATTCAGGGCCTCTAATGAAATTTATATCATGTTTGCTACAGTTTTAAAGTTGACAGGGTTTTAGCTACGAAGTCCCGTCTGTAGGTAAGAGGCTGGTTACCTAAGACGATGGTTGGGAGGAGGAAGATGATGCGTGGCGCTCCCTGGTTGGGCAGTTTGAACTTTAGCGCGTTTTTCCAATAGCCATTATTTTTCTTATATCATATTCTGTTTTTATTATATATACAAATAAGCAAAACAACTCAGTTGGCAGGCAGGGATTGGAAGTATGCATAAGGACCTGGGTTCGATCCCCAGGTCCCAACCTTTGTTCATATTTTTCTTCAATAGGTAATCCAGCACGCTACACATCAGGAGGTTCACCGTGTGCCATTAAGATCTGGCCATCAAACGCCTCCCGAGCCAGATCCAATGCCATTCCACTGAAGGCCTACCATACACCTCAGGTCAACGCATGCATTGAATCAGGCAAAGTCAAAACGGGCTGAGATTCATTTGGGCCCAAAATTCCATTAGTATACCCCCAACATTGCTATTAGACCCATATCTAAGCCTTTTCTATTTATTTCTTTTCTTTTAATCCTTTTAATTTTCTTTTAATCTTTTTAATTCACAAATTAATTATTTTTCATAAAAAAGTCATAAAATCAATAATTCACAAAAAATTAGGATTAGCTTTTTTTAAAATTATTTTTATCAAAATTAATTTAATTTAGTTTAACTTAGGAAAATTGTAATTTATTTTCATAAATAAAATCAAGATAGAAAATTAGGTTATCTCTTGATTTAATTTTATTTCCTCTTTTTCTCAAATAAATAAAAATACAAAAAATAGGTTTTAGAATAAATTAATTTATTTCTCTTAATTTAAAATTAATTAGAATTAGGATTTTCTTTTTAATTTAATGTTCTTTATTTTCTTAAAAAAACAAAAGCATGACAAATTTTTTTTCTTTCATCAATCGCAATTAGGTTTAAGTCAAGGGTCAAAACCCTAGTTGCCTCATATTTGATTCATCGCGCGCGTGTTAATTATTTTTGCCAATATTTTTGTAACTGTTCATGGTTTGTAATAGCTTAATTTAGAACTTTTTACTTATCGCTTTTCCCCGGGTTTTTGGCTATGTAACTAATCCCCCTCCCCGAAGCCTTGTAAGCGTAGATTTACTTTCTCGCATTTTAATTCCTGCAAATATTTAACTGTCTAGATGTATGCTAATAGGATTGTATGACAAGAATGCATGACAAATTAATACAGTTAGAAAACCCTAATATGCAAAGACAAATAACTAAAACAAATCACTCACACATATCACTCTTAGGGTATACTCTCACTTCGGTTGCCTTCGGTAAACGATCATTAAGTATAAGGTGTCTTAGTGGTTGACCTCCTGTCTAAAGAGATCAAATGTCCCGTTCGAATGTTGCCTCGAAAATGTTGCCTCGGAAATGTTTCCTCGGAAATGTTGCCTCGAAAATGTTGCCGAGAATATTATCTTAAGACTTTAGGGTTATTACTAAGATGTCCTAACATTGCTTTAGTGGTTGTACATCCCTTCCGAATTGACCCTTACAACTCCAACAACGGTGCTACCTATTTCTCAATAGTAGGATAGCGTTGTCTAAAGGAAACGAGAATAGAAAAGATCTTTTTTCGAGTAGGTAGATGCTAGTAGGTACTTTCTCAAATCAAACTTTTCACGCTTACACATTTCAAAACAATTTTGAAAACAAGTTTGTCACACCTTTGAGGACTGATACAAGGGGTATCACGAAGCAAAACATTTTCAAAATAAAGCACGTACACAAGCAATTTTTAAAAAAAAGGATGAGCAAGTACCTAAGAGCCCATGGAAAACCATGGATAGAAAGGGTGCTAACACCTTCCCTTTCTATAATCTACCCCCCGTACTTAGAAACATCTCGAAAAAAGGATTTTTCCTGTACTTTTTTCCTTTCCGATTGGATGAAATAAAAGTCGATGGCGACTCTTGCTTACCGCGACATTTTGCAAACACAAAATGCAAAACATAAACTAGTATTAAATAGTCGGTTCTACCACCATATCACAAAGGGTATTTAGGTAGGCCCTGCAAAGGTGAAAGCCATACAAGAGATATCGGCTCCTCGCACTGAGAAGGAAGTTAGAGGTTTCTTGGGACGCCTGAATTACATTTCTAGGTTCATTTCCCATCTAACTACTACTTGTGATCCAATCTTCAAACTCCTGAAGAAAGATCAAGTGGTAAAGTGGAATGACGAATGCCAGACTGCCTTAGAGAGAATCAAGGAATACCTTCAAGAGCCTCCAATTTTGATGCCTCCGATTGAAGAAAGAACTTTGATAATGTACTTAACAGTATTAGATAATTCAATGGGTGTGTGTGTTGTGGCAACATGACGAGTCTGGTCGAAAAGAGCATGCAATATACTACCTTAGCAAAAAGTTTATCGACTGTGAAACAAGGTACTCACTGCTCGAGAAAACTTGTTGTGCTTTGGAATGGGCTGATCGCCGACTGAGACAATATATGTTGACCCACACCACTTTGTTGATATCTAAGATGGATCTGATCAAGTACATCTATGAGAAGTCCGCCCTCTCCGGAAGGATAGAAAGATGGAAAATGATCCTGACTGAATACGATATCTAACACACGACCCAGAAAGCAATTAAGGGAAGTGTACTAGCTGATCATTTGGCTCATCAGGCTATGGATGACTACCAATCCATGAAATTTGAATTACCGGATGAGAATATTATGTTAGTGACTGACTATGAATAACCTGGACCGGATGAAGGACCTGAAGAAGGATCCCGATGGACTACGGTTTTTGATGGAGCCTCTAACGCACTTGGCAATGGTATTGGTGTTGTAATCATATCTCCCGAGGGCTGTCATACTCCTTTCACCGCCAGACTATGTTTCAACTGTACCAACAATATGGCTGAGTATGAAGCATGCATTATGGGTCTCAAAGCTGCTATTGATATGAGGATCAAGTCCTCGAGTGTTTTCGGGGATTCAACCATGGTTATAAGTCAAATCAAAGGAGAATGGCATACGAAGCACCCGGATCTCATCCTTTACAAAGAACATGTGTTGACATTGCTTCCACACTTTTAAGAGGTCACCTTTGAACATTTCCCATGAGAAGAGAACCAGTTAGCGGACGCGCTAGCTACTATGTCATCCATGTTCAAGATTAGATGGGACAATGAGGCTCCTCGGATCACTATTGAAAGGTTGGATGAACCAGCGTACTGCTATGAGATTGACACTGAAGAAGTAGCAGACAAAGCTTGGTTCTATGAGGTGAAAAGGTATCTCGAGGCTCAAGAATATCCTGAGGGGGCGTCTATCAATGATAAGAAGTTTCTGAGAAGGTTCTCAGCAAAGTTCATCCATAGTAATGGAATCCTCTACAAGAGCAACCATGACTCTAATTTACTTCGGCGCGTAGATAAGAGCGAAGCAGAGAGGATTATGGCAGATTTACACGAAGGTACCTTTGGAACCCACTCTAGTGGACACACCATGGATAAAAAGATCCTACGGGCAAGATACTATTGGTCAACTATGGAAGCAGATTGTTATCAGCATTCCCGAACTTGTCACAAATGCCAGATCTATGTTGATAAAGTGCATGTACCTCCTGTTCCCTTAAACTTCTTGACGGCTCCCTGGCCCTTTGCAATGTGGTGCATTGACATGATCAGAGATATTAGACCCACCGCTTCCAATGGGCATCGCTTCATCCTAGTGGCCATTGATTACTTCACGAAGTGGGTTGAGGCTGCCTCTTTTGCTACTGTTACCATGAATGTTGTGGCATTGTTTATCAGGCATAAGATGATTTGTCAGTATGGTGTGCAGAGAGAATCATTATAGACAATGGTACAAATCTCAACAATACAATGATCAACAAACTCTGTAAACAATACAAGATCCATTATCATAATTCTTCCCCTTACTGTCTGAAGATGAATGGAATTGTGGAGGCTGCTAATAAGAATATTAAGAAAATCATACAGAAGATGACAATGACATACAAAGACTGGCACAAGATGTTACCATTTTCTCTTCATGGTTGTCGTACCTCAGCGCGTACATTAATAGGGGAAACACCTTATTCTCTGGTTTTTGGTATGGAGGTTGTCCTACCTATTGATGTACAGATCCCTTCTCTAAGGATCATGAAGGATGCGAGTTTGAACAAAGACGATTAGATCCAGACTCGACTTGATCAACTGAATCTGATTGATGAGAAAAGGCTTGTTGTTATCTTTTATGGTCATATATACCAAAAACGAATGATCAAGGCTTTCAACAAAAAGGTTAAACGTCAAGTGTATCAAGTGGGTGATCTGGTAATCAATCGCATCATACTGCCACAAGGTGATCCTAGCGGCAAATGGACTCCCATGCACGAAGGGCCATTTGTGATCAAAAGCATATTTTTTGGTGGAGCCATGATTCTAACCATCATGGATGGTGACGACCTTCCTCACCCTGTTAATGCGGACATAGTGAAAAGATACTATGCGTAAATAAAGACCCGCTAGGTTGACTGGCCTAGGCAAAAATAAGGGCATCCCGGCAAACCAAAAGGGTTCAGGAAAAAATTAGGGATAAATACAAAAGATCTGTACACCCGGCAAGTCGAAAACCCGAAAGGGCGGCTTGGGCAAAAAAGGGTATCCCGGTGGACTGAAAACCCGAAAGGGCGGTCCAGGCAAAAATTAGGGATTTGAAGTGTATCACTATGTCCTATTGGATCACCTTGCGACCAGACTCCAGTATCAACTATCATAATTAAACGGTATCGATCAATCCAGTCAGCTTTGGACAAGTAGTAAAGTGATGAGACGCTCGAAGACAAAGGGGAAATAGTAGATTTGAAACTCAATGGGATTATTATACATAGCTGTTTTCTCTTTGTACACTATTTTGTATAGTTTTCACTCTCACGACGGCGTTCTCCTACTAGAACGTCAGCCTCTTTGTACAAAATGCCTGGTATAGGTGAACTTCAAAAAAAAATATCAATACAAATCATTCTTTGAAAGTACAAAACTGTTTGTTTTTCTTTTTCTGTTTTGTTTTGCAAAAACGTCCAATGACTTATTCTTGACATATGCATTTGAATAAGATTTCTATTCACAAATATTTGCATAAAAAACAGAAAGACGGTTGCTAATGACTTTAAGGAATGGGGCAAAGTCTAAAAACCATTTGCAGTTCCGGCAGTTACTCCCTCCAGCATGGTACAGGGGCAGAGACAGTTTGAGAAAAAGTCACCATTACATACGACCCCGTGACGTCCATGTTCCCCTCAGAACAGAAATAACCAAGTTCTGGTTTCTTTCTTCCCCAAGCAGGATTTACCTGCTCCAGCTGAAATCTGTATCCCCCAGCCGAACTTTATGATCTTAAATAGTTTATAACTTCCTCCTGGGTAAAGTTTATTTCTCCAACTGCAGAAGCTCATTCCCCAACAAAGTTTATTTCTCTACATCGGTAAGATCTTCCAACAATGCATCTTCCCTCCACAAAGTTATTCTCAAGCAGAGTCGATCCCCGCCAGAATATCCTCAAATAGAAAGAGGGAATCCCCAAAAAATCATATCCATTCATCATCCCCAATGGAAACGAAGGATTCATACATCATGGCATGCGCATCACATTGCAAACACCATAATCCCATTTGCTTTGAGAATATCATTATAATGCATTTCATACATCATGACATTGCATATGACTAACTCTTTTCCTTTTTCAGGGAAAAGATCAAATCAACAAACACCGTTGACTACTTAAGTGACCTGGTAGTCTTATCAAAAGTTACGTCTAACGAAGGGTTATTTCAGGATTTTCCTCAGAAAGATGTCCTCACAAGACCTTCTCTGGTTCAGTCAGATCGACACTAAGATCTCTCTGATTCCTACTCCAGTTGAAGATGTTCCAAGACTTTTTTCTGGTTCAGTTAAATCGATCCTAAGATTTTTCTGATTCTTATCCAGTCAAAGTTAATTAAAGACCTTCTCTGGTTCAGCCAGATCGACACTAAGATCTCCCTGATTCCTATTCAAGTTGAAGATATTCCAAGACTTTTGTCTGGTTCAGTTAAGTTGATCCTAAGATTTTTCTGATTCTTATCCAGTCAAAGATAAATCAAGACCTCAACTGGTTCAGCTTGAATCGACCATTGATTTGTTACTGATTCTTTTCCGGTAGACCTTTTTCTGGTTCAGTTAAATCGATCCTAAGATTTTTCTGATTCTTATCCAGTCAAAGATAAATCAAGACCTCTGCTGTTTCAGCTCGAATCGACCATTTATTTGTTACTGATTCTTTTCCGGTAGACCATTTTCTTATTCAGTTAAATTGATCCTAAGATTTTTTTTATTCTTATCCAGTCAAAGATAAATCAAGACCTCTACTGGTTCAGATCGAATCGACCATTGATTTGTTACTGATTCTTTTCCGGTAGACCTTTTTCTGGTTCAGTTAAATCGACACTAAGATTTTTCTGATTTCTATTCCATTTGGAGAAATTGCAAAGCCTAGAGCACGACCATATAACAGTTTAATCTTATTTCCCCAGTAAGTCGCTGTGAAGCCTGGAATACGACAAGATAGAAGTCAACCTTATTATCCTCAGCAAGTCACTGTGAAACGTGGATCCTGACCAGATAGCAGTTCACTTCCATCTCTTCAGTCAAGAGACGACTCCCCAGTAGAGTAATGGACAACTAAAGCTCCTAAGCTCTATTTCCCAAGATAGAGACCAACATTCCCCAACGAACTCCTCCTCGGGCAGAAGGAACAGGGATGCCCACAAAGATACTTCTTATGAAGTCAACACATATTTTTGATGGTATCTTTAAGCCCATCTCTGACGATTCTCCGTCATACTCCTTGGATGGCATCTTTAAGCCCATCTCTAGAAGTCTTCTGTCATCTTTTCCATATGGCATCTGTAAGCCCATTCCTGATATTAGTCACCAATAGTCTCACTTCGGACGAGTGCAAATTTTTGGGCACTCCAGTGTTCAATCATCTTCCACCCTCAGATCACGAAAGGTAAACAAGCCAATCTAAATCTTCAGGTTTAAGAAGATTGAACAGGGGAAGTTGTTGTACCCCAAAATTTTCCCTCCCACTTTCACTCAAGATATACCCTAGATGTTCTCAGTTGCTCAAGGTTGACAAAGGATTGACCAAACAATTCTCCTCATAAGGCAATGAACCCCCAACTAGGGATTCCATTTTCATCAAGATGGTTGAGCTTCAAGGATCCAAAATATTCTCCATTGTCCTAATATTCCCTCAAGGTCATCCATGCCAAGTTTCATGCCTTGCTCATCAAGTTTGCTCAGTCAATTGCTCAAGTATTGGAAAATCAATTGTGCTAGGTCAAAAGTCAATTGTGGCCCATGTACAGTCAAACTCAAGATTTTTGGTCAACATCAACATTTTGAAGTGATATTCATCATTTTATCAAGGGTTGATCATGATTCCTCAAGAAATGCCCCTAACTCATCAAAAGTCAAAATGGCAAATTAGGATTTCTATAGGAAAAGTCAACAAAACTTTGACCAGGATAACTTGCTCGTACTTTATCAAAAAATTTCCAACCAAAGCTCATTTTGAAGAGAATCCAATTCCCTACAACTTCTCTTCATCCCTCAAGTTCAAGAAATTCACCATTTGAAAGATACAAGTTCATACATTACAGGTCATTTTTAGAAAGTCAACAAAAGCCACTTTTTTCCAAGACCTTTTACATCAAGATAAAATTTTCAAATGCAAAATTGATCAAAAGAGGGATTGAAGTAGACATCTTGGGATTTCCAAAAAGTTCAAGATCATCATGAGATACAAATTGAGAAAGTTATGGCTTGCCCAAGTTGGGAAAATTTTGGAAATTTCAAGAATGGTGCATTGAGCAAATTTGGATTGTTGAGTCAATGGCCTAACTTTTTAAGATTTAAATATCTTCCTAAGGTCATAGAGGACCTCTAATATTATTTTTGCATGGCCTTGTATTTTATACCTATTTTTTACATATTTATTTTAATATATTTCACATAAATATAAAATAAATTATATAAAATATTTGGAATTGGGCTTAGGCATTTGGGCTATTGTTTTGACTCATCTTGAAGCCCACAATCAAGTGCAAATAGTGTCCAGGTTCACTCATCATCAAAATTGGCATGAAATCACACATTATGGCATTTTTTCAAATATGGATCATGGATTAAATACAATGTTTATGGCCATGATTATTTCCATTCAACCTTGTCCCCTCATTCTACCCTATATATACCTCATGTTAGCAAGCCAAAGACACAGATAGATAGCCTGAAAAAGCCACATGAAAGTTGTAAAAATCCACTAAAGTTATCAAAACTGAAACACGACTTGTAGGGATTTTCAACTCAAACCAGCAATCACACGTTACTCCTGAAGTTCCCAGAGACCAGATCAAATTGTTCCAAAATCTTGTAGCATCCCAGATCATCAGATCTTGATCTCACTGTTTGGTAAAATTTCATTGATCTCAAACTCCCAAAATACTTGATTTAAATCCATATTGATCATATATATATATATATATATATATGTGTGTGTGTGTGTGTGTGTGTGTGTGTGTGTGTGTGTGTGTGTTGATGCTAATATTTATGTGTGTTTGAACATATTACATGAGAAGCTAAGGTCCAGAATCAATCTATGCCATGGTTGACCGGCGTTAGGGCTTCAAGCTCGAATCTAGTGATGCGTGAAGATTTAGCAATTTTAGAGGCCATAATCGTGATAAGGAGACTTTTTTAAGGCAAATTGCATTGTTTGTTTTTCATTTTGTTTTATTTTTTCAGGCCATCCCACGGAGAAGACAGTGGAAACCACCGGCTCCGATGGTTGGACTAGGCGGCTCTAAGTCAAAGGGTTGGCATGGCTTTTGTTCATGATCCCATTGGTTGGATCCATACAGCAATTCCTCTCTTCGCTCGCGATTGGTCCATTTGAATAATACAGGGACACACTGAAGGGCGTGCATGACAACTTAGCCATTTGATTAATTTTCATATTATATTGTTTCTTTTTGTTTATATGCATGAATGAGTAGGATGACCGGATGGTAAGAGTGCAAGCGTGTGAGGAAAAGGACCTGGGTTCGATCCCAGGTCCAGCAGTTTTCTATTTTTCTTAACATTTCTTGAAGGATCCAATGAATTGCATCTCCATATGTCTATCATACATCTCCAGATCTTGGCCATGAAACATTCACCAACGTGGATCTAACGCATCAGATGTGTGCAGGCCACCATGCACCCCTTCAGCTTGGACATACAGGATCCAAAGCCAACTTGGGCTATCTTTTGGGCCCAACGTTTTTTTAGAATAGCACCCCCCCTGTTTATTACTTAACCCCAGGCCCATTTGTCTTATTTTAGTATTTTTTTTTTTTTTTTTTGCTTTCAATTATTTAATTAACCATAAAAATCAGAAAAAATAACCAAAAATATTAGATTAGTATTTTTTAATTAAACTAATTTTGTAAATAATTTAATTAAATATTTTAACTATTTTCTTTAATTTAAAATGAAGTAGAACTTAGGATTTAATTATTTTCCTTTCATAATAAAAAAAAAACTTAGATTATTTTTCTTAATTAATTTTCATTTTTTAAATAGAATTTAGGATGTTTAATTTAATTATTTTCTTAATTAAAACAAAAAATCAAACAAATAATATTTTTTTACTTAGACTTTTTTTAGGTTGTTAGACGCTTCTTTCCATTTTTGCGCGCGACTATTTCATTCTCGCATCTTTTATAATATTGTAATTGCTTACGGTTGTAATAGTTTAGGACTTAAATTTCCACACTTTACTTTTCGTCCATTATTATATATCTACACCAAAGCCCTGTAATAGTGTAGGAACCTTTATTTCTCGCTTTTTTTTTACATTTTTGTATGCTTGTATATAATTGCTAGTAAGTAGGAGTGCATGACAAGATTAATCAAATTAATCGTAGATCATTAACTTCAAGATAATAAACTGAAAAAACACACTTCTCACACTTGCATCCTTAGGGTATTCCTCACTCGGTTGCCTCGAAAATGGTCATGTCCCTAAAACATAGGGATATCTTAGCGAAGACCCTCGGTATAAAAGTCATCATAAAAGATCATGGTCCCTAAACCTCCCTCGAGTTTCCTTTCGGTAAATGATCTTGTCCCACGATGTTGCCTATATGATGACAGTTCCTCCGAAAAGCTAAGATATCCTTACATGTTGCCTTCAATGACCATAAGCGCCCCTTTCGATTGTCCCTCAACATCCAATGACAGGGCTACCTACTCAATAATAGTAGGATAGCACTGTCTAAAGGAAAGGAGGAAAAGAACATCCTTTTTCGAGTAGGTAGATAATTGTTATGTACTTGCTCAAGAACAACTTTTTCACACTTACACACTTTCAAAAACTACTTTCAAAAAACGCTTTATAACACTCTTGAGGACTGATACAAGAGTTACCATAAAGCAAACAAAAAACTTTCAAAACACACAAACACACAAACAGTTTTCAAAATGAGCAAGTACCTAAGAGCCCGTAGAAAACATGGGATTGAAAGGGTGCTAACACCTTCCCTTTCCATAATCTACCCCCTTACTCATAAAATCTCGAAAAAGGTCTTTTTATATTCTTTTCACCCTTTCCTTTGTTGGATAAAAGAAAAGTCGGTGGCGACTCTTGCTTACCGCGTCATTTGCGAACAAAAAATGCAAAACAAGTATTAAACAGTCGGTTCTGCCACCGTATCACACACCGTCACTTTCTAATCTTCATGATGTATTTCATACATCAAAATTGAGGAGTTACATTCTGGATCGTTCACGTGTAATTCAGATGGATGAGGTACATGTGAGAGATAACATGACTGTTGAAGCATTAACATTGAGAATAGACGGTCGTGAAGTGAAGCAATTGCAAGTTAAGGATATTTTCTTAGTGAATGTGTTATAGGATGGACCAGCCAGTGAAAGTTTGACTTGGGAGCGTGAGAATCATATTGGAGAGTCATATCCGACTCTGTTTCCCTCAGGTAATTTCCGAGGGCGATAATTCTTTTGGTGGGGGAGAGTTGTAACACCCTAAATTTTATATTTATTTATTTAATGAATTATTTGGAGTATTACGAATAATAAATGTTTTATATGATTATATGTGTTATGTATTGGCATGTGATTGCTTATGATGTGGGACATGTAATGCGGATTATGATGATTAGAAGTATTAGAATGATTACCAAATAATTTAGTAATTATTTGGATTATTATTGAGAATATAATAATAAGAATAACTATTTAAATGGTTATTTTAATTAGAGTGGTGTGTTGGTAATTAGAAGAAAAAGTGAGGACATGGCGGTAATTTGGGGTTGGTTACGTAAGGGAAATTGAGAAAGATATTAGGGGTCCTTTGTGATAATAGAGAAATAAAGAGAGTTATAGGATTCATTTCGTGCTATCGAAATATTTGGAGAGGAACAAGAGAAGAGGCTAGGGCACAGAGATTGGAGGAGATCACCGTAAGAGGCACAAAGAACATAATCAATCACTCAAAACAATAAAGTAAGGGGTTTTTATCTGATTATTATGTTTGATCTAAGTGGTAGATAGATGTAGGATTTTGCCTTAGGTATTGACAATGGTGATTTGGTGTTGTTGTGGTGGAGAATTGATGGGATTATGATGATTCTTGACCCGTAATTATGGTATAATTGATGTAGTATACCAAGTTGTTGTTAGATGATGATTCCCAATGATTAGATAGTGTTTTAGGACCTGCCACATGATGAAATTGCATGGAAAATTGGTCTGATATAGTGCAGAATCCCAAATAGGAAAACTGTGTTCATAGAAGATTGTCGGGTGACGGGTCCTGTGTCGCTGGGAGACGGTGTTTTTCTAGGAGAAGATGGGGAGAACCAAGGAAGGAAAATGGAGTTTTGGTATCTGTAATGTGTCACCGGGCGATGGATGGGTTTCGTCGGGCAATGGTTGGCAGAAGTAGAAGGTTGGACTGAAATCTTGAAATAGGCATAACTTTTGTTCTAGAGCTTAGAATGAAGTGTCGTTCGAAGATGTGTGTAGCTAACATAGTATGATATAATTAGATGAAATAAAATGAAGATTT
This sequence comes from Vicia faba, assembly GCA_948472305.1. Lineage (NCBI taxonomy): Eukaryota > Viridiplantae > Streptophyta > Magnoliopsida > Fabales > Fabaceae > Vicia > Vicia faba. Next base: position 1,329,069,280 of record OX451736.1, on the reverse strand, counting down.
AGGAGTATATTTATAAGATCTAAGTTAGGTTAAGAATAGGTTCCCCGTATTGAATCACAATGACAATTTGTTTAACTATGATGATATATTGCTATTATGATTATGTGATGACGTTATGATGATGTTTTGATAACATGAGTATATATGATAATTACATGAGTATACATGATGATGTTTTATGTATGATGTTGATTAATACATTAATGATGATATGTATGACAAGTTGTGGTCGTTTATATTTCTTGTTGCGCGTCATGCATTCATGGGACAACTTTGGTCCATTTTGATGAATTAGGATGTCGTCCAATGATTTGGTCTCAATCCAATTGTGTGGATTTGGGATGTTTGTGATTTTCTCCGGTTCCAAGTGGGAATCGATCCTATGAGTGGGCTCTTTGGAGGGTGATGGCCTAGTGTCCATCAAAATGAATTGGTACCACATGCATGAGTCTTTGTCCTTGCACTACATCTTATATGCCATTGCATGGTTCTTAATTTGATGATGTTGTATTGTGTTGATTGAGCTTGGAAGATGAATTTGTTGAATCCATTATGGGGATACTTTTGGTCTATTCTATTATGTCTATTACTTATATCATATAATGATTGTCATAAACTCACCCTTTCTGCTTGAATGTTGCCTCTACATGGGTAACTTGTAGGTAATCAAGAGTAGTCCCTAAAGGCTTGGAAGAATAGATTTGTAGTGTGATTTATTTTTGTTGAGTCTATAAGGTCTTGCTCTGACATGTAACATCAGGGACGGGAACACTTTATTTTGAAAACTATTTTGTTCTTGTTTTGTTATAACATTTAAATTGTTTCCATGGAGTTTAAATTATGTTGAATTATGAACCATGAATCATAGGGCACTATGAAGTGTTTTTAGTGAAACTTGTTTGAACTTTGATTCTGCTGCGAGTATGTGAAACATTGATAATGCAAATGTCATGAATAATTTTTAAAACCCATGTTATGGAGTAAGACTAGAACGTATGATTATTTCACGAATAAAATGTGATGCCCTTTTGTTGTATTACTCTGATATTATTTTAAATAATTATGAATATTCTATTGGATTTAGAAGGGTGTTACAAACGGCATTGGAAACGAACAAGGCAGAGGGAGGTCGTTCATGCGGGGAACATCGTGACCAGAGGGAGGTGGATGTGTCACAGACAGTGGGGGCTTGGTCGGAGTGTGCGGAGGTCGGAATGGATAAGGTGGTGGTGCGGTTTTTCCTTTGGAGGGAAGAGGATGTTTAAATCTCTTCTTTGGTTTTTTGAGAGTAGAGAGAGTATTTGAGAGCTTTGAATGTGAAATTTGGTAAATGAATCCAATGTTGTGAAAATAGTGAGGAAAAATCAATTTATAGTCCTGACAATTGCACCTTGGTTTGGGCCAAGAGAAACCCCAATCAATTTCTTCACAAAGCTGAATTTTCAGCGTCAGCAAACGCGGTCAAACTGAAAATCCGCAAACTCAATGATAATCGGTGCATAATCTCAATGTGAGACCAACAACAAAATCATAGATGACAAAAGTTGTGACGTCGTTACGAAATAATGGAAGCGATACAATAAAAATTGAGTGAGTTATGAATTTTTTAGTGGCGAGAATATAACACTGACAGTGTGTTTTTCAGTAACGCAAAATTTTTCATTGTTCGGTTTGAGAAGCGAGCCATCAAATGAAGTCTTCGGAGCTGAATCCAAACTCGAGCTCTGAGGAAAACTTGTAGCCAACATCATTTGTGAAATTATGCCACAAGAATCATTTTGATATTATAAAAATTGAAGAAGTTGTGATTTTTACAATATCGAGAAATGGTGGAATAAAAATCTGGTTAAACACAAACATTTCTCTAGTAATTCGCATTTCCGAGGGTTTCCTTAAAGAATCAGTCCTCAACCTGAACATACGAACTAAATATGACATCAAGACAGATTTTTTGCCGAAAGAATCGCTCAAAAAAGTTGTGTTGGATTAAAATATCCAGCGTCAACCTTAGGGATTCGAAGGGCTTAACATCACACCCATGGGCGCTTAGTAAACTAGGTGCAGCCCCTGAAAATGCTCGTACTATATGGAAATAAAGTTGCACCTTGGCTACAAGCAATTTCTTTTAGCTCAGTGGTAAGCGCTTGATCCTACAAGTGGTATCAGGGCATGATCATGGGTTCGAATTCCCCCGACTGACACTGGGGAGGAGATTGTTGGATTAAAATATCCAACGTCAACCTTAGGGATTCGAAGGGCTTAACATCCCATCCATGGGCGCTTAGTAAACAAGGTGCAGCCCTTGAAAATGCTAGTACTATATGGAAATAAAGTTGCACCTTGGATACAAGCAATTTCTTTTAGCTCAATGGTAAGTGCTTGATCCTACACGTTAAACCGGGCGAATGTTATGAATTTTTGAACATAAAAAATAACAGTTCAGCACACTGTTTCCACTATATTTTCAATGTATCTTTTCAAAGTATCTGCACATTCCGAGATCTTCCTTACTGAATCAGCTTCTGAGCCGAACATACAAAATGAAGATGGTATTAAGACGATTTTAATGCCTCAAGAACCACTCTAAAATAGTATTCAAATCAGAAGTTATGAATTTTTTATTACTTGCGAAATGGCGGATCATCAATTAAATTCAATGCATTGTCTTCAAAGACTTAAACTTCTCAAAGATCTTCTTCACAAAGTTAGCCTTCGATCCGAACACGAGAAATGATAAGAAACTCAAGACGATCTCAATGCTCGAAGAATCAACTGAAAACATCAATCAGATGAAAGTGACGAATTTTCGAACACCAGAGAAGCAAATAACCAGTCATTTAATTCAAATACCGTTTTAGGGAAATCAGATTCATTGGAGACTTTCTGCACATAATTGGCTTCCGGTCTGAACAGATGAAATGAATAAATTACTGAGACGGTTACAATGCCCTAGGAACCATTTCAAAACAAAATCCTAATTTCAAGTTGCAAATTTCTAAGCTCAAACAAGCAAAAACGATGTTTCTGGTTTGCACCGTCTCAAATTCGCTGAAACACTTGATTCCTCTGCAATTCAGGGTGTGTTGAAATACATAAAAACTTGACATGATTATGGCTTGACTGATTATTGATTTTATAGGTTACAAAAAGTGAATAACACCTTTAAACCTTGAAAAACCATAGTTTTGTCTTATTACTACCTTACAAAACAACCTTTTTATGTGTAGCTTCCGAAAATAAATGCCTTGACCCCATGACCATTTACTGATTTATGATTCATGCAATGTTAGATGACCTAATAAGAAGTATGTACGTGAAGGATGCAAGATGCATAAGCCAGATGTTTTGAATGAAAGGGGTAGGACAAATTTGGGGTATGACACTGTTGAAAATATCTGTTTAACTTGGGGATTAACCACTTCAAGTTTCTATTTGGAAAGAAGACTAACTATTTCTCTCTGGTGTTTTCGGCTTTGTTATAAGTTAGCATGAAATTTGATTTTACCTTGTATTAAGGGGTTCAAGAGTTCAACTTACTAAAAGCTCTTAAGAATTATTAGATACTCCTAAGATCAAGTTTTAGAGATAAGGTTAGTTCACTTCATTTCGATTGAACCTTTATAATTCTGGTGTTACTTCTCTTACCCTAAACTTTTTATTGTGCTTATTTATCTTTTCGCTGCTAAATTATTAAAACATTTTCAAAATGTTTTTAAACTCAAAAAAATAATTGAAAAAGTTTTTAAAATAACTATTTTTCTGAAACACGCAATTCACCCCCCTCTTGTGTGTGGAGCCACCTGTCGAAAAAGTGGTATCAAAGTCTAACTTATGTTCAAGGACTAATCGTCTCAGAAGGTAGATAACTTCTAACACATTTTTAAATAAGAGATCTTTCCTAAAGACTCCTCCACCATTTAATGGTGCTAGCTTTGAAATATGGAGAGCTAGATTTATAATATTTATTCAAAGTATTAATCGTGAATTATGGGAAACTCTAATTAATGGTCCCTTTATCCATACTCATCAAATAAATCGAGAAGTAATAGATAAACTAGATTCCCATTGGACCATATAAGAAAAGAGAAATTTATAAAATTGATTTCAAAACCATTTTTTTGTTGATGTCTTAGATGATAGGAAACTTATTTATATTCATAATTGCAAAACTGCCAAGGAAATGTGGCATACTCTACAAATGATATATGAAGTTTCTCCAAACATCGAGCAAGAGGAAATGAACTCACAAGGGGAAAAAGATCAAGGTGTGTTTTTCACTATTTTTCCAAATTTAGAAATATTAGAAATTATATTAGAACATGTTTTGGGTCGGCCATATCCTCAGGGGTCCGACCCCACCTTCAGAGATCTGACCATCATAAGGGAATAACTCTTCAGATTGATTCGATCCAGGCATGTTCCTTTTCTGAACCGGTCACCATAAGGCGTGACATCCCTGATCTACCTCAAGTGTTTACTAAAGCTTCTAGAAAATTCACCTGACTCTTGGACCTTCAATAATTTAGAAGCATGAGATCTATCATTCCAACGCATCCAACGGTCCTCTGCATTTTAGGATGAAAAGTTAGCAAGTTAGTTATTTCACTCCCCTATATATGCGAATGACGCCATTTCATGTAATAAGTTTCAAACACAATTTTAATACTCTCATTACCTTTCACACAATAAATTGAGCGTTCGAGTGCTAACCTTGTAGGTACACCCTGAAGGTTCATTGAAACACAAGAAAGGGGGTTGAATTAGGTTTCTAGAATTAAATATTTTCGAACACCTAAATGATTGGTAAATTACCAATTGTACTAATTTTCTTCTATAGTAATAATAGGGTAATTCCCGAAATATCAATCTCGAGGACTGGGTGTAAGTATCGATTTAAGTTCGTGGTTCCATTAAAAAAAACATAAATTGGGGTTGGGTATGGAAATTATCACTTAAAAATAAGCAGTATTATAAATTGGTTTTTTCACAGATATGAGTTACATGTTAGGGTAAAATGTATAGTTTGCCCTATAATAACCTTGAATCCCGATTTCTTCAACAAGTTCATGATATTCAATTACCAGATCTCTAGTTTATTTTCCCCTAAGTCCTTAGTGGGAAAACCTTTAAACATTCATCCTAAACCTTAAGTCCTTAGAGAATTAGGATGAAATCAAGCATCCGTGTTATTATTAATTAATTGGTAACTATAAGGTATCCCTAGTCCTAGGTGATATCTACTATAGTCTAATCGTACAAAAACCTTAACAATTATGGTCCAGCTGATTGTTAACCGTAAATCAATCCTTGTTGGTCCGACAAGGAAAGCATTAAAAATGTTGAACGATCAAATTGAAAATGAAAAACTACTGCACTAAAGAACTTAGAACTCTAAATCGTTGGCAGAATCAAATCAGGGACACCTCCTAGCATTAGAGGGTTTAGCTACTCATATTGTTCAAAGTAATTTCAGAATAAAAATTAGACATTACAAATTACTTGTGAACTTTGATCTTCAATTTCTCCCGCTCATGAAAAGATTATGTTCTCTAACAACTTTATATTCTTCAATCTTAAATCGTAGAAATTTTCCGCTGGCAAAAAGTCCCTTAATTCCTTGTGAAAAATAATGTAAATAGTCACCATTCATTCAGATCGGTTAGGAATACTCAAAATTCCCCTACAGCTTAACATATGGACAAAATAGGAGAAAGTCGGGAAATCAGCGTCCCGGGCCAACACCGAAGGTGTGAAGAAAACACAAGAAATTGGGGGTTTAAATTGGGTTTTCCTTTCTTAACAAACTTTCGTTTCTTAACTTTGTTTTGTTAAGTGATGCTTTTCAATGTGTTGTAGAAGCATAAAAAAAATTAAAAATAAGCAGAAGTAAAGAACACTTGATATATCCTGGTTCACTTGAGAAATCCTCAAGCTAGTCCAGTCCACCCTACCAAGGTTCTTTCTCCTTGAACTCAAGGACTTAATCAAGTATACCTAAACTGATTACAATCTGCATAGACAACTGTTGTGACTAACAACCACTAAGACCACCATCTTAGTCTTCTCAAAGCTTCTCACCTAACCAGTCCTTTGAGGAACACGTTACCTTCTAAAGCTTCTGACCTAACTAGTCCTTTAGAAGAAACACAAAAATCCTTCCTAAAGCTTCTGACCTAACCGGTCCTTTAGAAGGAACAAACAACTGTTTGTTTTTACAAGGTTTGTTTACAAGAGACTGTTTCTACACAAGCAAGTTTAATCTCCATTAAGTACATCACAAGATCCTAATACACACTAAAATATTACATTGTATTATAGCTTTAATGTGTGTTCTTCTTTTCTTCAAGTAGCTTCTTCACAGACAACAACCCAAAGCACTTGAATCATTGAAGTCTTCTTCTTCATAAACTTATGAAAGCTTTGATGATCTTGATATAGTAAAGAGAATAAATTCTTCATCTTAATTCTTCTTAGAACATTCTAGGCAACAACCCTAGTTCTATTTAGTTCAACGGACACTTTAAAGCACAACATTAATGTTGTGGATTTGTAATTGGAGCTTCTGTGATCATCTTCATTATCTTTTGCGGCTTAGCAAGATTCTTGAAGTATATGAAATTAAGCACATTATGAATCAATGACTTCATTGCTATCTTATAATTATCAACAACATGATTTAAGAATCATTTTGATAAAAGTTGTTCTTATTGTTGTTATAGTGGTTGACAATTCTGGTTGTGTTCCAATAATGACATCTTTCATTTGAACATTGAAAACCCATAACATTTTAAGCATATGATATTTTTCTTATTGTAGCGGTAGAAATGTTAAGACTAAGCCATTGGATTGACTTAACTCGTACAGATTAAAATAAAAGAGCTAATAACCCAAAAAAATGGGAGAGAATCTAAGTACGGAGATTGGTTATGAAAAGGGAATTTATTAGCACCCTAAACATCTAGGATACTCCACAGGAACCTCTTTGAAAATTTGTGTATTTTTGTTATAAGTGTTGTATATAAAAATAGATGGTGGAGGTGAGAAGAGAAATATTTTTTATAATTTTTGCACCCGCTGCAGTTGCGAACCTTTAGTGCCTATGTACCACCTTTCGTGAAATAGGGGATTAGGGTACTCGTAGTTCACCTTTAAAAATTTTAAAACACAGGTGTGTTGCTTAATTTTAAGAGAAGAGACATCATCGTCATGTTTTAGTGGAAGAACATACTTACTACCGACGATTATGATAAAGGAGAATTTGCATCATCTCAAAGTTGAGGATATAACTTGGATTTTAAAATAAACAAAGCTTCACTCAACACCCAAGTGGAAAATATCTCACTTCACTATATATTGAAGAAGTATAGTAGGTCGCATCACTACAAGGATTGACAAGAGTCTAATCTTTTGAGAAAATTTTGAAATAAAAAGCCAAAGTGGAAAAATGATATGAATGAGGTTGATTGACTATTAGTCATCAAATGTCTAAGTATGATTAAGTTGGTTAAAGTTTGATTAAGAAAATGTTTTTGAAAATGCATGGACATAAGTCCAAGTTTATTGTAAAAGCGGTTTAAGTTAGAAAACCATAAGATCTTTGAAAAGGATGGAGAATATTTTTGAAATTAAAGAATATGGGAGGAGATCAAGTGATTATCCTAAAGCATAAGGTAATTAGGTAGCGTAACGGATGTATACAGAGAAATTCTCAATCACAGACAAAGCATATAATCAGAATAAGCTGCACACAAAGAAAAAAACAACCTAATGTCTTAGGGTAACCCCCCAACAACTCCAGACAAAATAACAAACAAACTCATAAGATCCCAAGGGTATCAAGGCTTCTAATCCTAAGTCCAAGAGGTCCACAACTCCATGATGCCAAGGATAGTAATGAAATAGTCCAAGTAACCTTAAATTTTTTTTTATTGTTCAAGTTGGTTATTAAGTATCTTCAAAAATAAAATGAAAAGCTCAAGCAAGCAAAAATTAAAATGACATAAAGATAAATTCTCAAGTGAGCAAAGATAAAAATGACATGAAATATAAATGCCAAAATAAATTGTATATAAAAGTAAAGGCATAAAGTAAAAGCATAAAATAAAAGTCAATTGTTAGTGAGTTAGGAATTAGAGGTTAGTTGAATGACTATCTTGAAACTTGTATTTGAAAACTCATTAGAAGATTGATAAAATCAAAGCTTCTCAACAACAAGTTTCATTTGCTTTTTGTCAAGTATATCATTCATTTTTAAATTCTCGAGATAACAACATATGATCAATGATGTTTAAGTGATTCAGTTAGACCAACTATTATGAAGATTCATTAGAGAATTGAAATTACCAAAGCTTCTTAACAATGAATCTCAAGGTTATTGGATCAAAGGTTTAAAATTAAACATACTTGAGATTACAAACATGGGTTTGGGCTACGAATGATCATTTCTCAAATCGGGACAAAATTTAGCGCTATGTTAAGCAATCGTAAGTGGACTTATGTAGAAGTCACACCTATTTTAAGGCCGTTCAATAGAAATCTATGTACCATATGTTTAGAGAAATGATATGTAGATCATTCTCCAACAACATGTAGAACAAGTAAGAAGGGGATGAGATGAAGAAGGAAAACAAATATTTGAACCAAGGAATTTAATCAAATTATCATTAAAATCATCCATCCATTTTGGTGGAGTTAAACTCAACATCCAAGATCCAAAGATGTTAATGAAGCTCATGATATAAAATCACATAATTTAAGGTCAATTAGAATATATACAAAAATAAAATTGCATTTAATAAGCAAAATAGAATGAGAAAAAATATTTTTAAATTGTTTTTGTAAAGTGAAAATAAAAGGGAAAATAAAAAAACCATATTAAAAGTATCAAATAAAAATTAAAAGAATCTATAGAAAAATCAGAAATGATCTCAAGTATTTTTACAAACATTTTGGTAATTTTTTAAAACGGAAAAGTGTTTTTAAATTATTTAAAATCACTCAAATATGTGAAAAAATGATTATAAAAAAGTAAAAATCAGAATAAAATTCTAGAAAAATTCTAGGAAGTCAAGAATAAAGAAAATAAATTTTATGAAGTTTTTCAGAATTTAAAAATATCAAAAAGTATTTTTATAACAATTAAAAAACAAGTTAAACAAAATAAAAATCATAAGAAATATCAAATCTGAAAATAAAATCATTTAAAGATAAAAATCAGAAAGAGAATATTTGAAAATAATTTTGTGATGTTTTTCATAATTTTTGGATCAAAAATGAATTTTCTATGATTTTTTAAAGTTTAAAATAATTAAATGTAAAAATTAGAAAATAAAAATAAAGTCAAAAAAAAATATGGACCATTGGATGAGAGCTAAAACACGTTAGTAAACAGATCCAAAGGATCTGGCGCACTGTGCATATCATGGTCTATTTTGAAAATCACACTAAATTATTTTTTAATAATTAAAAGCAACTTAAAATCTGACACGTTGGATGGAGTCTGACTAATGAAAGTAATTAAATCCAAGGGTTCTTAAAACGCGCGTATGGTAATGCAAGCACACTGGATAGGATTCAAAAAAATTACATGTCACACTATCATTGGTTGAAGCATGACACGTAGGTCGTCTTCAACCTCCAGACACCCTAGATTGGAGTTCCACAAACTATAAAGTTAGTTAACCAGAACGGTACCATTAGATTTGTCTCTACAAGACAATTCTAATGGTACCCCTTGTGACAAATTTATATAAGCTGAGCAAGGCTGAATTAAAAACAAAACAAGAAAAAATAGCGAGCACGAAAATCGTAGGTATCTCTCTCAATTCTCAATGAAAATGAAAATTGTAAGTAGTATGAGAATCAGACCGATGAGTAGACTAGAATAGAGATTTATTTGATTTTATTTGGTTGAGAATTCTAGCTGAATGAAGTTCACCAAAATAGCTCTCAAACTTGACTTCGGTAGCCTAATTTAGGTCTGATTCTTGAAGGTAAGAGTATGGTTAACTTCAGAGAAGTTCATTGAAGCTAACTGAATGGAGCTTTTAGTGTTTTGAGGCGAGAATGAAAGTAATCAGAATTTCAAATTCAGAGTTCGTAAGGGATCTGAACCGAGTGATTTTGGCTATTAAATCTTGAGAAAACGAGAGGAGTGAGGTCCCCTATTTATCGGGAAGTAAATGGTGCAAGAAAATGAGAGGAAAATTTAAGTTTGGAGAGAAATTGGATGGAGCCCGAAAGTGGAAAATGTGTGACTCCATGTGCATCAAAACTCAGCCAACTCCTGCGTTTTGATCCTTAATTCAACTTTGGTAACTTTGTTAAACATGTTTAAATGAAAAACGCGTGCTAATTTGTTGTTTAGAAGCTGAATTATGGATTTCAAAATCTGACTTCGAGTAAAAATACAGTTTCAAGTAGCTGACTTTGAACTCATGGTGTGCATGATTTAGGAAGCCCAAGGACTTGATTCTTGATGCATTGGAAAGATCAGGCAACATTCTTTATAATGTGCCAAGTAAGAATTCATTTGGATGCTTGAGCTAAAAGTTCTGCTTGGTCAAAATTAGGAAAAATGCGTTGACTTTCATACTAAGAAAATTTCTAAATTTTTTCTTCAAAATTGACCTATAAAGTTTTGATTCCATAAAATGTCTTCCTTTAAAGTTGAGATTTGATCATTAATTCTAGATTGAATTGGACTCCCTAAATAGTATTGTGAAACTTATATCACTAAAAAATTCCAAATATTGAAAAGGTAATGTTCTTTTGAATTTGATGAAAATCCATGAGGTGACCTATAATCTTTTGAACTCAACAAGCATCTTGAAATCATTTACAAGCTTTGCACCAAAATAGAGTTAAATTTAACATCCTTAAGATAATTGTGAAAAAAGAATGAGCTCGGGATGATAAAAATTGACCAAGCTATGATCCTCTGAAGTCAGATAAAATAATATGGTGGCCTATCTAGAGGGCTTGTAATCTTTCTCAACAATTAGTGATCTTCCATATAAAATTTGCTTGAAACTCTTTAAGTTATTTGTTAATAACCATTTAAAGAGAAACATATCTTTAGAATTACTCAAAAAGCTCAAAATATGAACAAGATATAGTCCTTAGAAGTTCAAAACCCTAGCTCATAAAGCATCAAAATGACTTGGAACCCCTTTCAACTTTTGACAATATTTCTTACACAATTTCCTTTTCTATGTTAAGAGAAGTTGTTATAGATGATAATAAGAACCAATAGAAACAATAATAACTTCCAAATGTTAAAAATTGAGAAAATTATGCACTTGTAATCAAGGAATCAAGAACTTGTCATATTAGGTCAAACTTCTTGAATCAATCTTGCATCTCTTGACTTTCCTTAGCAAAGTAGAGCATGATGAGACATAGTAGGATTTGAAATCATGTTGTCTTGAAACAAACACAAAGATGAAGCTTAAATATCAATGAAGATTTTTTAAATAAGGCATGGAAATAAACTCATGAACCTATGGATCAACCTGATGAAATGTGTTATGCCATCATCTATAATGCCAACATCCATAAAGCAAATATAGATACATTGTATTTGTTAGTTAAAAGTCAATAGACATAATATAAACAAATCAGGGTGTTTGGTGTTCCCACATAAGCAAACCTAAAGATTGTAAGAAGAACCAAACCATAGTTTATGATCTTGATATGATTGGGTTGACATTGAAATGACAAGAGATCTTAGGGGCAAAAATTGGGGTATAACAACTACCCTTATTTAAGTGTCTTCTATTAGAAGATACAAAGGTTAAAATCTCCGTCTCAATGCGATTGAAGATATTTAAATATAAAACAAACCCTATTTTTACCCCTAAGATGCCATGAAATGCTTATGATCATGCATGCAGATAAACAAATCCAAAGGTGACACAGGACACCACTGTGGATGCGGGGGAAAAAAATAAAGGATCAAAAGAAAATTCAACCAGGAAAATAAATCACCAGTGAATAGAAGACTCAACTCTACTGGGGTAAATACCAAAGAGAAGATAAGGCATCATCAACTAAAAATATTGAGGAAAAAGTAATGGATGACAAAGATCGACAGATAACTGCTAATTACCCACTCATTGAGAAGATAGCAAAAAAGTAACGTTGACTCATAGGGCAAAGAAACGGTAAGATAATACCGGTAAATACCAATATTAAGGTAGGTAACAAATGATTAGCATCAGTACTTACGACTGGAAACAAATGAACTTCTTTAGAGCATAGTGAATCTCAACGACGAACTATCTCCCATAATGAGGAGACCACCATCTATTGGAAAAATATCTCAACAACAAACTATCTCCCATAATGATGAGACTACCATTCATCGGAGTAAACAAATCTCAACAAAAAACTATCTCCCATAATGACGAGACTACCATTCGTTGGAGTAACAAATATCAACAACGAACTATCTCCCATAATGACGAGAGGACCATTCATTGGAGTAACAAAACTCAATAACGAACTATCTCTCATAATGACGAGACTACCATTCATTGGAGTAAAAGATCTCAACAATGAACTATCTCCCATAATGACGAGACTACCATTCATTGGAGTAACAAACCTCAACAATGAACTATCTCCCATAATGTCAAGACTATCATTCATTGGAGTAACAAATCTCAACAATGAACTATCTCCCATAATGAAGAGACTACCATTCATTGGAGTAACATCTTCTCTGGCATTAACAGGCTTACTGGGGAATAACAAGTTGCTCAAATAAAGAGATCGCCGCTTGCTGTTTTGAGAAGGAATTGCAATAATGCAACTGGGGAATGAATTTTGACTTCCTAGGAAAATACCAATGTATTCCTGCTGAGGAGATTAACTCTTCTCTTGCAAAATGAATGCACATTCTTAATCCAGGGCTCAAAGACTACAAAAATCAAAATAACAATGTTGCCGGGGACCGCGAATTCAAGCCAGAAACAAAACAGAGTGAGACCCTCAACCAAGACATTATCCAATGAGTAATAAACTCAAATGGGGATCAACTTCCATCCAAATAATGAGTTGGGCAGGAAGGCTAAAGAAAAATTCTTCCACGAGGGATAACTTAGTGGGGAAATTGAAAGGATATACACTTTCTTCTTAAGGTCGACAACCTATTGGAAATAGAGTAACATAAATCTGTAAATAGGGAAATATGTCAACCAAAGTAATAACAAATGCAAATGAGAAATGGATTTTTAAATTCAACTATGCATGATGTATGTATGAATGTATGCTGACGAAACAGACACGCTGAATTGAGGATAACCAGACAAAACCAACTTGGACAAAAAATAAAACTCGGCTAAATCACATATAGGATGAAGATTCCACAAGAGAGTAAGAAACAACCGAGGAAACAAAATCCTACTTCAGGGTTTAACTCCACTGGGAAGAAACATAGTTCGAAAAATAATCAAAGCACAAACAGATGGTAATAAACCATTGCAGCTTCAGAGCTATAAAATCTTCCTCCAAATTTCACCAGGGAATATCATACAGACTTTGACTGGGGAACACATTTCCTCATCGTTTAGTCTTCCGCTGGAGATTCCAGTACTGACTTTACCAGGGAAGGTGAAAAGAAAATCATTAAGACTTCAACTAGGGATCTCATGCCAACTTCATTGGGGAGGACAACGTCTCATCATCTAGGAGAGGTCAACTACATTATCCAAAATTAAGGATAATAGTCTGTGTAAACTTCTCTGAGTAGAAATTATAAAACTTTATATGGATATTCATCTTAAAGGGAAACATCATCCTCGATTCATCTGAAGATCTAAAGAAGTTAACATCATAACAAGAGGTCAAAATTATGGGGATTTTAAACCAAACTCAACACTTTCCGAGAGAAAACCCAAAAAGTTGACAACCATCCAGAAACTCTTTAGAAAAGAATACTTCCCTTTCCAGGCTTTCTGGGAAATAAACAATAACAACAATGTTATTACTGCAAAGAGCGATGATTTACAAATTATTCTCACTCAACATGCACAGAGGGAAAGAACTTCTGGAAGATGAGCGAAGACCTCACTGGGGAACTCGGGATAGAGATTTCAAACCATACTGACCCGAAACCAAATAATCAACCTAAATAAGATCTGAGCTAAGACTTAACTAGGAAAAGATGAGATCACAAACCCAACACCCCCATATATTAGTTGGTATGAAATCCAAATATTCAGAACACAAATGGATTATGCGCGTATCAGAAAGACTAATCCTGAGATACATCTTAAGGAATACATCCTGAGATACTTCTTCACAAATTTTGAACAGTTAGATTCTATTGTCATCCAATATTAACATGCCCTGAGCATCTTTTTTTCCATTGAATTTCCATTGGCAGGGGTACCAAAGGAACCTTCATGGATCTCATGCATCGACATGTATGCTTTGTGTCTATCCACGCACCTGAGCAAGACCATGTCATAATTTCCTTTATACAACACATCTTTATTGAGGAAAAGCTACCTTTCAGCCTTCTTAATGTCTTTCTATCTTTGTTCAACGCCCCGAGTGGGTACTCTCGAGTCTGGAGGATGTGCTTGATATCATAATACCAAGGTTTTTCATTTGTCATACCCTCTATAGAAAACACATGAGCGGGTCTGTCAAGACGTCGAATAGTGATCTGAGGTACATCATTTCAAATATTCACTTGATACATGGAAGCCAAAGTGGCTAAGGCATCTTTAATATGATTCTCATCTCTGGGAATGTGATGGAATTCAACTTTATTAAAGAAAGGTAATAATCTTCTAGCATAATATTTGTAGGGAATCAAGCCAACGTGATGAGTATCCCATTCTCCTTTAATCTGATTTTTTACCAAAGCTGAATCACGATATACGTCCATACTTTTGATTTTGAGATCTATAGCCTCTCCAAGACCCATGATACAAGCTTCATATTCTGGCATGTTATTGGCGCAATCAAAATTCAAACTTGCAGGAAAAAGTATATGTCATCCATGGGAAGTGATAATCATGACACCAATTCCCTTCCCATAAGCATTTGTAGCTCCATCAGACACCATACCCCATCAGGATTCAGGATCAGGACCTTCCTCAAGAAAAGGCTGATCACAATCTTTTACTTTCAAATACATTACATCCTCATCTGGGAAATCATATTTAACAGGCTGATAAAATCATCAACTGGTTGGTGAGCAAGATAATCCGCCAACACATTGCTTTTTATAGCCTTCTAAGTTTGGTATTCAATATTATATTCAGATAATAGCACATGCCAATGGGAAATTCTTCCAGTAAGAGAAGGATTTTCAAAAATATACTTAATTGGATCCATTTTGCAAACTAACTGAAATTCTGGCTGCAGATACTCAATGTCACATTGAATGTTATGACACCGTATCTGACTTACTATATGACAGTAAATACAAAAACAATAAAGAACACAGTCAATTGTTTACCCAGTTCAGTGTGCAACAACACCTACTCTGGGGGCTATCAAGCCAGGGAGGAAATCCACTATAAGAGATGTTAATTCAGGAATAAACCAACCAGTTTATCTCCTTCACTTAAGACCTACCCAATGCAATTTCAATCTAAGTACAACTTAAACCTGAGTTCCTACTCACTCCCCCTCAATCACAATAGTGATACATAAAACAATTTGACTAATGATTTGATGAAGACACTCTTCAAAAACATACACTTGATTAAGCTTCACAGCTTTTTAATCAAGTAACACAACCACTCTTGCTTCACAGCTTTGAGTGATACACAACTAACTTGACTCTGCTTCACAACTTTAGTCAAGGAACATTCAAACACTCTTGCTTCAAAGCTTTGAGTGCTACACAACCCTTACAATTAAAAACCTATTCCAAGTCACTTATCACAATGATAATTGCTTGGAGTACAATAATTAAACCTATACAGATTACAAATGATCTTCTGATCAAAAAGGGATTACTTGTAAAACAGCAGCTCTGTTGAATATATAGCAGCTGCAACTTCAGTTAGGGTTTCCACAAAAACCTAGGGTTAATTCCGTTTAACCTTAAGACTAGGTCACAGGACTTTATTAACCAGGTTAGGGTTGAGCTAGGTTACCCCTCAGAAAACGCAGGATTCTGTTCTGGAAAGACTGAGTTATTTTCCTGAAAAAACTCAGAATTAACCAACCTGTAAACCTGTTAGTTCAGAACAGGATGTCTTAACATCTGTTATGACATCTGATAAAACCTGTCTACTGATTTAGCAAAATGTGATCATTTTGCAAAATGCTTAGATACACACTTATAAACATCAGTTCCTGAATGACAATATTTTTCTGCAAAGGTACCTAATGAATCAGTACAAACTAAACTAGAATGTTATGACATCAGTCATGACATTCACACATACACTTGGGTTTTACCAAAAATGCAAGCCAATACCTAAACAACTACAAACTCCCCCTTTGGCAGATTTTTGGCTAAAGACCCTAAGCAATCAGAGATAGATAGCAGCAGAAAGAAATGACTGCAGAAAAATAGAATGTCTAATTGAGCAAGTACTAATTAAGTAAGTACCAAAATATTCTCCCCCTCTTTAGCCACAAATGGGCCAAAGATACATGTTCATAAAGATTATACAGTTATCCAAAACAAATAATAAGAGCAGCAGCAGAAAAAAAACTGAACACACTTCCAAACTCCACCAGATATCAGCACTAACCAGCAACACCACCAAACAACAACCAACCTTTAAGCACTGTCATCAGACTCAGAGGAGCTAGTTTCTTCAATGTTGAGATGACATTCAGCTTCTACACCTTCTTCCCTTCTGTTTCCTTCAGCTTCCTCCTTTTCTAACCTGGCAATTAGGATTTCTAGGGTCTTTTTCCTAGCATCCAGCTCTTTGCAAGTCTCTTTTAAAACAGCTATGACATCAGATGTCTTGGACTGTGTCTTCACAGACGATGTCTCAGCTGATGTTATGACAATATCTGGAGCATGAGATCCTTGAAACAGTTTGTAGTGCAAGCCAAGGGCGGGAGCTCTTTTGCAGGCTGTATCTCTTGCCACAAGGATATCAGGGTATTGTGCAAGGATAATTCCAAAAAGGAGGGAAGGAAAGGCTATTGGTCCTTTGACAGCATAACTACCAGCATGCTTTAAAGTTTGTTCAAAGATGTACCTGCCATAGTCAAAAGCTGTCTTGGTTCCCACAGCATAAATAAATCTCCCCAATCCTGTGGAGATAGTTGATTTATGATTTGTAGGAACCCAGTTGGCTGCACCTATTTTATGCAGGATGGCAAATTTCATGCTGAGTTTGCTGGCATTCAGCTTGCCTTTCAAGGGCCAGAACTTCACTTGCCTGGCTGTGATGGTTTGACAAACTTCATTGTCAGTGGCCTCCAGATCAGGACAATCCTCATTTGTTCTTCCAAGAAATTTGTTAATTTCTGATGGAGAGAACTTGACCCTTCTTCCTCTAACAAAAACACTTTCAAAGTCAGCTGACCTTCCATCAGCACAATCATTAGACAAGTTCACTACAAACTCCTTGACAAGATTTTCATAACACTTGTTAAATTTTGTCACTGTCTTCATCAGTCCAGCATTCTTGATCAGTTCCATGATGTCTTTGCACTCCAAGGCATCATTGTTGAGTTCTCTTTCTAAGGCTATTCTCTTTAAGCAAACATACTTCCATCTGTTTGCATTGTCAGGATGATGAAAAGAGATGTTGTCTGTTGGGACTTCAGGTACTCTAGAAATTTTGCTGGAGGGGAGCTTCCTTCTGATAGGAGTTTCTTCAATATCAATCTCAAATTCTGATTCCTCATCAGAATCAGAAGATTCTGGTTCTTTTCTCTTCTTAGAGATTGGTTGTCTAGCAGTATGCACCTGGGCCTTCTTCCCTTTTGTCTGAATACTTTTCTCAGCCATGCCTTCAGCCTTGGATTTCTTAGCAGCAGGTTTATCTTTGGACACACATTTTGCATCATTCTGATTACTCTTTCTTTTCATCAATCTCCTAGCTATGCTAGGGTTCACATTAGCAATCAAATCATTATCTGAGTAATCCTCATCCACATCAATGATAGGTGGATCAGCAGCCTTTTCTGAAGGGTTCTGAATGTTGTCTTTTTGTGTCACAACATTCTCAGTGACATCTACATTCTCAGAGACTTCCACATTTGGGCTTTCTGATTGATTTAAAGGGACAGAAATCCCCGGTACAGGTTAGTTTCCGCTCAGTATACTAGTAACAAGCCTAGCAATGGCTTGATGAACTTGAACTGATCCTTCTCTATTTGGTACAGAAGAAGAAGGATGAGAAGAATTACCAGAGGCTGTAGCTTGAGCTCTTCCTGCATGTCTAGTTCTTATCTTTTTGACTTTGGCTGGGTCAGTTGCCATCTCTCTGAGAGGAGTGACCTCAAGAACTTCAGATTCTATGCATGTGGTGATTGCTCTAGAGTCTTGGTCAGATGATGAAGATGATGAGGATGATGAAGTCGCCTTGGTTGAAGACGATGTCTGAGACATTTTGATTGACTTTGAGTAACGGTAGCAATTTGAGAAAAATCTTTGATTGAGAGGAGGAAACAGGTTGCAAGGACGAGAGAGGTAGGAGGCAAAAGGGAGTCTTTTCAACTTCTTAAGGATTTTGAAAGAATTGGGAAGGCTTATGATTAACCCACTAAAGATAGACTTAATAAAATTAACTCCTTCAACCTTTGTTTTAAGCAAAATTAATTTCTATAATTTCTCATGTTGGTAAATACCCAACCTGCCCCTTAAATTTTCAAGTTTATTTCCAACAAGAGCCTTGGTAGAAAAATCAGTCAGCTGAAGCTTAGAGAAACTATGTTCCAGTTTAAATGACTTCTTCTATATAGAGTCAATGTGCTTGTTCCTGTTATGCTGAATAGGGTTCAAGGAAATATTGATTGTATTCAGATTGTCACAACACAATGTCACAACATCTTGTGAGACATTATACTCAGTGAGCATCTGTTTTGACCAGATATTTTGAGAACAGTTTTTCCTAGCAGCAACTATTTCCGCACAGAGTTGGGAAGGCATTCTTTTGATATGAATCATAGTTCTGGTTGATTCTTGACTAATTTTCTTTTTGTCCAGTCCATTTTGGTGGAGAGTTATAGGAGAGGAGACTTCAAGCCTCATTTCTTCAGGGAAACAGAATTTATTAGACTTGTTATTTCCAACATCCTTGTCAAGATAACTTATGGTTCTGACAACACATCCTTCTTCAAGTTTATTTGCCACATCACAGACATTATCAACCTGTAGTTTTGGAGTTCTTCTGACTGCTTCCATAGAAATAGCTCTTTTCATTCTTCTTAGATGAATAGGACTAAGCTTATGCTGCCACATTTTCATCTCTTTTTCTTCTTTGGTAATTGGACACATAGTGGAGATATCAGTGTTCTCAGGCTGCCACAAGTAGCAGTTATCTTTGGATCTGATTCCTCTCATTACAACTTCTAGTTTTTCATTAATTACTAGACATTCAGATTTTGAGAAGTTGACCTTGAATCCTAGATCACATAATTGACTGATGCTAATGAGATTAGCAGTCAACCCTTCTACCAGCAGTACTTTATTCAGACTTGGAACTCCAGTGCAGTCCAAATTACCAACTCCTTTGACTTCACCTTTAGCACCATCTCCAAAGGTCACAAAACTGGTGGTGTGAGGCTTAACATTAGCTAGGAGATTTTTGATTCCAGTCATGTGTCTGGAACATCCACTGTCAAAGTACCAGCCTTCCTTTGCAGACACTCTCAGGGAAGTATGGGCTATCAGGGCAGTAGCCTTTTTCTTCCAATGAGGAGTATGTGGTACCCTTTTTGGCTTAGGTTTAGCACCTGAGTTTTGATTAGGGTATCCATGCAATTTGAAGCAGAAGGGCTTTATGTGTCCATACCTCCCACAATGATGACATCTCCATCTTTGGTATTTTTTCTTCATGTATTTCTGATGTTGAGAGTTGTGTTGAGACATCTGCTTTGACAATTGTTTAACATGCCTGATCTTCTTGTCTGCACTAGATTTCTTAGCTTCCACAAATCCTAGACCAGATTTGTTTCCCACATTTTGTCCAACTTGAAGGATCTCTTCCAATTTATCTGATCCATTGGTCAACATCTTGACAGATTTTGTCATTTGGTTCAGTTGTGAGTTCAGTAATTGAACTTCCCCTTCTAGGTGACTTATAGTTTCAAGATCTGCCCTTTTTTCAGCCTCCAGCTTTATAATGAGTTTTGATTGTTTCTCATTCTGCACACAGACTTCAGCACTTCTGATACACAATTTCTTGTAGGTATCAGCCAGTTCTTCAAATGTCACTTCTTCATCACTAGTGTCACTTTCAGAAGTACAAACACCAGTTAGAGCAGTAACTAGTTTGGTAGATTCTTCTTCAGAATTACTTTCTGAATCATAGTCAGACCAAGTAACAGTCATTCCTTTCTTTTGTTTCTTAAGAAAGGTAGGACATTCAGCTCGAATATGTCCATATCCTTCACATCCATGGCATTGAATACCTCTGCCTTGGTTTCCCTTTTCTTCTGACCTTGGTCTTCTGCTGGAACTGTCAATGTCAGAGGGAATGTTATGAACATTAGACCTTGACTTTGGATCCATTCTTTTGATGAGCTTGTTGAACTGTCTTCCAAGCATGGCAATAGCTTCTGAAATATTTTCTTCTTCATCCTCTTTGTTTTCAACATCAGTGTTGGATACAAGTGCTATGCTTTTGTTCTTCTTGTCACCATTATCAGTGATCCCCATCTCAAAAGTCTGAAGAGACCCAATAAGTTCATCCACTTTCAACTTGCTAATGTCCTGGGCTTCCTCTATGGCAGTTACCTTCATTGCAAATCTTTTAGGCAAGGATCTGAGAATCTTCCTCACCAGTTTTTCTTCTGACATCTTTTCTCCCAGAGCTCCTGAGGTATTGGCAATCTCCAAGATGTTCATGTGAAACTCATGAATGGTTTCATCTTCCATCATTTTTAGATTCTCAAACTTGGTAGTCAACATCTGAAGCCTTGACATTTTTACTTTGGAAGTGCCCTCATGAGTAGTTTTGAGAGTGTCCTAAACTTCCTTGGCCAGTTCATATTGATGTACTAGTCTGAAAATGTTTCTATCAATTCCATTGAACAAGGCATTTAAAGCTTTGGAATTTCCCAGGGCTAACTCATCTTCTTCTTTACTCCAATCTTCCTCAGGCTTCAGACTGATTGTCCCATCTTTCTCAGTTATGGTGGGATGGATCCATCCTTTATCAGCAGCTCTCCAAGCCTTTTTGTCCAGAGATTTTAGGAAGGCAATCATACGAGGTTTCCAGTAGTCATAATTAGTTCCATCCAGAATGGGTGGTCTATTTCCAAAAACTCCTTCTTTGTCCATAGTGCCAGAAAGTGATATCCCTAGATCTCACCCAGTAATACAGGCAGGGTGCCTGCTCTGATGCCAATTGAAATTCTGGCTGCAGATACTCAATGTCACATTCAATGTTATGACACCGTATCTTACTTACTATATGACAGTAAATACAAAAACAATAAAGAACACAGTCAATTGTTTACCCAGTTCAGTGTGCAACAACACCTACTCTGGGGGCTACCAAGCCAGGGAGGAAATCCACTATAAGAGATGTTAATTCAGCAATAAACCAACCAGTTTATCTCCTTCACTTAAGACCTACCCAATGCAATTTCAATCTAAGTACAACTTAAACCTGAGTTCCTACTCACTCCCCCTCAATCACAGCAGTGATACATAAAACAATTTGACTAATGATTTGATGAAGACACTCTTCAAAAACATACACTTGATTAAGCTTCACAGCTTTTTAATCAAGTAACACAACCACTCTTGCTTCACAGCTTTGAGTGATACACAACTAACTTGACTCTGCTTCACAGCTTTAGTCAAGGAACATTCAAACACTCTTGCTTCAAAGCTTTGAGTGCTACACAACCCTTACAATTAAAAACCTATTCCAAGTCACTTATCACAATGATAATTGCTTGGAGTACAATAATTAAACCTATACAGATTACAAATGATCTTCTGATCAAAAAGGGATTACTTGCAAAACAGCAGCTCTGTTGAATATATAGCAGCTGCAACTTCAGTTAGGGTTTCCACAAAAACCTAGGGTTAATTCCGTTTGACCTTAAGACTAGGTCACAGGACTTTATTAACCAGGTTAGGGTTGAGCTAGGTTACCCCTCAGAAAACGCAGGATTCTGTTCTGGAAAGACTGAGTTATTTTCCTGAAAAAACTCAGAATTAACCAACCTGCAAACCTGTTAGTTCAGAACAGGATGTCTTAACATCTGTTATGACATCTGAGAAAACATGTCTACTGATTTAGCAAAATGTGATCATTTTGCAAAATGCTCAGATACACACTTATAAACATCAGTTCCTGAATGACAATATTTTTCTGCAAAGGTACCTAATGAATCAGTACAAACTAAACTAGAATGTTATGACATCAGTCATGACATTCACACATACACTTGGGTTTTACCAAAAATGCAAGCCAATACCTAAATAACTACATTAACCAAGTAGTATGATTCAACATATATGCCGCAATTGCTTTGCCGCTCAGGCCAAAGTGCAACATGTTTTTTCCAGCATAGAATAATGTGACTAACAGTCGGTAAACTTCTTACTAAGATAATAAATGGCATATTCTTTTCTTTCTGTTTCATCTTGTTGTCCCAAAATACAACCCGTAGAATTATCTAACACAATTAGAAACATAATCAATGGTCTTCCTTCAACCGGAGGAAGCACAATATGAGGTTCAAGAAAATAATATTTAATGCTTTCAAATGCCTTTTGGAAATCGTCCGTCCACACATAACCTTGATATTTCTTTAAAAACTTGAAGATCAGTTCACATGTTGTAGTCATATGGAAAATAAATTTGGAAATGTAATTCAAACGTCCAAGGAAGCCTCTAACTTGCTTTTCAGTTCTTGGTGCAGACATTTCTTGAATTGACTTAACTTTATTAGGATCAACTTCAATTCCTTTTTTGCTGACAATGAAACCTAGCAAATTTCCTGAACAAACACCAAAATTACATTTATTTGGATTCAAGCGGAGACGAAACTTTCTCAAACACTGAAACAATTTCAATAAATCTTCTATATGCCCTTTCATGGCCCGGGATTTGGAAGTCATATCATCAACATATACCTCAATTTCCTTTTGCATCAGATCATAGAATAAGGTTATCATGGCCCTCTCGTACTTTGCACCAGCATTCTTCAACCCAAAGGGCATCACTCTCTAACAGAATGTTCCCTAGGGTGTGATAAATGTTGTTTTTTCCTTGTCCTCAGGAGCCATTCTGATTTTATTGTATCCAGAAAATTCATCCATGAATGAAAATACTTTGAATTTCATTGTACGATTAACCAATATATCGATATGCAACAATGGAAAGTCATCTTTTGGACTAGCTTTGTTTAAATCTCTATAATCAACGCACATGCGGACTTTTCCGTCTTTTTTTAGTACTGGAACAATATTGGAAATCCACTGAGGGTACACTGATTTCACAAGAAAACCGGCATCAATCTATTTTAAAAACCTTTTCTTTAATCTTCACTGCCATGTCAGGATAAGTTGTTCACAACTTTTGTTTAATTGGCAGACATTCTGACTTTATCGGAAAATAGTACTCCATAATATTGGTATCTAGGAAAGGCATATCTCGATAAGACCAGGAGAAGATATCAACATATTCTTTCAACAGTTAAATCAACCTTCTCTTCACACTAGGATGAAGTAATGCTTCAATCTTGACTTCCTTTGCATCTTCCTCTGAACCCAAGTTAATTGTCTCCAACAACTCTTTTTATGGCTGAATGGCACTTTCCTCACGCTCAAGCAACTGTGAAACCTCTTCTAGGATTTCATCATATTCTTCTTCCTCAGCCACATACAAAGGATATTCAAAGTTGGGAGAGGGTGTGGGGTCATTGGATTCAACGAGTTTTTTAATTAATCTGCACATGTGATTTATGATTGATTTTAAAAACTAACACATGTAACAAGTGATTATGCAGATTTATTTATAGTTATCATTAAGTGTTTCTTATTTTTTTTATTAGCATTTTCCAATAAAAAGCAAAAAATAAAAGACATAATTTTGAAATCAAAAACAACTTTTATTAATGATTTTATAAATCAAAACAACAGATATGCCCATACAACATCATTACTTCCACCTTGGGCAGAGTGAAATATTTTTGAAAAGACTAAAAAACAAATTAATTTGAAATATGCATGCAAGAAGGAACATCAACAGTGATCCGGTTTTGGACTCTGACTCCGTGTGTCACGAAGTTTGGTATCTATTGCTCTGATTCATCTTCAAGAATAACATTGATTTTTGAAGTAGTTGGATGAAGATACCCATCACTGTGAAATATGTCCTGATACTTACTTAAAGCAAACTTTAACTTCATAACTTCCTTCTTTATGGAGAAACCCAAACCGGTCCTACTCATGTTCACAAGAGGATTAATAACCTACCCCCACACCTTGCTAGGGCCTTTCAGAACTACATGTTGTGCATCTCTAAACGAGGCGATAGAATCTTCATTCTTCCTTATATTGTCAATAGATAAAGCTTGGAACTGAGTTTCAATAGCCGATTCATCAGCTTCTACAATGCTGAAAGAAGACAAATGAGATAACAACAGAGCCTGCTCCCCGTTCACAATGACCACATTTCATTCACGAACAAATTTCATCTTCTGGTGCAAGGTTGAAGTAACGACTCTTGCTTCATAGATCCATGGTTGTCTCAACAAACAACTATAAGCGGAAACAATATCCATAACCTGGAAAGTGATCTAGAATAAGTACGGTCCTATGTGAATAGGCAAATTTACTTCTCTGATAACATACTTCCTTGAACCATCAAATGCTTTCACTATGATTCCACTTGGACGCATGGGAGCCTCCTGGTACTTAAGCCTTATGAGTGTACTTCTTGGTTTGACATTCAAAGCAGACCCATTATCAATTAGCATATTTGACAAAGAGTAATTCTTACAATTCATAGAAATATGTAAAGCCATGTTATGGTTTCTTCCTTCATCAAGCAACTCGTCATCACAAAATCTAAGATTATTACAAGATGTAATATTCCCCACAACACTATTGAACTGATCCAGAGACATGTCACTCTCAACAAAATCTTGATCCAACACTCTCATCAAAGATTCTCGATGAGCAGAAGAGTTCATTAGCAAGGCTAGAATGGAAATTTTAAATGGAGTTTGCAACAATTGATCTACAATCTTGTAGTCACTCATCTTGATAATTTTAAAACAAGTTATCCACATCCTTTTTCCAAAAAAGTGCCACTAAATTCTCCCACGACTTTCTTAGGTTCATCATTCTTAAACATCTTCTTTCCAGAATAAACGTCTCTTTAAAAAGTAGGGACAATAACTCGACCAATGCGAGTTACCCAACTGGCTTCAGCAATATTCTTGACGTAAAAGAAAGGTTGGATAGGGATTTCCACACCATCTTCCAGGATAGTCACATTGTATTTATAAGGCACAACTTTATCTGATTTATATGGAACATGACCAGGCAGACAAATAACTACTGGAGCAACAACAAGCTTTCTATGATACTTAATCTATACATGAGCGGAAACACCAAAACACGGCACAATGACATTCACTCCGGCTTCCTTAGGAGACTTGGAACCTTTGTCAATTAAAATATCCTAGCTTGCCGACTCTGACTCATCAGAAGAAAAGAACTCATCAGCATAAATGTATTCATTATCAGATACATCCTTGGCAGAGTAATCTTCAATCATATTAACTCCATTATAATTATCTCCATTACCCGTGACTTTGATAGTACCATTATCTAGCAATAACTGAATACCTCTTCTTACCACGGAACAACCAAGAGAATCCCTACAATAGACTCGACAAGATCCACAATGATGTACCTCCTAACCCTTCATATGAAAAATGTGGCATGCAAATGCACCAAATCGTTATTCACATAATTCACATCAAAATTCTAAAATTCACTGGGACATCCATAAACCATATTCACTTCTTCTTCATACTCATCCCTTGGCCAGATTATATGGATAAGACCTTCATCCATCATTTCTTGAAGATCAACTCTCACTTTATCACATCCATGGATATCTACACTACAAATACTACAACCAGCATGGTCATGTGTATAATAGCTGAATTCATAAAGATCAGCATCCATCTTCACCAAATCTCCTCTCACCAAGTTAATATAAAAAATCTGAAAGTCCCCAGGACAACCAACAACCATATTCACGGTGCTTCCGCCTCCATGCTTGGGGTAATGGATTATCTTTTATGTTTTGACCAACATCTTTAAAAGATAAAAGACCAGATTTCACCATCTTTTGTACTTCATACTTCAAAGCATAACAGTTTTCGATGTTATGCCCTAGGGCTCCTTGATGAAAAGTACAGGTCTGATCCGCCTTATAATACCATGGTAAATATGAAGGTATAGCAAGGGGTGGCCTAGTGTACACCAATTTCTTTTGAATCAAGGCTATAAATAGCTCAAAATAACTCATCAAAATAGATTCAAAAGCTTCTCTCTTCTGACCTTGCCCTTGATTTTCTTGAGGAGGTGATCTTTGATATGCGATAGTAGTCGGAGCTGTATTTACAACTAGAGTCACATAAGCAACTTATTGATGGTACTGATGACGTATTCTTGGTAGTATAAACTTTCCTTCATCAATGACAACATTTCTTCATTCCTTCATCTTTTGTCAAGCGTTCTTCCCTGACAGCTTCTTCTAGACGAACACCCATGCTTACCATCTCAGTGAAATCACTTGCTGCACTAGCAACCATCAGGGGTACCACTTGAGCAGCAATCTCACGCCAAAAGCCGCACATATTCTTTAAATGACTCTTTATCCTTCTGAGCCACCGCCCTCAGTTGGTCATGGTTGGGTTCCATAAACATGTTGTACTTGTACTTCTTGATAAAAGCTTCTCCTAAATCATTGAAGGTTCAGATTCTACTACTGTCCAAACCCATATACCATTTTAATACAGCACCGGTTAAGCTCTCCTGGAAGAAATGAATAAGAAAACGCTGATCATTAGTATGAGTGGACATATTTCTTATATACATCACTAGGTGGTCACGAGGACAAGAGTTGCCCTTGTATCTCTTAAATTTTGGCACCTTGAACTTTGCTGGTACTTTTATGTTAGGAAAAAAATAGAGTTCACTGACATTCTGCCCGAATAATTCATTTCCTAGAACAACCTTCATTTCCTTCTACATTTCATTAAATTGGTCCTGAAATTCATCCAGTCGATCATAGAAACCCGCACTTCCATTGGTGGAGGAATAGGACGATAAACTCCATCATTAATAATCAGTACAACATTCACCAAAGGTTGCACATGATGAATCTCATTTCTAGCAATAGGAGTAGCATGCACCACAGGAGGCGCAGTAACAGCAGCTGCTTGAACAAATGGCATAAAATTTTCAAGCATTCCCCACGGGTAACCTTAAGGCATACTGTTCCGAACAGCAGTAATGGGAGTAACAGAAATGGGGACTGATTGAAGTTCTGGAATAACAATAATTTGTTGTGGCTGAGCAACCAGAGAAGACGGGGGAGCAAGTGGTGGCTGATTCTGGGCAGCCACCAATGATTCCATCAAATCAGTCAGATTAGCCATATCGGCCTTCAAAGCAGTAACTTCTTTGTACAACTCACGATTCTCTTGTTTAAGATTCTCCATTTTCGTCCTGGAATTAGCCTGAGTATTGTATGGATGAGACAACTTGCTGACTGAATGAAGTAGAGAAACACAGTAAGATACCTGGGTATTAATATAAATGCAAGCATGTGTGCAAAATGATGAATTATATGTAATTCATATGATTTATTCATCATTATTTTTATTTCAATGAGCTCAAAGAATAATAGGCAATTGCAAATATTAAAGTACTAACACATATTGAAAATTTCATTATAATAACATCAGAATGGATTATAACTTTTAGTACAAATTTCAATGATCCTAAGTACAAGAGAATAAAGATAGAATCTAAAATCCTAAGGAGATGGAGCTGATGAAGATGTCTCCATGCACTGACGCTTTCCCGTAATTCTTGCAATCTGAGCCTTCAATTGCTTGTTCTCTTCTGCATACCTGTTGGTGACTTCTTTCCAACCACCAGAGTCAAGAAGTGAGCCACTAGGTCTTGAATGAGCTTTAGAGGAAAATAAATCCTCTTGATTCTCCATTATCTCCATCGCTCGACTCTCAAGAATCTCGATTAAGTTATCTTTCTCTTTCCATTCTATTGAGTATGATACCTCCAAATTCTGGTACTTGTTCTTCCATGCTTCCTTCTCTTGCTACATCCTAACTAGGGAAAGATGAAGTTCTTATACATCATCTAAAAGAGGAGGAGTAATTCTCACAAACATATCAGATATAAGTTCTTCACGAGAATAAGGCATCTTCAACTAAATTTCCCTTGTTTGTACCCAATGGAGATGTGGTTCTAAAGAAACAGCTCCTATTGGTCCCAAATCTTTTCTACTCTTTTTATGAATATGGATCCAAGCCTTCTCAATATATTTCTTATCCTCCTTGTGATATTCTCCTCCTTTGATAAAGAAACCACTCAAATGAATACTATTTGGTTTGTCTCTCATCGGATATCCAAGTTGACAACACGCAAGAACGAGATTGTAGTTAATTCCTCCCTTTGTACCAAGAAGAGGTACATTGGTGAAACTACAACAAATATCAATAATATCCATTTCATAATAAGCTTGATGATGCCAAACAATGTCAGAATGAGTGAGAGCCATAATCTTCAGTGCCAAACGAGGTTCCTTCTTAATATCCCAGAAAGCAACAGACCGACGTAAGTGAGAAATAAACTGTTGATATAATAATGACGTATAGCAGATGATCATCCCTCCCTGATAGAAATTCTAAAGATGGATAGAATAATGAGTGTGCCCTAGCAGCGTAGGAACCAGATTCCCAATCACAAATATCTTAATGGCATTAACATCCACAAACTTCTCGACATTAGGAAACAAGAACAAACTATAGGTGAGCAAAGAAAAGATAGCCTCAAAAGCAACCGTACTCTTCATCTTGGAAAGTAACAAGCTTTCTCCAATAGAAACTGAGAAGGTGAACCCTTATTTCCTCCTTTAGTAGTCATAGCAGCCTCAATCTCAGACTTCTTCAAATGGGTCATAACAACAATCTCATGAGATTTTGGTTCTTCCACTAATCCGGTGAAAGGAACACAATCAGTAATAGGTAAGCCAAATAGGTAAGAATACTCCTCCAATATAGGCATCAACTGATAATCAGGAAAAGTAAAACATCGGCACAACCAATTGTAGAACTGGACCAATATAGAAAGGATACCCTCCTTCATCTTAAGCTTCATAAGAAACACAACCTTTCTTCCAGTAATTCCTAGAGATTTCAATCTCAGGAATCAAACTCATCAGCTTCTTTATCTTAAGATCTTTGAAACTGTATTTCCGAGTCTTTCTTCTTCCAAAATCCATGGTCAAAAGTACTTGAGATATATGAAAAAGTAAACTTTAAATTCCTTGAATCAACTATTTTAAAGAATGCTCATGGGTGCATGAATGCATGATGCAACAATCACACACAAGATCACAAACATGGGTGGGGGTGGGTTCATAGGTTCGACGTCACGAGTATGATGTCAAAGGTATTACCCATAAGGTATGGACTAATAGTTTACCACCTGCCGAACAAGGTTCTAAAAGGTTCCCAGAGTCTACATCCTTCCTTCGGATATTACCAACATCCGTTTAACTCAGTAATCAGTAAAATTCTCAGGAAAAACTCGTCTGAGTGTAGTATCGTGTGATCACCACTTTCGAATTTCTCCATCATAGTTTCTGCACTACACCTAAAAGGACAAGATGGATTAAGGATTCTACATTTATTAGCTTCAATAGGCTCCTAGGTCGAAAGCAGCACATCTTCCTGATTTCTTGGTAAATGAATACTACAGTCAAAGGGGCCTCCACTGAGTGAGGGATCTCATTTCTCCTTTTTTGGGATTCCTCCCTCAAAGTTAACATGACTATACAACCCGTCCTATCTTAAGTTTTCCCAAGTATGAGTAGAGGACTTATGAGAAATCACCAAGCGCCCTGAAAACCAGGAAAATCCAGAAAAACATATATACAACACGTAAAAAAAAATAACACATACATTAATAAACAAAGATAGGTTCAACCCACTTAGAGATGGACCAGTATTTGGTCAAACTGTCTCGAGTGAAGTCATCATTTTTCCGATAGCGGTAGAAATGTTGAGACTAGGCCATTGGATTGACTTAACTCATACAGATCAAATAAAAATCACCTTCACGCTTTGTTGTTTCCAGAGAAATGGGTAAAGATCGAATAACCCAAAAAAGGGTAGAGAATCTAAGTACGGGGGTTGGTTATACAAAGGGAAGGTATTAGCATCCTAAACATCTTTGCTATTCCGCAGGAACCTCTTTGAAAATTTGTGTATTTTTGTTATAAGTGTTGTATATAAAAATAGATGGTGGAGGTGAGAAGAGAAATATTTTTTATAATTTTTGTACCCGCCGCGGTTGCGAACCTTTAGTGCCTATGTGCCACCTTTTGTGAAATAAGGGACCAGGGTACTTGTAGTTCACCTTTAAAATTTTTAAAACACAAGTGTGTTGGTTAATTTTAAGAGAAGAGACATCATCTTCATATCCGAGTGAAAGAACATACTTACTACCCACGATTATGAGAAGGGAAAATATAGCTTGAATTTTAAAATCAACAAAGCCTCGCTCAACACCCAAGTGGAAAATATCTCACTTTACTACATATTGAAGAAGTATAGTAGCTCGCATCACTACAAGGATTGACAAGAGTCTAATCTTTTGAGAAAATTTTGAAATAAAAAGCTAAAGTGGAAAAATAATTTGAATGAGGTTGATTGACTTTTAGTCTTCAAATGTCAAAGTATGATTAAGTTGGTTAAAGTTTGATTAAGAAAATGTTTTTGAAAATGCATGGACATAAGTCCAAGTTTATTGTGAAACCGATTCAAATTTGAAAACTAGAAGATCTTTGAAAAGGAGGGAGAAGATTTTTGAAATTAAAGAAGATGGGAGGAGATGAAGGGATTATCTAAAGCATAAGGTAAGAGCTAGGGTAAAGAACCGTCTAACCAACAAGGATCTAACACTTGACATACCTAGTCAATGTAGAATTATCATCCTTTGGATTGAAACCAAGCAAGTAAAGATATTAAACCTCTTAAGAATACCAAGCTTCAGATGCATTAAGTCTTCACAAAATTTGGGTAGAGTAACGACTGTGTACAGAGAAATTCCCAATCACAGACAAAGTATATAATCAGAATAACCTCCACACAAAGAAAAAAACAACCCAATGTCTTGGGGTAAACCCCCGAGAACTCCAGACAAAGTAACAAACAAGTCACAAGGTACCAAGAGTATCAAGGCTTCTAATCCTAAGTCCAAGAGGTCCACAACTCCATTATGCCAAGGATAGTAACCAAATAGTCCAAGTAACCTTAAACTTTTTCTTATTGTTCAAGTTGGTTATTAAGTATCTTCAAAAATAAAATGAAAACCTCAAGCAAGCAAAAATCAAAATGACATAAAGATAAATACTTAAGTGAGCAAAGATAAAAAAATGACATGAAATGTAAATTACAAAATAAATGGTACATAAAAGTATAGACAAAAAGTAAAAGCACAAAATAAAAGACAATTGTTAGTGAGTTAGAAATTAGAGGTTAGTTGAATGACCATCTTGAAACTTGCATTTGAAATCTCATTAGAAGATTAATAAAATCAAAGCTTCTCAACAACAAGTTTCATTTGCTTTTTCTTAAGTATATCATTCACTTTTAAATTCTCGAGACAACAACATATGATCAACGATGTTTAAGTGATTCACCTAGACCAAAGTTTATGAAGATTCATTACATGATTGATAAGACCAAAGCCTCTTAACAATGAATATCAAGGTTATTAGATAAAAGGTTTCCAATTAAACATACTTGGTCTTACAAACATGGGTTTGGGCCACGAATGATCATTTCTCGGATCGGGACAAAATTTAGCGCTCTGTTAAGCAAACGTAAGTGGACATACGTAGAAGTCGCACCTATTTTGAGGCCGTTCGATATCAATCTATGTAACATATGTTTAGAGAAATGATATGTAGATCATGCTCTAACAACATGTAGCACAAGTAAGAAGGGGGTGAGAGGAAGAAGGAAAACAAATATTTGAACCAAGGAATTTAATCAAACTATCATTAAAATAATCCATCCATTTTGGTGGATTAAACTCAACATCAAAGATCCAATGATATTAATGAAGCTTATGAGATAAAATCACATAATTCAAGGTCAGCCAGAATATATACAAAAATAAAATTACATTTAATAAGCAAAATATAATGAGTAAAAAAAATTTAAATTGTTTTTTTAAAGTGAAAATAAAAAGGAAAATAAAAAAACCATATTCAAAGTATCAAATAAAAATTAAAAGAATCCATAGAAAAACCATAGATGATCTCAAGTATTTTTACAAAAAATTTAGTAATTTTTTTTAAAAAAGAAGTGTTTTTAAATTATTTAAAATCACTCAAATAAGTGAAAAATGATTACAAAAGAAGTAAAAAATCATCCTAAAATTCTAGAAAATTCCAGGAAGTCGGGAATAAAGAAAATGATTTTTATGAATTTTTTAAGTATTGAAAAATATCAAAAAGTATTTTTGAAACAATTAATAAAACAAGTTTAAAAAAAGAAAAATCATAAAAAATATCAAATCTGAAAATAAAATCATGAAAAAAAAACAAAAAGAGAATATTTGAAAATAATTTTGTGAAATTTTTCTTAATTTTTGGGTCAAAACTGAATTTTCTATGATTTTTTGAAGCTTAAAACAATTAAATGTAATAAGAAGAAAATAAAAATAATGTAAAAAAATGGACAATTGGATGAGAGTCAAAATTCATAAGCAAACAAATCCAAAGGATCTCGCGCGCTATGCATGTCATGGTCTATTTTGAAAATCACACCAAATCATTTCATAATAATTAAAAGCAACTTAAAATTGGGCACGTTGGATGGAGTCTGACTAATGAAAGTAATCAGATCCAAGACTTCTCAAAATACACGTATGGTAAGGAAACCTCCATACTCCCTAGATTGGAGTTCCAGAAACTGTAAAATTAGTTAAACAGACCGTTACCATTAGATTCGTCTCTTCAAGACGATTCTAATGGTACCCTCGCGCCAAATTTATATAAGCTGAGCAAGGATGAGATTGAAAAACCGGAAAAAATAGCGAGCACGGAAATTTCAGGTATCTCTCTCAATTCTCAATGAAAATGAAAACCATAAGAAGTATGAGAATCAGATGGATGAGTAGAGTAGAATAGAGATTCATTTGCTTCTATGTAGTTGAGAACTCTACCTGAACAATGTTCACCAAAATAGCTCTGAAACCTGACTTCTGTAGCCTAATTCAGGTCACGATTCTTGAAGGTAAGAGTATGGTTAGATTCAGAGAAGTTCAATGAAGCTAATTCAATGGAGCTTTTAGTGTTTTGAGGTGAGAATGAAATAAATCAGAATTTCAAATTCAGTGTTCGTGTGGGATC
This sequence comes from Vicia faba, assembly GCA_948472305.1. NCBI lineage: Eukaryota > Viridiplantae > Streptophyta > Magnoliopsida > Fabales > Fabaceae > Vicia > Vicia faba. Next base: position 1,329,035,459 of record OX451736.1, on the reverse strand, counting down.
TGAACAGGGTGATTTTGGCTGTTAAAGCTTGAGAAAACAAGAGGAGTGAGTCCTCCATTTATAGGGAAGTCAATGGTGCAAAGAAATGAGAGGAAAATTGAAGTTTAGAGGGAAATTTGATGGAGCCCGAAAGTGGAAAACGTGTGACTCCATGTGTATCAAAACTTAGCCAATTCCTGCATTTTGATCCTTAATTCAACTTTGGTAACTTTTTTAAATATGTTTAAATCAAAAACGCATGCTAATTTGATGAAAAATGAAGTTTCAAGTAGTTGACTTTGAACTCATGGTGTGCATGATTTAGGAAGCTTTAGGACTTGATTCTTGATGCATTGGAAAGATCAGGTGTTATACTCCAAAATTTACCCTCCCATTTTTCAAGACAAATTGGTTCAAGATATCTTCTCATGCTTCTAATATTCTCAAGTACTCAAGACTACTCAAAGAATAATTAGATGAATCCTCCTCCTAAGCTGTGACCTACAATTAGGGTTTTAGTTTTCTCAAGGAAAATTGGACTTCTAATGCTTCAAATGGACTTCATGGTTTCTCATATGCTTCAAGGTATACTCATGCCAAGTTTCAAGCCTTGCAGCATAAGTTTGCTCAGTCAATTAGCCAAATGGTTGAAAATCAACTGTATTGGGCAAAAAGTCAACTTTGACCAATTTATAGTCAAACTTCAATATTTTTGGTCAACATCAATATTTTGAAGTCACATTCATCATTTTATCAAGGGTTGATCACGGTTCATCAAGAAAACTCAAGATTCACCAAAAGTCAAAAGTTACTAAATTCTAGTTTTCTTTAGGAGAAGTCTATTGAACTTTGACCAAGCATAACTTTCACATGCTTTATTAGGAAATTCTCAACCAAAGACCATTATGATGGAAATTTAATTCTCTACATCTTTGTCTCTCTAAGCTCAAGGTCAAAAAATGCTTCATTTGAGAGATATGGGTCAAAACATTACAGGTTATTTTAAAAGTCAACAAAAAGACACTTTTTGTCAAAGCAATTTACATCAAGATAAAGTCTTCAAATGAAACAATGACCAACATGAAGATTGTAGGGAACATCTTGAGGTTTCCAAAAAGTCAAAGATCATCTTCATATGACAAAAATGGATTTATGATTTGTGCAGGTTGGGAAATTTTGAGAAAATGCATGAAGTCCAAATTGAGCAAACTTGAATTTTTGGGCTAATGAGCTTATATTTTAAAGTCCAAACGTGTTCTTGATCTCATAATGGACCTCTAGGTCCATCCATGCATCATTTTAATTTTTATTTCATTTATTATGATTTTTATCCATTTAAATTCAAAATTAAATCAAATAAATATTAAGTGGAGGTATAAGCCATACAAGGCTTTTGATTCTGATCTTTTGGAGGCCCAAGACCACATTACAAACCATGTGAACCTATTTCCAAATCAAATATTCATATCTATGTCTTATTCCAATCTATTTTCAAACAAAAATCAAAGATAGGTTTTACATGATGTCCAAGCCCACCTTTTAACCTAATCCCTTCTCTTATAAATACCCTTCATTTTCATATCAAAAGACACGGAAAAACCTGTGCAAGAAATAAGGTGTTGGAGATTGAAATTTGCAATAACTAGGTCAAACTTGAAATCTACCATACAACCATCCTCGAGGCCAACCATTCACTCAAATCGAGTCCTGAGATACCACCGAGTAAGTTTGGATTATTCTTGGTGATCAAAAGTGTCTGAAACTAGCATTCCAAGCAGGGCCTCTTTTCATATTTTTGTGAATTTTTCATTTTTATTTTTATGATGCTTTGATTGAAACTAACAATTCTAATGTGTTCCTGAGATAAAATAACACATGTCTGATACCTTGCATGAAGCTCGTGATGCCAGAATAACACATCACCATTCTCACATTGATTTGCATTATTTTGATTGTATCTCTTTGTGCAGGATGAATTAGAAAAAACTAAGGCCACTATTGGATTTGCAAGGGTCGATTTATGGGGGGTAAGGTCCTTCTTGTTCATTAATGTACGCTATTTTTACAGGTCAAGACATCAACTCGTCGGAGAAGATGACACAAACTAGGGCTTTGGCGCCTCTCTGGTCCACTTTTATATTATACTTATTTGTTTCATTTGGATAAACGGATGAGAGCGTAGCACCGCTGGTCAAGGAAAAGGTTTGTGAATGTAAAAGAGTGAGTTTGATCCTTGCATTTGCCATGTTTTTTTTGTTATTTTTCCAATATACGCAGATTTAAATATATTATAATTCGTACCTATTTTCAAACACAAACAAGCGCTTAGGCTGGTGGCAAGCTATGCAGTGTGAAGGCTAGAGGGCGTGGGTTCAACACCCACCCCATGAAAACCCCTTTTCCCTATTTTTGGCTAACTTATTTTCCTTTTCTTTTTATTAAACTAAACCTAATTTCTTCCTTTTTTTATAAATTATGTTTTTAATTAACCATTAACCAATTTAATTCTTTTTCAAAACCCTAATAAATTTGGTTTAAGTTTTTTAATCAATAATTAATTTTGATATTATTTTATTTATTAATTAATTAATCATCCTTTTTTCTTAAACATTAAATCAATTAGAATTTGGGTTTTAATTATTATGATCATTCAAAAAAAAATTTCACAAAAAATCCAAAAACATTCAAACATTTTTCTAACATTTTCTTATTTCTTTAGCTATTTATTTTCTTAAAGAATTTGTATAGGTCACACAACTTATTTCTTGTAATACCCTAGATTTAAATTCTCATATTTTTACCTATTATGTAACTGCTCATAGGATGTAATAGCTTAGGTTTAAATTCCACACTTTACTGTCCCATATTTTCTTATGTAACTGCCCCAAAGCATTGTAATAGCATAGGGATTACCTTCTGCATCTTCAATTTTTTTTACATATTTAACTGCTAGTAATTAAGGTTTGTATGACAAGACTAAAATGAACATAGATAACCCTAATACAAGATAAATAACTGAATCAAAACACTATTCACACTTGCCCCTCTAGGGTAACCTCTCTTTGTTGCCTTCGGAAATAATGGTCATGTCCCTCGACAGTGGGGATGCTTTAGCAAAGAGCCTCAAATAAAGATCATAGTCCCTCGATGACCCTTCGATATTGCCTATGAAAAATAATCTAGTCCCTCCGATACAAGTTTCCTTCAATGACCATACGATGACCCTTCGCATGTCCCTTCACATCCAATAGATGGGGCTACCTACCAACTAATGGTATAGATGGAACTATCTCCAAAGGAGAAGGAAACTAACAAGAATGACCTTTAGTTAGGAAGGAGCTTTTAATCGCTTACTCATAACATTTTTAACAAACAAAACATTTTTAAACATCACACTTTTTTCAAATAAAAAATTTTCAAACACTTTGTATGTGTTCTTGAGGACTGATATAAGAATCATTACAAAGTTAGCTTTTCAAAATATTTTCAAACAAATCACACACACAAAGCAAATTTTCAAAAAGTGAGCTAAGCAATTAAGAGCCCATAGATAACTACGGATGAAAAGGGTGCTAACACCTTTCCTTTTCATAACTTACCCCCCCCCCCCCCCCCGAATTCCAAATCTATCAAGGTATTTCTTGTTCTTTTCATCCTTTCCCAAATATTGGATAAAAAAAGTCGGTGGCGACTCTTGCTATCCGCACATTTGGATAAAATAAAAAAAAGTCAAATCTCCTATCATATTAACGAACTGGAGACTCTGCTGTGGAGTACTTAAAAAGAGGGGTTACCTTAGAGTTAGATCAATTTTACTTGCATTAATTGTTTGAATTGTTTGTTTTACTTTAAGGGTTTTTGTTTAGGTTTATTTACTTGCAGTATCTTACACTGGGGTCTAGGGATGCCTTAGGTAAGTAGCAATAGATCATGAAAGTTGCACGGCATATACCGATATGGTTGAAGTGATGGCTATGGTTAGTGCGACACTTTGGTTTGTACTAGTGTTCCTTGAGTTAGTGAAGGATAACATTGGGCTTCCGTGTGGTGTCATTATCACTAACTTGCTTTTAGAACCTTAATTGACCCATCTTGGCCATCAGAAAGTAGTGAGATGGCCGACTTTGGTGCAGTCCAAGGTTGGTTGATACTCGATGCTACACTCATTAAGATTCGACTCTCAGGATGTTTTGGTGGCAAGCCAGTTGCCTTGCTAAAATAAATCCTGTGAGAAAGATCGATGATATGAGATTCCTAGAACCTGGTTACTATTTTTAGAAGAGGTTGATCCAACTTAACTTTAATGGGAAAGGGTACTTACCTTTGGACTTCATGCAAGCCTTTAAACCTGGGTCTCTTGTGTGACTAGTTTGTGTTTTCTTATTTAAACATGACATCATAACACCATACCATCATGACATGGCATTTTTACTAACCATTTCAAGGATCTTAGGGATCTTTTGTTCAGGATTATCATGAGCCGAATTTCTAGAAAGTGGTAAGATGATTTATTTTTCCTCTAGCCAGATGTCGTCAAGATCAAAGTACATTCTTTTGAATTAAGGAATAGGACCCACTCGATATGGTGAGCTTGATTCTTATAAAATTACATTCAAAGATGAAGACTCAAAGTCTTTAGACAAATCTGCAACCAGACTCAGTTTCTGATATTTCAAATTTTTAATCCCGCAAGATACGTGAAAACATTGCATATGCATCTACATGTCATGCATGTCATTACATAACAGGTAATCTCAAGACAGGTATTCTCATCCTCTTGTTGCTTATTTCTGCAGAAAAATGGCTCTTAAACAGGCAATTAAAGATCTCCAAGCTCAGAATGCCCAATTTCAACAGATGTTCCTGAACATAGCCAAGGGGAAGGAAGAATTGAAGGAACTTGTCACCAGTGAGAAAAAGAAGAAGACAAAGAAACCAATCTGAGTCCTTAACATGGGGAGGAGGTTCAGAGTTCCAGTCAAGCAAGCTCGAGATATTAATATACTATCAGATGAAGATGATAAACAAGATGAAGTTAGTAAGAGTGTGAAAACTTAAAGAAGCAATCCTGGTTCTGACAAATTTCTTGATGAAGAGGAAGATGATTACTTGGATGAGCAATATCCCCCTGCTGATGAGAAGTATAAGCTGTTGGAAGAGCGTCTGAGAGCTATGGAGATCCAGAAGGTGCCTGGATTGAACTTTGATGATTTGGATCTGGTTTCAGGAGTTATCATTGCTCCTAAATTCAAAACTCATATATTTTCCAAGTATGATGGCATTTCCTGTCTGAAGTCGCACTTGAGGTCATATGTTCGGAAAATTCAACCACACACTGCTGACAAGAAATTGTAGTTGCATTTCTTTCAAGAGTGTCTGTATGGGACACAGTTGGAATGATTCTATCAACTAGAAGGGACCGATATTCATACCTTGGAAGATTTGGCTGCTGCTTTCTATAAGGAATATCAATATAGTTCTTACTTCGCACTAACCTGTGTGCAATTAAACAGTATGTCCATGGGTTCTGAGAAAGGTTTCAAAGAATACACACAAAAGTGGAGAGATCTTGTGGGCAGAGTTCAACCTCCTTTGGCTGATAGAGAGTTGGTTGATATGTTCATGAGTACACTGACATGTCCTTTCCATAATCATATGCTAGTAAGTTCTTCGGCTGGTTTCAATGAACTAATATTAACAGGGGAACATGTTGAGAATGGAATCAGGAGCGGTAAAATCCAGGTGGTTGCATCTTCAAATACCATGAAGAAGGCTTATAATGTAATGAAAGAATCCAATGCTTTGTACGGCCATAAGGGTCGTAATAAGAGTGGCCACAACCAATCTATGGGGCAGTAATGATCTCTAATCATGCGCTAGTGCAACAACAACAACAAAATAATTAGCGTAGGCAGGATACACCCTGGAGACAGTTCATAAAAATCAACATGTCGTTGGATCAAGAATTGTAAAACATGTTAAAGGCAGGGTTGATTACATTGAGAGAACCGCCTCAGAATCCCAAGACTTCATCTCCCTGCTATAATCCCAATACAAGGTGTGTATACCACTCTGATACTCCCGAGCATGATACTAGCAACTGTTGGGCTCTAAAGTATAAGATCCAAGACATGATTGATGCTAAGGAAATTGAATATGATCCTCATGAGATTCCTAATGTGATTATTACACCTATGCCTAATCATGACAAGGGCGTTAATGCTATTGGATATGTTTCTTATGTTCTTACTAGGAATGCTTTGACTACTCCTCGGATGATTGTTAAGGAGAAGCTGATGCAACCGATTTATTTCTGGGTTGTGTTAAAGAGTGCTACTACTATGCATCCTAATCCAATGGTTATGTATTGCTTAAAGAAGGTATTCAGTGTTTGATGGATGATCGTGTGATTCTATTCGAGAAAATTCATTTTGAGAAGACTCCTTATGTGGAGAGTACATCCCAAGACTAGAAGCTTGAAGACGTGTCTACAATTTCCAGTACTCCTATAAGGATCACTTCTAAGGGTCCTGTGAAGATTACTACAGAACCTAGAGTTGCTCCTCTGATCATTACTGCACCTGGGACAACTCCATATTCCTCTGATAAGGCTATCCCTTTGAATTATGGAGCTGATGTCTACTACCATGGCGTCAAGCAAAAACCATTGATTGACAAAGATGAAAGTGTTGAAGTTAATGATCCAGATATTGGCAATATTGTTAGAACTAGTAAGGTTACCAGAAGTGGAAGGGTTTTCTCTCTAGAGATCTCCGTGAAGGATGTTACTACACCGGTTTATATCACTACTACTGAGACTCGAGACGAAGAACATATGACTGAGCCTGCCCAGACTGAGGCACCGAAGAAGGTCACTGTTGAAGACACCTCCAAGAAAGATATGGAGGAAATATTAAAGATTATCCAAAAGAGTGACTACAAGATTGTTGAACAGTTGGGGCAGACACCCTCCAAAATATTTATGCTATCCCTGTTGTTGTGCTCTGAAGCCCATGCTCAGGCTTTGGTAAAATTTCTGAAATTTGCTCACATACCGTAGGGAATATCTGTTGATTAGTTTAAAAATTATGTTGCTAGCCTGATAACTGAAAATGGTCTAGGCTTTTCTAACACAGACTTAACTCCCACAGGAAGGAATCATAAGAAGGCCCTACATGTCTCTATTGAGTGTAGGGGCACTACCTTATTTCATGTGTTGGTATACATTAGTTCCTCGTTGAATGTTTTTCCAAAAGCTGCTTTAGACAAACTGGACTGTGAAGGAATCGTGCTAAAACCCCGTGACATTGTGGTGAGAGATTTTGAAGGTTCGAAGAGAATGGTGCATCGAGAGGTTGATCTTACAATCAAAGTGGGTTCCCAGATCTTCGACTCTACTTTCTATATGATGGAAATTCTCCCAACCTATTCTTGTTTGCTTGGACGCCCTTGGATTCATGGGGTAGGTGTTGTTACTTCTACCTTACACCAGAAGTTGAAGTATCCCATGAAGGGAAAGATTGTTACAGTCTGCGGCGAAGAAGAATATATAGTGAGCCATTTGAACTCTTTCAAGTATGTCGAGATGGATGATGAATTCGTTGAGACTCATTGCCATACCTTTGAAGTTGTTTCTCATACCACCCTGATTGATAAAACTACTTCTGTTGTTACTAAAATGGCTCCTCTGGGAGATGCCAGGGTCGTGGTTGAAGAAGTTGGTTGCACTATTTGGGGTCAACTTCCTGATATTCCTTATAAATATGAAAATTTTGGTTTGGGTTTCACCTCATAAGCTCAGCGGGCTTTCCTCCATTCTTGTGCTAATTCTGGGAGACCACCATTCCGCATCAGCAATACTGGAGTTCACAACAATCAAGTCAACATTGTGGAAGACATTGATAGTGACTATGACATAGGCAGTTGGATCTTCCCTACTACCGGCAGTGGTCCCAATAATTAGAAAACTAAATAATTTATCTCAATCTCCTTTAGTCTGGAGTAAATGTTATTTTCTGTTTTCTTACTTTCAAGTTTTCTGGTTATGTAATTTAAACAATAAACTTTAAGCATTGTGCCTTACCCGGGGCACAACAGTCCATTTATTAGGGTTGTCATTATTCATCAGCATATTTTCATTTAATAAATCATTGGGTGTTTGCATTAAAATTTTGTGCTCTTTGTATTTATTTTACTTTATTTTGCTTTCAAAATAGCTATGTGTTCTTACACACACCCACACAACAAATTGCAGATCCATATCCACCAGGGATCCCATTGATAACAATTATGCTATTTCCAATTATGACTTTAAAAACTCGATCTACCAAGCCGGGGATGAAGATGAGGAAGATTGTGAAATACCTAGAGAGCTTGCTAGGCTATTAATGCAAGAAGAAAGAGCCATACTATTGCATGAAGAGCCAGTCGAGGTTGTGAACTTGGGTACTGAAGAGGACAAGAAAGAGGTCAAGATAGGTTTCAACCTAGAAGAAAGTGTCAAAAGAGATTAATCCAGATGTTACGTGACTAAGTTGATATATTTGTTTGGTCGTACGAAGACATGCCAAGGCTTGATATTGACATTGTAGTGCACTGTCTACCGATGAAGGAAGGTTGTACTCCTATAAAGCAAAAGGTTTGTCATATGCGTCCTGGGATGTCTAAAAATATCAAAGCTGAGGTAATGAAACAGTTTAATGCAGGTTTCTTAGTTGTTACATCCTATCCTTAGTGGGTTGCAAATATGGTTCCAGTACCTAAGAAAGATGGTAAGGTGCATATGTGCATAGACTACATGGATTTGAACAGGGCAAGCCCCAATAATGACTTTACTCTTCCACATATTGACAACACTGCTTAACATAAAGTATTTTCCTTCATGGATGGTTTCTCCGGTTATAATCAAATCAAGATGGCACCTGAGAACATGGAGAAGACTACTTTTTTCACAAAGTGGGAAACTTTCTGTTACAAAGTTATTCCTTTTAGTTTGAAGAATGCTGGTGCAACATATCAGTGTGTTATGGTAGCTTTGTTCCATAATATGATCCATCATGAGATAGAGGTTTACGTTTATGACATGATAGCAAGATTACAAAGTGAATAAGAACACCTTGACAACCTGCACAAGCTGTTTGAGAGACTGAAGAAGTAAAAGTTGAGGTTGAATCCAAACAAGTTCACCTTAGAGGTAAGATCAGGTAAACTCCTAGGTTTCGTCGTTAGTGGTAAAAGTATTGAAGTTGATCCTGCTAAGGTTAAAGCCATTCAAGAAATTCCAGCTCCCCAAACTAAGAAGGATGTCAGAGGTTTCCTGGGATGATTGAACTACATTGTCAAATTTATTTCCCATTTGACTTCTACTTGTGAGTGAATCTTCAAGTTACTAAAGAAAGATCGAGTAGTGAAGTGGAATGATGATTGTCGGATGGCCTTAGACAAAATCAAGGAGTATCTCCAGGAACCTCCAACTTTGATGCCACCGGTTGAAGGAAGACCTCTTATCATGTACCTAACAGTGTTAGAGAACTCAATGGGGTGTGTATTGGGGCAACATGACGAGTCTGATCGAAAAGAGCATGCAATATACTACCTTAGCAAAAAGTTTACCGACTGTGAAATAAGATACGCACTGCTCAAGAAAACTTGTTGTGCTTTGGCATGGGCTGCTCGCCGACTAAGACAATATATGTTGACTTATACTACATTGTTAATCTCTAAGATGGATCCAATAAAATGCATATTCGAGAAACCCTCTCTTTCACGAAGAATAGAAAGATGGAAAATGGTCTTGACAGAATACGACATTCAGTACACTACTCAGAAAGAAATCAAAGGAATTGTACTGGCAGACCATTTAGCTCATCAAGCGGTAGATGACTATCATTCTGTGATGTTTGAGTTCTCGAGGTGAGAATATTATGCTAGTTACAGATTATGAAGAAAATGGGCCATATGAAGGACCTGAACCGAGATCCCAATGGACTATGGTTTTTATGGAGCTTCGAACGCACTTGGTAATGGAATTGGCGTTGTGATTATATCTCCCAAGGGTTTCCATACGCCCTCCACTGCCAGATTATCTTTTGACTGTACCAACAACATGGCAGAGTACGAAGGGTGTGTCATGGGTATTAAAGCTTCCATCGATATAAGAATTAAGTTTTTGAGTGTATATGGGGACTCAACCCTAGTAATCAGTCAGATGGGAATCAATTATCATTCCTTATCAAGAGAATATGTTGACATTAATCCCATCCTTCGAAGAAGTAACTTTTGAACATATTTTGCTAGAAGAGAATCAATTGGCAGACGCACTAGCTACCATGTCATCTATGTTCAAAGTCAGATGGGATAATATAGCTCCTAGAATTACTATTGAGAGACTATATGAACTGGCACATTGCTACAAATTTGATACTGATGGAGTAGAGGAAAAGCCTTGTGAAACAACCAGCCGAACTGTCATCTGATATAAAATCAATGAATTCGCCATTGAAAGTCTTTTATCCCAAGAAGAAGGGAAAGGTAGACATCGAGAAAACCTAAAGGGATGAAATCACAGTCTTGCGACCGTAGAGATCGGGTAAAGGAATCTGTTACGCGAGAGGAAGGTATTAGCACCCCCACACACTTGCAGTAATCTACGGTATCCACTCTTGTTGTTCTAATCTAATGGGTGTGGTTAAAATCTATGTCTAAGCTTAAGAGCTAAATAAAATGCAAAGAGGGAATGCATGCAAAAGAAAAGAGAAAATAATGTAGGGAAAATAAAGTTGTGCTCGTTCGGGCCCTACCCCGATTCCTACGTTTCCCTTTAAAGGAATCAGAGCAGCCGTAGTTCGACTCATATATTTTGGTTGGTTTGTGTTTTTTAGTTAAGAAGACAAAAGCAACAGTCAAGATGGAAAAACATCAGATAAAATGACAAAACATCAACAACAATGATAAAGCAACAAAAGGGAACGACAAGACATCACATGAAAACACAAACTCAGATAAGATTATAAAACTTCAGCATGATAACAAAATATCATACAAGACGACAAAACATTACACCTAACAATGTTATCGAAAATCAAAGTAGGATGACAAACATACGTGATGGTGAAACATCGGCAACAACATATGCGATGACGAAACATCGACAAAAAGATAGCAAGATAGAATGACAAAGATGACGAGACATCAACAATCCAAATGATAAAACATCACACCTAACAATGATATTGAGAATCAAGGTAGGATAATAAACATACGCGATGGTGAAACATCGACAACAAACATATGCAGTGGCGAAACATCGGCTAAAAGATGGCAAGATAACATGGCAAAGATGGAGAGACATCACAATTTAGATGATAAAACATCACACCTAACAATGATATTGAGAATCAAAGTAGGATAACAAATATATGCAATGGCGAAATAATAAACATATGCGATGGCAAAACATCGGCTAAAAGATGGCAAGATAACATGGCAAAGATGGCGAGACATCGCAATTCAGATGATAAAACATCATACCTAACGATGATATTGAGAATCAAAGTAGGATAACAAACACATGAGGTGGCGAAACATCGGCAACAAACATATGCGATGGCGAAACATCGGCTAAAAGATAGCATGGTAACATGGAAAATATGGAGAGGCATCACAATTCTGCTGATAAAACATCATACCTAACAATGATATTGAGAACCAAAGTAGGATAACAAACATGTGCAATGGCGAAACATCTGCAAAAAGATAACCAAATATCATGGCAAGGATGGCAAAACATGAATTTGACAAGGTTTAAAACAAAACCAAAAGGCGCACAAACAATTAAGATTGGTTTTTATTTTTTACTTTGAAGAAGGATTTAAGTTCATTAGAGACATTTTTATGATTTGCCAAGAAGAAGTTTTAGTTTTAAGATGAAATATGCAAAGAAAGGAAAAATAACTAAGGGAGACTAGCCTAGCACTACCCCTAATGTTATCATACAATAATTGACCCTAAGGTTGAGAATGAAAAGGGAAGTCTCTAACCTATGTTAGCATGCATGGGTAAATATCCTAATGTCTAGCTCGAGGACTAACCCTACACGAGAAATCCAAAGGGAGCATGGTAAATACCAAACAAGTGAGCAAACAAGTGCTTTGGAAAAAGTACACAATCGGGGTATACTGACTCAGGGGATGAGGGTATGAAGAGAAAATGCTTTAGCTAAGGGGAGCGGATCACCCGAAGAAAACAAGCGAGAGATAGATGAAATAAGAAAAATGTGACGCCCAAAGCGACTGAACACCTAACCAAGATATATAGAATATTGAGGTAGGCGACAGAAGACAATATGAACGACCACGGAGTGTCAGCATTGGACAATGCAAACTCCTGATGAAGCTTGGGGGTTTGATTGCAAAACCCTTCCCCACTTGACGGACTCGATACATATGATCTGCACGACTCTGAAGCATCGACGTACCACGTGAGCTAAGGATGACATGGACTTGAATGTGCGAGGGTCGATTAAAGACCCTCCCTGCTAGCCTCCACATCCAATGATCATATCTCATTCAATAAGTGACCAATTTGAATGAATCAAGGCTTAACAAGAAGCTCTCATGGCATACCTTAAAGTGATCCAAGCCAATTTTCAAAATATCATTTGAATCAAAATATATTAAGTCCCCAAAATGGCTCACCAGCTGTTTGAAAAAATTACGCGTGTGGCTTGCCATTGAGAAGCCATCTTGACACATAAAATATTTTTTTAAAATTTTCAAGTAACTTCTTGAACAAGTTAAACTCAATTTCAATATTTCCCATGATTCAATGATGAATTTGGATATGGAATGTGACCAGGATGTTTGAATTGATGGTTGACCAAAACTCCACTTGGTCAACCTCTGATTTTGTTGACTATGACCGAAATGACCAATTTGCCCTTTTTGACTAATTGAACCAATTCCAATCCAAATTGAACCTAGATATTTTAATAAAAGATGCTTAATAACATATGGTGAAGCATGGAAATAAACTTGGGTGAAAAAGTCACATAAATCCTGATTAAATCCAAAACCCTAGTTTTGCACTCTACATTAGGAGATAGTTGATCAAGCTTCAAAACCCTAAATCCACTGGGCATCATGAGAGGTTTATTGAAAAAATTTGATTCCAATGATGATAAGAGAATGATTCTTCATAACTTGGCTCATCTAGACCCTAATTACTTCAACTTGGACAAAACCCTAATTTTATCTGGTGCATCAAAAGAAAGTGATTCTTCTTCAAATCAACACAATGTTTAACCCTATGATGAATTAATGAAATGGATGAAAAGATCTTGAGACATGAGGGACCCATGTGACTTGAGAAATTCAAAATTTGAGAGACTTCTAGACAAAATTCCAGGATAAACTGGAGTACAAAAAAGGGGTGAGATAAGACTTAAACCACAGAGAATAGGAAAAACTAAACTCTGGAAAAGAACGCGGGGCGGAGTAGCTAGAGTGCGTGATTCTAGGAGAATATGCTAGTCTCAACCTAAGATAGACAGTATGAAGGAACTGAAAGAATCCCAGAAGTAAGAAACAAAACAAGACAAAACTCGACTCATTATAACTATTTAGATAAAAGTAAACTAGATGAGTACCAGGGAGAAATTGGATTTCATGCACGGGTAACGAGGCAAAACTCGACCCAAAGAAAAAGTGATGAGAGTGCATGTTTCTCAGAGCACCTGCTGGTCTCTAACCAAGGGAAAACAGTGAGATGGAACTGAAAGACCCCAAACTTTATAAAAGAGACAATTTCAACCCAAGATAGACAATATGAAGGAACTAAAAGAATCCCAGGAGTAAGAAACAAAACGAGACGAAAATCGACTTATTATAACTATTTAGACAAAACTAAACTAGATGAGTACCAGAACGAAAACTGGATTTCATGCACAAGCGACAAGATCAAAACTTGGCCCAAAGTAAAGTGATGAGAGCGCATGTTTCTCAGAGCACTTGCTGGTCTCAGATCAATGGATAAAAAGTAACGAAAACTGATAAAGGGTTCGGTAAACAAACACTGATGGAAGTCCAAGGTATGAAAATAAAATGAGACGAAACTCGACTCTTTATAACTAGTTAGACAAAACTAAACTATATGAGTACCAGAATGAAAATTGGATTTCATGCACGGGTGAGGAGACAAAACTCAAAGCTCGACCCAAAGCAAGGTGATTAGGGCATACAACTAAAAACCTGATGAAAGTGAATATCAGGATGAAACTGGTATTCGAAAGGTAAATCAATAGACATTGAAATGAACCAACGAAGTTAGTAAAGACTAAACCCGAGAAAATTGCATCAGGATAAACTGAGCTACAAACAAGAGTGAAGACTCAACCATTCAAATGATTAACATCAAAAAGATATTTGTATAGGGTGAAATCGAGATATTGAGGATGAAAGACCTCGCGAGGGATATAATCCGAAGTTTTGGCAAATTCACGGGGGAAAATAGAAACAGTAATGGCTTATGTTCCGATGCATGTTTGAATTTTTTTATATAACGTAATGCTCCATATAATGGAAATGCTACACGTTTTGGTAGATGCAATGTAATGATTCCTGTTTAAATGTTTCACCGGGGAATGGCCAATCGAGAAGCTAACAATCAAGAAGTCAGAATCTGACAAAACATGCAAAAATAAATTGCAAAATCCAATAGAGAAGAGAAAATATAAGGAATTGCTGGAGAGAAACTCTTGAATAGCTGAAACTCTATCGGGAGTAAAAAATGAGAAACTGAAGAAAAAAAATAGGCTACAAATACTGAGAGGAGTTGCAAAAATAAATTGCAACCCCTGCTGGAGAAGATCAGATCAAAACTGTAACTTCTAAAGAAGAATGCTAAATAGAAATTGGTTGTTGTTGGAAACCATCAGGGCAAGACTGTAATCTCCGAAAAAGACAATATGCAGTCGTGTTGAGAATGACACCAAGATAATAAATCAGATGTGGGAAACGAAACTCTGTTGAGGAAATGAAACTTCACTGAGGAAACAAAACTCTGTTGAGGAGACGGAACTTCACTGATGAAGCAAAACTTTGTTAAGGGGTGTTTTGCTGAGGATTCCCGAACCTTTGGTATGCAACCATAAAATAGACCACAATGATAGTCAAACGTCATCAACTTTAATGGGGAAGTGGAAACTTCATCCAATCATCAACACTATTGAGGATGATAAAGGATTAATTTAAAACTAACACTCTTTCATGATACAAATAGCCTTTGTCAAACGGAGTAGTCGAATCTTCCTCTCCTGACAACATTAAGCTCTTCACTGATGTTCATTGTGTAAGCTCTTTTTGATGTCAAACAATTTTTTTGTATGCATAAGGATGTTTATTTTGAGAATGACAACTCTGATGCGACAATTATGCAAGCCTTGAAGTTGAAAGCCCTGAATGAAAAAGATGTTGCATCTCTGTTGTGAATGAATCACTAGCTAGAGTGCAACATTTCAAAAACTTTTTCTTCTTTTTTAAACAAACACGATGCAGGCGATAAGATACCAACATGGATATGTGATATATATTTGAGAGTTTAGGAAACGCTATCCTGTTGTAGTATGCTTTCGAGTTAAATCCATGTTTCAGTTAGGACTTTTGAAGGTTGTAACGTGGCCTGGTTCATGGTTAGAAAAAATATATTTTAAGGCTCATGTTATTTGGTGCCCACCCCCTTCGTGATGATCTCCAGTCCTAAATTCAGTTAACTTAATACGGACTTTCATCTTTCAAGAAGAGTTTATGATGGTTGAGGAACCACAACAATTTCTTGGACACAACAACCACTTAACCTTTGTTTTTTTGGGTGTTCGATCACACGAGTTTTCTTTTGATGAGGACCCTTTTCTGCCTTTCGGACTTTTCAAATTTCTTTTCTCTTTCCCTTTCTTTTTCCTGGACCAATTCTTTTGAATTTCAATTTTGAAGTCCAGCGGGATGCCCTAACTTTTTCCTAAGCAACTTGTTTTCAAGTTTCGGCTTAGCGGGGAGTTATTTTATTTCTTTATTATTCATATTTTCCATTTTGAACAAGTCGTGTGACCCTAAGTCTTTAAACTTTTTGGAAGACGGTGACTGACTCATTCCTTGGTCGGCGAGGGATAACCATTGTTGTATCGATTCGATCTCGACCTCAGGATTTTTGTGAGGAAATAATCATTGTGGTTTTGATATTTTCCCTCCCTCATGATGCGATGGATAAGGTGTGGTGATCCTCAAATGGGACACTCCTTTTGGAATTTGAATGCTCGATCAAATCAAATGACATCTGCCCTGCCCCGGGTTAAAAATAAGGGTTTTTTTAAACAAAAAACAAGAAACTCCTACTTCGAAGGCTCATAAGGGTTAACGAGGGTCTATCTCCCTTATATCTCCAGTGTTTAGGGATTTAAACAAGGCATGTACATCGTAAACAGAGTTCCACTCAAAAGCATACAACCACAAATATCAACTTTAACAATCATCATCCTTCCTCCAATATTTTACTAAGAAAAAGAATTGGCGCAGTTGGTATCAAAATGCCAGAAAATCATTTAAAGGGTGATAATGAATGGTTTAAGTAAAACAAAAGAATTACTTCAAGGAAAACATATTCAACACATCAGGGTTAACACTTGAAAACAAACAAGTTCCTAAATGCAGACAATGTTTAAACAAAGAATCAAGATACATATGAAAATAAAATATATAAACATAAAAATGCCACTATGTAAGAGACTTGACTCCATATGGACTTGTTGATCTTGACGATGCAATGTAAACTTGACACTATTCTGACACATGATCTATTTATGATGAAGAGAAATTTGCAGACGGTTTTTCCTTCGTTTGTCTTTCTGGAGAAAAGAGAATCCACTGGGGAGAGGTACCCCTTTGCCACCAGTACAGAGCCATGAAACAATTTAGCAAAATATTTACAAACAAGTAGATGATTGTTCCATCAAGAGGTAAAATGAACATGCTCCTCGCATAGTATGACAATTGTATTTATTATCCGCAGTTCAGACAACTTTAAAACCAATAAACTATAACTTAGATTATCATGTTCATGTAGGGCCAACAAAACTTATATGCACATGTTTATTAAAATATTGGACGTTTTTGCAAACAGAATAATAAAAAGGAAGTTATGTGCACGTATATAAAAGAGGGTCTTTTATTGACTTGAGAAATCAGCCTGTGAAAAGGGCCTTTGCATTTGGAAGTAGACCATAGAAAGAGATAATTGCAAAATCAAAACAAACGAGTGTTTGCAAATGGCAATGTGAATACGAATATACATCAAGTTCTAACTCTACTATAGCTCTTATGACTTTAAAGCTTCCATCTCCCTGCTTTTTAACAAAACATTCTTGGAATAGTTCCGAACCTCTGCCAGGTGACCGATCAAAAAATAAAAAAGGAACAAGGGATCTTATGCTGAGTGCAGTGATTTGCTTTAAATCCCTAACTTTTGCCTGAATCTTCCTTTCGGGTTTTCGATTCACTAGGGCACCCCTTTTTTCCCTAAGCTTCCCTTTCGGGTTTTCAACTTAGCGGGTATTTTTTTTATGCAAAGTATTTTTTTAACTATGTCAGTATTCACAGGGAGAGGGAAGTATTCTCCATCCATGGTTGTGAGCATCATCGCTCCACCAGAGAAAACCTTTCTGACCACGAATGGTCCTTCATAAGTCGGAGCCCACTTGCCTCTGGGATCCCCCTGGGGAAGAGTTATCCTCTATAGCACAAGGTCACATGGCTTGTAACACTGAGGACGTACCCTCTTGTCAAAAGCTTTCCTCATCCTTTGCTGATATACCTGACCATAACATACAACCGTCAACCTCTTCTCATCGATAAGTTCTAACTGATCCAGCCGATTCTCTACCCATTCGCTTTCATCAAGCTCAACATCCCTCATGATCCTAAGAGAAGTAATTTTTACTTCTATAGGAAACACTGCTTCCATGCCATAGACCAGAGAAAATGGGGTTTCCCCAGTCGAAGTACGCACAATGGTACGATAACCATGTAAAGCGAAAGTAAGCATCTCATGCTAATATTTATAGGTTACTGCCATCTTTTGTACAATGTTCTTAATATTCTTATTGGCCGCTTCGATAGCGCCATTCATCTTCAGTCGATACGAAGAAGAGTTATAATGCTTGATTTTGAAGGACTCACAAAGCTCCTTCATCATTTTTTTGTTCAAATTAGACCCATTGTCGGTGATGATCTTTTTAGGAACTCCTTAAAGACAGATAATATTGTTTTTAATGAACCAAGTTACCACTTGTCTGGTGACATTTGCATAAGATACAACTTCGACCCATTTAGTGAAATAATCAATGGCAACCAGAATGAAACAGTGTCCATTGGATGTAGTCGGTTTGATCTTGCCAATCATATCAATTCCCCACATTCCAAATGGCCAAGGGAAGTCAAACATCCAGTGGTACGGGTGGCACGTGTACTTTATCAGCATAGACTTGACATTTGTGGCAGATCCGTGCATGATTATAACAGTCAGTTTCCATGGTGGACCAATAATAACCAGCTCGTAAAATATTTTTGGCCAATGTATGCCCATTGGAGTGAGTCCAGAATTCACCTTCATGTATCTCTTCAATGATTCTAGTTGCTTCTCTTTTATCAACACATCTGAGCATTAAACCATCATAATGCCTTTTATACAACACACCACCACTGAGAAAGAATTTGGCCGAAAATCTTCTCAATACTTTGTGTCTGTGACGGAGGCCTCTTCAGGGTACTCTTGCATTTTAAGATATCTTTTAATATCATAAAACCAATGGTTATTGTCTGATTCCAAATTGGTTTCAAAACCAAAAGTTGGCTCATCCAACCTTCTGATTGTAATGGAAGGTGCTTCGTTAGCCCACTTAACTTTGAACATTAAGGACAAAGTTGCCAGTGCATCAGCTAGATTGTTCTCTTCTCTAGAAATGTGTTCAAATTTGATCTCTTCGATGTACGGAATCAACTTTATAACATGCTCATGATAGGGAATCAGGTTTTGATGATGAGTCACCCAATCTCCATTAATCTGGCTGATAACAAGATTGGAATCCCTGTAAACATTCAAATATTTGATTCGCAAGTTGATCGCTGCTTCAATACCATAAATGCAAGCTTCATATTCGGCCATATTATTAGTACAATCGAAACAAATACGAGCTGTGAAAGGAATGTGGAATCCTTCAGGGGCGGTGATAATAGCTCTAACGCCATTGCTTATAGCATTGGAGGCACCGTCAAACACAAGCATCCAACGTGATCCTGGCTCGGGTATTTTATCTAGGCTCGGTATATTACACTACCAAATATACACTATTTCCTCATCTGGAAATTCAATCTTCATTGGTTCATAATCATCCACGGGCTGATGAGCGAGATGATCTTCTAATATACTACCTTTGATTGCCTTTTGCATAATGTACTGGATATCATATTCAGTGAGTATCATCTGCAAACGGGCTACCCTGCCTGTGAGAGCCAGCTTCTCAAAAATGTACTTGATTAGATCCATTTTGGATATGAAGTAGGTGGTGTGGGTCAACATGTATTGTCTTAAGCATCTGGAAGCCCAAGCAAGTGCACAACAAGTTTTTTCCAGTAATGAGTACCTTGACTCGCACTCCGTAAACTTTTTACTCAAGTAATAAATGGCTTGTTCTTTCTTTCCTATCTCGTCATGCTGACCAAGGACACAACCCATGGAATTCTACAATACAGTTAAATACATGATTAATGGCTTTCCTTCCACCGGTGGTATGTATATCAGAGGTTCCTGCAAATAATCCTTTATTTTGTCAAGCGCCTTTTGACAATCCTCATTCCACCTTATCGTCTGATTTTTCTTTAACAATATTAACAAAGGTTCACGTGTGGATGTGATATGAGAAACATATATAGAAATGTAGTTTAACCTCCCCAATAAACCACATACTTCCTTCTCTGTTTTCGATTCGGGCATTTCTTGTATCACCTTCACTTTAGCAGGGTCAACAGTGATACCTTTTTCACTTACATTAAAACCCAACAACTTACCGGATCTGACCCCAAAGGTGCACTTATTAGGAATCAACCTCAACAAGAATTTCCTCAGTCTCTCTAACAACTTCTCTAAATGAACAATATGCTCCTCTTTCATGTCAGACTTAGCAATCTTATCATCCACATAGACCTCGATCTCCTTGTGAATCATATCATGAAAGAGAGTAACCATGGCACGCTGATACGTTGCCCTAAAATTTTTCAAACCAAACGACATCACCTTATAGAAAAAGGTTCCAAAGGAGTGATAAACGTTGTCTTCTCCATATCTTCTGGTTCCATCTTAATTTGATTGTAACTCAAAAAATCGTCCATGAAGGAAAACACTTTAGAGTGAGCAGTATTATCGACTAACACATCAATATGGGGAAGAGAAAAATCATCCTTAGGGCTGGCTCTGTTCAAGTCCCCATAACCCACACACATCCTGAACTTACCATCTTTCTTAGGCACAGGCACAATATTTTCAATCCATGGAGGATATCCAATTGTTTCTGAACTTCATCTTTAATCTTCTTGGACATCTCAGGATGAGTTCTTAGGAGCTTTTGCTTGAAAAGAGAGAAACCTTCCTTGAGCAGTAGTCAATGCACCATAATATCTGTATCCAACCCTGGCATATCTTCATAAGACCAGGCGAAGATATCAGAATATTCACGAAGTAGCTCAATTAATTTGACCTTCATACTTTTTTTGAGATATTCCCATATCTTGACCTCTCTTCTTACCTCTTATGTGCCAATATTCACCACCTCAATTGACTCTTGATTCGGCTGGATAACCTTTTTTTCTTGTATTAACAACCTTGATAATTCCTCGGGAAGATCATAATCATCATATGCCTCCTCTTCAGTTTGATAGATCGGATTATTAAAGTCATAATGAGCGATAACAGAGTCGTTATCAATATAACCCGTGGTAGAAGTGCATCTTCATAAATGATATTTTGGTGTTTTAGTGACGGTGTGTGAAAAGGGAAACATTACCATTTAAAGAAAAATAAAAAGAAACAAATGGAACAAAATTTTTAATGCAAAAACGTCCTTTATTCATGAATTTTTTTTGAAAATAAACATGGTGGCCCTTCACAAATGGTTCACTACGCCTTGGGCAGAGCGCAAGAATTATGACATGATAATAAAAGAAAAAAGGAAAATTACCCCTCAGCCCTTGAAACTTGGATAACATCCACAGAAGTCCAACTGTTGAGTGCTTGGCCGGGAATACTTGGATGAATCCAATCTACAATATTGTAGCCGTCAACCCTATCATCACCAACTGCATTGGTGTATCCTTCTTGAGCAGCACTAGGATGGGAAAACGTCACAAGAGTAGAGAAACCAGATGCTCTAGGAGTTGGACTCTGTTGACCTGGACTGAAACCAAGACCGAATTTGTTGAATTTAGGGATAAAGTCCAGCACCTGACCATAACCTTTCGATTGCTGTTCTCCACCACAACCCTAGCATCTCTGAGAGAAGACATAATTGTCTCTGGCTTTCTGTTCTGTTCTGGAAGAGGAAAATTGACCGCATGAATTGTCTCAAACGCTTGGAAAGGAGTCTCATGTATCTCGCCTTCAACCTCAAAATAGCGGAATGATGTCAAATGACTCACAATATACTCTTCTTCGCCGCACACAGTTATCACTTTTCCATCTGTAGGATATTTGATTTTCTGGTGAAGAGTAGAAGTGACTGCCCCTGCTTTATGAATCCACGGCCGCCCCAACAAACAATAATATGCTGGCTGTATATCCACCACAAAAAAGGTAGCAATGAAGGCGTGAGGACCAACCTTAATAGGTAATTCCACCTCCCCAAATACTAATCTTGGAGACCCATCCAATGCCTTCACCATCAAGTCACTAGGGCGCAGTTCAAGTCCGGAATAATCAATCTTCATCAATGCTGATTTAGGCGATACATTCAAAGATAACCCTGTGTCCACCAGTACCCGGGATAAAGTAGTTCCTTTAAAATCCATATAAATATGTAACGCCTTGTTATGGTCTCGCCCCTCTGGAGGAAGGTCAAAATATGTAAAGCCCAGACCGTTCCCAGCAGATATATTAGCACAAACATTCTCGAACTGATTGACGATTATCTCATGTGGAATGAATGCATTCTTCAACAACTTAATCAAAGCATTTATATGAGGTTCTGAATAGATCCACAGAGACAACATAAATATCTTAGAAGGGGTATGACTTAACTGATCAATTATGCTATAATCATTCTTCCTGATAATCTGCATCAACTCCTCAACTTCATTAGGAACTAAAGAAGTTTCTGGCACTGGACATGACTGAGTTATATTGGATGGTGCAACTCTCAGATTACCAATCATCACCTGTTGTTTACCTTCTTCTCTTGCAGAGGCATCCTCCGTGTCTTGTATATTGGAAGGACCAACCACTCTCCCGCTTCTAGTCATTCAACCCACGCTAGAGAAATTATGAACATCCCATTCATTGTCTTCAGCAAGTTCTTTCTCAGAAGGACGAGGATTTGTATCCTGCTTCACCCCATGGTAATAAACATCACCACTATAATGCCATGGGATGGCCTTCTCACTAGTATACACCATGGGACCAGGTACCGTAATCATCAAAGGAGGCACCCTAGATGGGGTAGGAATATGCACATGGGTGTATGGAATAGATATCACAGCAACATCCTCTTCGGTAACCTTTCGGATTTTTGGTTTTCTATTAAACTTAAGGGAACCTTCATTTATCATGAACTGGATGCCAACCTTCAAATCACCTGGGTGTTCTTTACATTTGACACAGTCAGCAACATAGCCAGGAAAAATAGAATTGTCTAGCAAATATCTTTTAACATACAACAATGGAGTAGTCACTTGTTCCACATCCATAACTAAATTCAGCATCTCTCCATTATCATCAATCATATTAACAACAACCCCTCCATGCCCAGGCATTGGGTTTTGGACAACATTCAGACCAGTCATTGGAGTAAACTCAATTTCCTTGGCATCCAACAAGTCTTGTACTTTTCACTTTAACGCAAAACAATTGTCAGTAGAATGACCGACTCCACCTGAATGGAATTCACATCTTGCGTTAGCATCATAATTAGCAGGAAGTATTCCTGTGGGTGGTGGCATATTTCTCAAACGAATCAACTTCAAATCGATCAAATGGTGGAGTGCTTAGGTAAGAGATACTGGAAAGGGATCTAATTTTCTTGGTTGTCTTTGTTGTTGATTATTATACTGACGGGGAGCATCTTGCTGTCTTTGTTGTTAGGGCACCGGATTATGTCTCTGCTGCGGAGGAGCATTAATAGGAATAGAGACAACATTGAATTTGTTGGTGTTGACGATCCTCTCCTCTTCCTCTATGAGAGTAAATCACACTTATGTCGCATTCCCTTTTCTTAGGGTAAGCATTGAATGGTTTCTTACCACCCCCAGATGAGCTCACCGAAACCACCAATTTGAATTTTCCCTAATTTCAAACCCACCTCAATTCTTTCACCAGCCATAACCAAATCCGCAAATCCTTCTGAAGCACTTCCTATCATGTGATCATAAAACGACCCTTTCAAGGTACTCATAAACATATCAATGTGTTATCACTCCATGAGTGGAGGATGAACCCTCGCAGCCAACTCTCGCCACTTCTGGGCGTATTCTTTGAAAGATTCTTTTTGGCCCTGTGACAAATTCTGTAATTGAGTTCGATTAGGCGCCATATCCACATTGTACTGATAGTGCTTGACAAAAGCTCGAGGAAGATCATTCTAGCATCAAATATGGGTTTTCTCCAACTTCATGTACCACTCCATGGATGCTCCAGATAGGCTATCCTGTAAGAAATAAATCAAAAGCCCCTGATCCTCGGTATGTACCGACATCTTTCAGAAATAAGCAGTTGCATGAGTAACGAGACTGACGAATTGTTGTACTTTTCAAATACCGGTGGCTTGAACTTTGGGGGAACCTTCACCCCAGATACTAGTCCAAAATCGTTAGCATCCATGCCAAGGACTTCTTGCCCTTCTAGAGATTTCAACTGTTCTTCTAATAACCAATACCTTTTATCCTCAATATGAACTTCTGGCTCAGAACACCGCACATAAAGTTGATATTCATCCTGATCAAAATCAAAGTCTAGCTCCTGATAGTTCCTTGCACCAACTTGATTATCTCTTAGGTTCCCCATAATACGAGGTCCCAAAGACGGGGGAAACTGTCCCATTTTAACATTGTCCAGAAAAGGATTTCCAGGTGGCCCGCGAAAATTCCCAACGGGCTGGTCTTGCACATCCCCCAGTCCTAGAGAAATGTCCAGATAGAGCCCTTGATTCCTACCATCCACTGGATAGCGGCGCTGATTGTTGACAATGGAAGCCAATTCCTCCTATCAACGATTCACATTAGTGATGAACTCTATGAACTGAGTCATTTGAGTAGTCATTTGGGCCCTCATTTCAGTGAGCTCAGCTTGGATCTGTTCCATCTGTCATGTAAGATTTCTTCTAGTGAAATACCAATGAGTAGTTGTCTTGAATTCTGGATAAGAAAATCATAATTAAGATAAGAATATTATCCCGAGATGATCTGCAATGAGATCATAATCATCATATGCCTCCTCTTCAACTTGATAGATCGGATTATTAAAGTTATAATGAGCGATAGCAGAGTCGTTATCAATATGATCCGTGGTAGAAGTGCATCTGCATAAATGATATTTTGGTGTTTTAGTGACGGTGTGTGAAAAGGGAAACATTGTCATTTAAAGAAAAATAAAAAGAAAGAAATGGAACAAAATTTTTAATGCAAAAACGTCCTTTATTCATGAATTTTTTTTGAAAATAAACATGGTGGCCCTTCACAAATGGTTCACTACGCCTTGGGCAGAGCGCATGAATTATGACATGATAATAAAAGAAAACAAGAAAATTACCCCTCAGCCTTTGAAACTTGGTTAACATCCATAGAAGTCCAATTGTTGAGTGCTTGGCCGGGAATACTTGGATGAATCCAATCTTCAATATTGTAGCCTTCAACCCTATCATCACCAACTGCATTGGTGTATCCTTCTTGAGCAGCACTAGGATGGGAAAACTTCACGGGAGTAGATAAACCAGATGCTCTAGGAGTTGCACTCTGTTGACCTGGACTGAAACCAAGACCAAATTTGTTGAATTTAGGGATAACGTCCAGCACCTGACCCTAACCTTTCGGTTGCTGTTCTCCACCACAGCCCTAGCATCTCTGAGAGAAGACATAATTGTCTCCGGCTTTCTTTTCTGTTCTGGAAGAGGAAAATTGACCGCATGAATTGTCTCAAACGCTTGGAAAGGAGTCTCATGTATCTCGCCTTCAACCTCAAAATAGCGGAATGATGTCAAATGACTCACAATATACTCTTCTTCTCCGCACACAATTATCACTTTTCCATCTGTAGGATATTTGATTTTCTAGTGAAGAGTAGAAGTGACTTCCCCTGCTTTATGAATCCACGGCCGCCCCAAGAAACAACAATATGCTAGTTGTATATCCATCACAAAAAAGGTAGCAGTAAAGGTGTGATGACCAACCTTAATAGGTAATTCCACCTCCCCAAATACTAGTGTATGAGACCCATCAAATGCCTTCACCATCAAGTCACTAGGGCGCAATTCAAGTCCGAAATAATCAATCTTCATCAATGCTGATTTAGGTAATACATTCAAAGATGACCCCGTGTCCACCAGTACCCGGGATAAAGTAGTTCCTCTAAAATCCATATAAATATGTAACTCCTTGTTATGGTCTTGCCCCTATGGAGGAAGGTCAAAATATGTAAAGCCCAGACCGTTCCCAGCAGATATATTAGCACAAAAATTATCGAACTGATTGATTATTATCTCATGTGGCACGAATGCATTCTTCAACAACTTCATCAAAGCATTTCTGTGAGGTTCTGAATAGATCCACAGAGACAAGATAAATATCTTAGAAGGGGTATGACTTAACTAAACAATTATGCTATAATCACTCTTCCTGATAATCTACATCAACTCCTCAACTTCATTAGGAACTGGAAAGTTTCTAGCACTGGACTTGACAGAGTTATATTAGCTGGTGCAACTCTCGGATTACCAATCATCACCTGTTGTTTGCCGTTTTCTCTTGCAGAGGCATCCGTTGTGTCTTGTATATTTGAAGGACCAAACACTCTCCCACTTCTAGTCATTCGATCCACGTCAGAGAAATTGTGAACATCCCCTTCATTGTCTTCAGCAAGTTCTTCCTCAGAAGGACGAGGATTTATCTCCTGCTTCACCCCATGGTAATAAACATCACCACTATAATGCCATGGGATGGCCTTCTCACTAGTATACACCATGGGACCAGATACCGTAATCATCAAAGGAGGCTCCCTAGATGGGGTAGGAATACGCACATGGGTGTAAGGAATAGATATCACAACAACATCCTCTTTGGTAACTTTTCGGATTTTTGGTTTTCTATTAAACTAAAGGGAACCTTCATTTATCATGAACTGGATGCCGACCTTCAAATCACCACAACCCTCTGGGTGTTCTTTACATTTGACACAGTCAGCAACATAGCCAGGAAAAATAGAATTGTCTAGCAAATATCTTTTAACATATAACAATGGAGTAGTCACTTGTTCCACATCCATAACTAAATTCAGCATCTTTCCATTATCATCAATCATATTAACAACAACCCCTCCATGCTTAGGAATTGGGTTTTGGACAACATTCAGACCAGTCATTGGAGTAAACTCAATTTCCTTGGCATCCAACAAGTCTTGTACTTTGCAATTTAATGCAAAACAATTGTCAGTAGAATGACCGGCTCCGCCAGAATGGAATTCACATCTTGCATTAGCATCATAATTACCAGGAAGTATTCTTGTGGGTGGTGGCATATTTCTCAAACTAATCAACTTCAAATCGAGCAAATGGTGAAGTGCTTCGGTAAGAGATACTGGAAAGGGATCGAATTTTCTTAGTTGTCTTTGTTGTTGATTATTATACTGAAGGGGAGCATCTTGTTGTCTTTGTTGTCGGGGCACCGGATTATGTCTCTGCTATGGAGGAGCATTAACAGGAATAGAGAAAACATTGAATTATTGGTGTTGACGATCCTCTCCTCTTCTTCTATGAGAGTAAATCGCACTTATGTCGCATTCCCTTTTCTTAGGGTAAGCATTGAATGGTTTCTTACCACCCCCTGATGAGCCACCGAAACCACCAATTTGAATTTTCCCTAATTTCAAACCCACCTCAATTCTTTCACCAACCATAACCAAATCCGCAAATCCTGCTGAAGCACTTCCTATCATGTGATCATAAAACGACCCTTGCAAGGTACACATAAACAAATCAATGTGTTCTCACTGCATGAGTGGAGGATCAACCCTTGCAGCCAGCTCTCGCCACTTCTGGGCGTATTCTTTGAAAGATTCTTTTGGCCCCTGTTACAAATTCTGTAATTGAGTGCGATTAGTCTCCATATCCATATTGTACTGATAGTTCTTGACAAAATCTCGAGCAAGATCATTCTAGCATCTTTCGGAAATAAGCATTACATGAGTAACGAGACATGAAGAACAAATGTAATTTTCAAATACCGGTGGCTTGAACTTTGGGGGAACCTTCACCCCAGATACTAGTCCAAAATCATTAGCATCCATGCCAAGGACTTCTTGCCCTTCTACATATTTCAACTGTTCTTCCAATAACCGATACCTTTTATCCTCAACTGAACTTCCATCTCAGAACACCGCACATAAAGTTGATCTCCATCCTGATCAAAATCAATGTTTGGCTCCTAATAGTTCCTTGCACCACCCTGATTATCTCTTAGTTCCCCACAAGACGAGGTCCCAGAGACGGTGGAAACTGTCCCATGTTAACATTGTGCAGAAAAGGATTTCCAGGTTGCCCGTGAAAATTCCCAACGGGATGGTCTTGCACATCCCCCAGTCCTAGAGAAATGTCCTGATAGAGCCCTTGATTCCTACCATCCACTGGATAGTGGCGCTTATTGTTGACAATGAAAGCCAATTCCTCCTATCGGCGATTCACATTAGTGATGACCTCCATGAACTGGGTCATTTGAGTAGTCATTTGGGCCCTCATTTCAGTGAGCTCAACTTGGATCTGTTCCATCTGTCATGGAATATTTCTTCTGGTGAAATACCGATGAGTAGTTATCTTGAATTTTGGATAAGAAAATCAGAATTAAGATAAGAATATTGTCCCGAGATGTATGAGATGTATGTTTTGTTATTTTCAGGTATTTAGAAGCTTCATTAACCATCAGGGATAACAATCGAGCATGATAAAGAACAAAGACAAATAAAAAAATAAAAATACTAGTGCAATAACAAACTTCTTTATTTACAAAAAACACAAAAACATCAATTCTCAAAATCCACAGAATTTGTATAAGATAAAAAGTTCCCCTCCAACAAGACTGGTGGTGATCATTCAACAAATATCAAAAAATGATAAAATCAAAGGGGTGGGTCTCTCAGCCCAACATGAAATAAAGGTCCCTCCTCCTGGAAATTCTCCTCATTCCACTCCTTGGTCTCCTGGAATAGCTAACTTGTCCTTGGGCAGTCACGTCCTTCAATAAGGTTTTTAATCACCACATCCTTTC
This sequence comes from Vicia faba, assembly GCA_948472305.1. Classification (NCBI taxonomy): domain Eukaryota; kingdom Viridiplantae; phylum Streptophyta; class Magnoliopsida; order Fabales; family Fabaceae; genus Vicia; species Vicia faba. The sequence continues at coordinate 1,329,006,705 of OX451736.1, read as the reverse complement.
GGAACAACAGTTCTTCTAAGTACTGACATTGCTCCAGAAAGCGATCACATTTTTGGCATTCTGGAAATAGGATAGGTATAGGTGCATTATCCAATTCTTCTATCTGATTTCTGAGCTTAGCATTCTCTACGTGAGTCATCTGCTCTTTGTTCCTCTGATCTCGCAATTTAACTTCATTGAGTTGCCTTTCCAGTTCTTTAACCTTCTCGCTATGACATGCTTTTAGCTTTGTTTCTGCTACTTGGAGACTCTTAATCCTTTGTTTACTTTTCAATTGTTCATTATTCTAAAGATTAGTTAAGATGGAATTCTCGATCCTTGACATCTTTGATTGTTCAAATGATCTGCGATCCTCTAGTAGATGATCCTTCTCCCGGTTCTCTTTCTAGAGTCTTTTCTTTTCTTGTAATGCAAAGGAAAGTTCAATATTTTTATCTTACAGATCAGGTTGTAGCTTAATATTCTCAGCTTTTTCATTTTTGAGGCATGCCATTGGTACAACTTCGGATTTTTTCTGGCGCGGATTGCTTAGAAAATGTCCTGCCATGAGAAAGATGATTAACCCCATTTTCATGAGATAGGGAATTATCTGTGAACGGATCATACACAGGCTGCGGGTACAACGGTTCTTCCCTCTTATAAGGAAACAACAACACCTTTACCCGACTCTGAATCCATTTTGAATAGCCATCAAGAGCCACACCTCCATTTCTATCAAAAGACTGCTTTCCTTTTTTATGAACGTGTTTCCAAGCAAATTTTTCTCTTTCAAACATAGCAACATTTCCTCCTTTGCCTAAATAAACAGTTTCCCTCACCACCTGCTCAGTAGGTCCATTTGTCATTACAATCCAAATTGGCACCGTGCCAAAATAGGATTATAGTTGATGCAACCTTTGGTTCCCATAAGTCGAACATTAGGAAACTCACCACAACTCGTAATGAACTCCTTCAAAATTCCAATGTTGTGCCAGACAATGTCGTAGGAAGTGAGTCCCATGATTTATGGGGACCACAGAGATGTCTCAGCAGTGTCGACAAACGTTCCTCTTGTAGGCATGTGCATCATGAACCATTTCTAAAGTAAAGTTGTTCCACATACCACATCACCCCTCTTACCATTCGGAGAATGAATAGTATAGTAAGTATCAGCTAACAATGTCGGTATCAGATTGTCATTCATAAAGACACAAATTGCTGTCAAATCCACCAACCTTTTTGCCACAGGCAAGAGGACTAAACCATCAATTAACACGGCCAGTAATGCATTGAAAGCTGTCCATTTTCCTTCTTCTGCAAATCTCTTGGATGTGTTTATCAGATAATCTCGAGAAATACATTGCGTTGTCACATTTCTTTATCCAATTGCCTTCCACTTTGCTAACGGTCAAATAAAGAGCCTTAGAGATAGCCATGTAGTTGGGAGTTTCAGGTACTTAAGCAAAAGGAATATTGTCCGTGATCTTTATGTCAAGAATATGCGCTTACTCTTTGAGGGTTGGTGCTAGTTGGTAATATTGGAAAGTAAAGCATCGTAACTGTAGATCGTAGAACTGGAGAAGCACTCTCAAAGCCCATTCCTCATAAAAATCATTCACTAGTGGCAATAATTTCCCATATTGTTTCCTGAAAATGTTTTCATTCGGACCATTCACAAGGGCTCCCAATTCTCGCAATCGACCCCCATAAAACACAAACTGATAGACAGCCTTCTTCCTAAGAGTTTCTACACTTGTGCTCATGTTGTTATTCATCCTAATGCTAATGACAACTTCTAAGTACCCTGGAAATAACATGCATATGTGAATTAGACATACTATTTTTTTTTGCATTTCTCTCTTTTTTTTAAAAAGATTTTAAATATGCCATGATGCGATGCAAGCACATGGGAATTAAGGTATTTGCTGTGCTATTCTGAATATGTCGGGAAACCAATATTCAGAACTTTGTAAAATAGTTAGTCATTCCCTTTTTAGAAATTCAGTCACTAATATAAAAGAGTCACCAACGGTACCTGTAAGGATCAAAACTCCCTTCCCACTCACATGTGTAAACTAGGTCAGCGTAAGGCAAGGGTAACTCAGAATCATGGGTACGCCTGAAGCCACTATCATCAAAACACCTATGTGAAACGATAACACCCCATTTGTAATATCATCTGAGCATGGACAACATGAGCACACTAGAAAACCAAAGTCGACTAGCCGTTCATGTTCCACTCTATTCCTAAGGTTTCTATGGTTATCACTTAGCCTGGGTATTGGGCCTTTTACCTCTTGTAACACCCACCCAATCATGAAAACAGAGCCAGCACAACAGTAACCAAATATGGAGAATGATAAAATGCAATGCACATACTTGCTCAAATAATCATGCACGAATGCATAAACTGAAGAAAAAAATAAACACCCAGAGAAAACAAAACCAGAGCCAGGATCGACTCTGGGATGGACCAGCATTTGGTTAACTTATCCCCAGTGAATTCGCCAGCTGAAACAATCGGCCAAACCATCATCTTATATAAAATTAATGAAGTCGGCATCGAACATATTTTATCCTAGTAGGAAGGGAAAGGTAGACATCGAGAAAACCTGAATGGATGAAATCACGGTCTTGCGACCGTAGAGATCGGGTAAGGGAGTCTGTTACACGAGGCGAAGGTATTAGCACCCCACACGCCCATAGTAATCTATGGTATCCACTCTTGTTGTTCTAATATAATGGGTGTGGTCAAAATCTATGTCTAAGCTTAAGAGCTAAAAGAAAATGAAAAGAGGGAATACATGCAAAAGAAAAGAGAAAATAATGTAGGGAAAATAAAGTTGTGCTCGTTCGGGCCCTACCCCGATGCCTATGTATCCCTTTTACGGAATCAGAGTAGCCGTAGTTCGGCTCATATATTTTGGTTGGTTTGTGTTTTTTAGTTAAGAAGACAAAAGCAACAGTCAAGATGGCAAAACATCAGATAAAATGATAAAACATCAACAACGATGATAAAGTAACAAAAGGGAACGACAATACATCACAGGGAAACACAAACTCAGATAAGATGATAAAACGTCAGCATGATAACAAAATATCAGACAAGACGACAAAAAATTACACCTAACAATGATATCAAAAATCAAAGTAGGTTGACAAACATACGCGATGGAGAAACATCAGCAACAAACATATACGATGGCGAAACATCGGCAAAGAGATAGCGAGATAGAATGACAAAGATGACGAGACATCAACAATCCAGATGATAAAACATCACACCTAACAATGATATTAAGAATCAATGTAGGAAAACAATCATACACGATGGCGAAACATCGGTAACAAACATATTCGGTGGCGAAACATTGGCTAAAATATGGCAAGTTAACATGGCAAAGATGGGGAGACATCACAATTCGGATGATAAAACATCACACCTAACAATGATATTGACAATTAAAGTAGTATAAATAACATATGTGATGGCGAAAAATCAGCAATAAACATATGCGATGGAGAAACATCGACTAAAAGATGGCAAGATAACATGGCAAATATGGCGAGACATCACAATTTAGGTGATAAAACATCATACCTAATAATGATATTAAGAATCAAAGTAGGATAACAAACACATGCGATGGCGAAACATCGGCAAAAAACATATGCGACGGCAAAAAATCGGCTAAAAGATAGCAAGGTAACATGGAAAAGATGGCGAGGCATCACAATTCGGATGATAAAACATCACACATAACAATGATATTGAGAATCAAAGTAGGATAACAAACATGTATGATGGCGAAACATCGGCGAAAAGATAACAAAATATCATGGCAAAGATGGCAAACCATCAACTTGACAAGGTTCGAAACAAAACCAAAAGGCGCACAAACAATTAAGATTGGTTTGTATTTTTTACTTTGAAGAAGGATTTAAGTTCATTAGAGACATTTTTATGATTTTCCAAGAAGAAGTTTTAGTTTTAAGATGCAATATGCAAAGAAAGGAAAAATAACTAAGGGAGACTATCCTAGCACTACCCCTATGTTATCATACAATGATTGACCCTAAGGTTGAGAATGAAAAGGGAAGTCTTTAACCTATGTTAGCATGCATGGGTAAATATCCTAATGTCTAGCTCGAGGACTAACCCTACATGAGCAATCCTAAGGGAGCATGGTAAATACTAAACAATTGAGCAAACAAGTGTTTGGCAAAAGCTCACAATCGGGGTATACTGACTCAGGGGATGGGGGTATGAAGAGAAACTGCTTTAGATAAGGGGAGCGGATCACCTGAAGCAAACAAGCGGGAGACAGATGAAATAAGAAAATGTGACGCCTGAAGCGACTGAACACCTAACCAAGATATATAGAAGATCAAGGTAGGGAGACAGAAGACAATATAAACGATCATGGAGTGTGAACATTTTCCAATGCGAACTCTTGACAAAGGGTGGGGGTTTTATTGTGATAACCCGGAAATGTATCGAATGTTTGGATCATTTTACATGAATTTTATCCCCATTTTAATTAATTAAATTACTCTTTATTCGTATTATGCTTGTATTTTCTATGTTTTCAGGAATTTAATGTTTGCAAGGCATGTGCGAAGAAAGTCCAGAAAAGTCAAGAAAAGTCAAACTAATCAAGAGAAATTATGCATTGAGGGGTGTGTGGTAGAATAAGGTGCACTAAAAGAAAAAAGCCTAAGAAATAAGCATTGGCCCAATCCACTCAGGGAGTGTAACGACCATTACGCATTGGCCCAAAGGAGTGTAACAACCGTTACACCCTACCACGCCAGCTCTTCCTCAAAAGCAGGAGTGTAACGACAGTTACACCCTGCCACGCCAGCCCTCCCTCAAAAGAAGGAGTGTAACGACCGTTACACTAAGTCTATTCTGGAGGAGAACATATCTCAACTCCCGCGCGTCCCCAAGGCTATAAATAGTACCTCAAATCTCCATTTTTAGACACATTTTTCTTTTCCTTGTTTTTACTGTTACTCTGCCAAAAATATTCTCGGCATTATTTCGTTCCGCATTATTTTCTTTACCGATCCGTGGGAGACATTCGATATCCGACAAATATTCTGATGTAATATTCTATGGTTTAATTTAAGTACTTTATTTATTTATGCCAGGATTGTCTATAATGTTTTGTTTATTTAAATTATTTGATGATAATTGTTTCTGTTGCGCTGTTATTAAATCGTTTAATATGCTAGGCTAAATTTATTTATCGGTATGTAAGGTCGTATAGCCAACAAGGTTTCAGCAACGCCAATTGATCAGTTCCTTTTAAAGAAAGAATAATTTTCTTGTTTCAATTACTAGTTTTAAATATTATTTGTTTCATTATGAGAGTAAAATACAGATAGAGGTTAGGATCAATAAAACGATAGTTTGAGATAATAACTGAACAGTAGTAATTGTGCATCAACTTAAAATACAGCGAGAGCGCTTTTAAGTTGATTAGATTTTGTTTATTTCCAAAAACTATTTTTAAACCCTAATTGAAACAGCGAGAGCACTCCCTTAGGTTTGATCGTAGGATCTGAATCAATAAACACGAGAGTGTGAGAAGAGGGTTTTCAAATAAATGCTTCCTACCGAAAACTGTTTTGTTAATCCGAGCTAGGTCAATGAGTTACTAAATCCCCGAAGTTCGACCATTACATACCGATATTCTCCCTTGAATCTAAACTAGATTATTATCAGTTAGGTTCCCTAAACCCCCTATTAATTACATTATTAGCCTTAGATTTACGTAGTAACCTAATATAACGGTAGTTTGACATTTAGTCCCTTGGGATTCGATAATCTTTAAAGCTACACGCGATAGGACTGTATACTTGCGGTCTAGATTCTTTAAGACTCACAAAGTCGCGATCAAGTTTTTAGCGTTGTTGCCGGGGACTAACAAGTCGATATCGTAACTCTTTTAGTTATGCTGTAGAGACTAAGGCACCATTCCCAATTGTATGCCAAGCACTCTCTCTAAAGGTGAAGGCTTAGTGCTACCAATTTCTGAACCTGAGCGCTCTATTACTAGAAGACGCGGAGTACGAGTATCTCATACAGATCAATCCCTCTCTCACTCTTCTATTCCTACTGAACCAGTTAAAGAACCTGACATGGGTGATCACCCACGTCCTCTCAAATCTTATGCTATTCCTTTGCAGGAAGAACCATATAACATCATTGTTTCCCCTCCGATTGAGGCTAATAACTTCAAACTCAAACCTTCCTTGTTGTCTGTTGTAAAACAAAACCAGTTTTCTGGAGGGTCAATGGACGACCCTAATCTACATTTATCGATGTTTCTGCAATATACAGATACAGTTAAGAATAATGGAGTCAGTCAAGAGGTGATAAGGATTCATCTTTTCCCTTTTTCCCTAAGAGACAGAGCCCGAGCCTGGCTCCAGTCTCTACCATCTAACTCGGTTACATCTTGGAATGAGTTGAAGAAAGTATTTCTGGCAAGATATTTCCCACGAAGTAAGACAGTTATGCTAAGATCCCAAATAAGCAATTTTCGACAAAAGGATAATGAGTCTCTTTTTGACGCTTGGGAAACATACAAAGACATGCTGAGGCTCTACCCACATCATGGCCTAGAAGAATGGTTAATCATCCATACCTTCTACAATGGTCTCCTCTATAATACAAGATTAACGATAGACGTCGCTGGAGGTGGCGCACTTATGGATAAATCCTACGTTGTTGCTTATGCTCTCATAGAAAGTATGGCTCCAAACCACTATCAGTGGGGGAGTGAAAGAGGTTAAGCAGACAAAGATCCTGTAGAGAAAGCACCGACAAAAGGCAGTATGTACGAGATCAGCAGTCTTGATAGCGTCCATGCTAAGGTAGACGCTCTCGTCCAGAAGATAGATAACTTAACCGCAATACCTCCAGCCACCGTGGCTACTATGACTCTGAATTGCGTGATATGCAGAGTACCTGGACACGCTGCTGTTGAATGCTAAATCTTGGTAGGAATCCCCCCCCCGACCAAGTACATTATGCTCAAGGAAATCCTTACTCAAACACTTACGATCTTGGATGGAAAAATCATCCAAATTTCTCATATAAAAACACCAATGCGTTGTATGCGCCTATCCAAGCACCTGCTGTACCACCGGGATATCAAAAAGCACATGCATCTGCTCCTAATATGCCTAGGAAGTCTAACCTCAAAATTCTAATGGAGAATTTTATAGCTACCCAAGCTCAAACTAACAAGGAGTTTCTGAACCAAAATATTCACACTAGTGAGCAAATCAAACAGTTAGTGAACAAAGTAGATGCTTTAGCCACCCATAACAAAATGCTTGAAACCCAGATTTCGCAAGTGGCCCAATAACAAGCACATACTGTTGCACCTGTTAGTACATTTCTAGGTCAACCTCAACCGAATCCAAAAGGACATGTTCATGCTATTATATTGCAAAGTGGAACTGAATACGATGGACCAATTGACCTAAGAGCCGAAAACCCAACCATGTGCCAAAGTTCTAGAAAAACAACCAAAGAGGAAATCGAACCAAAAGGGAAGGGGAAGGTAGGTGATGGAAAGACAGAAGAAAAGGAAAAACCTTATGTGCCTCTGCCGCCTTATAAACCAACAATATCGTATCCTGAAATACTTACTCAATCTAGAAGTGCGGGGTAATTTAAGAAATTTCTTGAACTTCTGAAACAATTAAACATCACGATACCATTCACAGAAGCTATCACTCAAATGCCCTCGTACGCTAAGTTTCTCAAAGAAATCTTGTCGAACAAGAAAAAGATAGAGGATAACGAGAGAATTACACTCACTGCTGAGTGTAGCGCAATCATTCAGAACAAAATGCCTCAGAAGCTGAAGGATCCCGAAAGTTTCTCTATACCCTTTAATTTAGGTAAATATGTCATAGACAAAGCTCTATGCGACTTAGGCGCTAGTATCAGCGTTATGCCCCTGTCCATATCCAAAAAGCTTGACATGGGAGAATTAAGACCAACCAAGATGTCAGTACAACTAGAGGATCTCTCTGTCAAATATCCCATGGGAATTCTAGAAAGCATTCCGGTACGCATAGGTCAATTCTACATCCCTACAAATTTCATTATTATGGACATTAAAGAGGACAGTGTAACCCCTATAATATTGGGAAGACCATTTTTAGCCACTACTGGAGATATTATAGATGTTAAGAGAGGAAAGCTAACTTTTGAAGTTGGAGAAGAGAAAGTTGAGTTTATCCTGACACAGTTCCTACAGGCCCCAGCTATAGATGATACATGTTATCTGTTAAATGTAATAAACGAATGTGTCAAAGAGATGGAGTCAAAATAAGAAGCTCATTCCGAAACTATAAAGATTCTGATGCCCCTAATTTTCGAAGATGATGATTGGTGTCCCGAATATCGAGATGACGGGTTAAGCGAGTGCCTAGCACTGACACCAAATCATATGCCTTGTCCGAAGAAACCCAACTTGGAACTTAAAGTTTTACCCAAAACCCTAAGATACAAATTCCTAGATCCCAAACTTAAAAGACCCGTGATAATCAACACAGACTTAGGACAAACTGAGACGAAAAAATTGTTGCATGTCTTAAGGAAATATCCCTCTTCTTTGGGATATAAAATTGATGATCTTAAAGGAATAAGTCCTTCCATCTGCATGCATCGCATTATGCTGGAAGATGACTGTAAATCCTCTAGAGAACATCAGAAAAGAATTAACCCGATCTTGAGCACTGTAGTCAAGGTGAAGTAACTAAACTTCTAAATGCAGGTATCATTTATCTAGTCTCAGATAGCCAATGGGTTAGTCCAGTCCACTGTGTACCCAAGAAAGGAGGAATCACAGTCACGACAAACAAAGCAGGAGAACAAATAGCAGAAAGAGTCGTGAGTGGAGCCAGAATGTGAATTGACTACAGTAAACTAAATAAAGCAACTCGAAAGGACCATTTCCCTATACTTTTTATTGACCAAATGCCTGAGCGATTGGATAAGCATTCTTACTACTTCTATTTAGATGGTTATTCTGGATTCTTTCAAATTCCTATCCACCCTGATGACCAAGGAAAGACAATATTCACGTGTCCTTATTATACATTTGCTTATTGGAGAATGCCATTTGGACTATGTAATGCGCCTGCAACATTCCAAAGATGTATGATGTCCATCTTTTCCGATTTTATAGATGATATCATGGAGGTGTTCATGGATGACTTCTCTGTATGCGGGAAAAGTTTTGAAGGATGACTATCAAACCTGGAAAGGGTACTAGAAAGATGTGTACAGGTAAACCTAGTGTTGAACTGGGAGAAATGCCATTTTATGGTTAAACAAGGAATTGTACTTGGACACATAGTTTCTGAAAATGGGATCGAAGTAGACAAATCTAAGATTGAAGTAACAGAAATCTTCACACCCCCAAAAACCGTAATAGAAATACGAAGTTTCTTAGGCCATGCAAGTTTCTACCGACGCTTCATAAAAGATTTCCCAAAAATTTCTAAACCTCTGACTAACCTCTTAATGAAAGAAGTTCAGTTCATCTTTGATGATGACTACCTGAAGGCGTTTGAATAGTTAAAAGCAGCTCTCATATCTGCACCTATTATACAACCACCTGATTAGAGTCTACCATTTGAGATAATGTGCGACGCAAGCGATTATGCAGTAGGAGCAGTCCTAGGACAAAGAAGAGACAAAAAAACTCCATGCAATATACTATGCAAGTAGTTATTTGGATTCTACACAGATAAACTGTGCCACTACAGAAAAGGAACTCTTGGAAGTCGTTTTTGCATTAGATAAATTTTGTTCCTATCTAGTAGGCGCAAAGATTATTATTTACAATGATCACGCAGCTATCAGATGCTTATTAGCTAAATAGGATGCCAAGACAAGATTATTAAGATGGATCTTACTCTTACAAGAGTTTGATTTGGAAATCAAAGATAAACCAGGATCTAAAAATCTTGTTGCCGACCATCTATCTAGGATGGAAAATCTTAAACCTGAAGAGATACCCATCAATGATGATTTTCCATATGAACACCTGGTAGCCCAGATGAGGTCTGAAAACTTAGCTGAAGAATGCCCTGAATTTTGCAACAATGATAAGACAATTGATGTATTGGAAGTAGTATCTACTCAAATTTCACTGCCCTGGTATGCTGATTATGTCAACTACTTAGAAGCAAAAGTCCTTCCACCAGATTTAACTTGTCAGCAGAAGAAGAAATTCTTTCACGATCTCAAACACTATTATTGGGACGAGCCCTTACTATTCAAGCGAGGCCCCGATGGTATTTTCCGTCGATGCGTTCCTGAGAGTGAAATAGAGAGTGTAATATCTCACTGTCATGAAGCCCCTTATGTTGGACACGCTAGCACCTCAAAGACATGCACAAAAATCCTACAAGTTGGCCTTTATTGGCCCAGTGTATGGAAACATGTCCATGCTGCAATTACAAAATGCGACCGGTGTCAATGCACTGGTAACATATCTAGGCCCGATGAGATGCCTCAAAAGGGTGTCCTAGAAGTATAGCTATTTGAAGTATGTGGAATTGATTTTATGAGACCTTTCCCATCGTCCTCTGGCAATAATTATATATTAGTAGCAGTAGATTACGTATCTAAATGGGTAGAGGTTGTAGCCTCTCCAACAAATGATGCACAAGTAGTGATTAGGTTGTTCAAAAACATAATTTTTCCAAGATTCGGTGTTCCAAGATTAGTCATCAGTGATGGTGGCTCACATTTCATTTCCAAAATTTTTAATAAACTCTTAGAAAAGTATGGAGTCCGACACCGCGTAGCAACACCTTACCACCCACAAACAAGCGGGCAAGTGGAAATCTCTAATAGGGAGATTAAGAAAATACTTGAGAAAAAGGTTGCCCCATCCAGGAAAGATTGGTCACCTAAACTACATGAAGCATTATGGGCATACAGAACAGCGTACAAGACACCCATTGGAACCACACCTTTTAAACTGGTCTATGGTAAATCATGCCATCTACCCGTAGAACTAGAACACAAAGCCTATTGGGCCATCAAAACCTTGAACCTAAGTTACAAAGCCGCTGGAGAAAAGAGAATTCTAGACATCCATGAATTGGAAGAGCTTAGGCTAGATGCATATGAGAATGCCAAAATCTATAAGGAGCGAACTAAGAAATGGCATGACAGACGCATCTCTAGGAAAGATTCAATAAGGGCGATGTAGTACTCCTGTTTAACTCCAAAATTAAACTATTTCTAGGAAAACTTCGCTCGAGATGGTTAGGACCTTTTGAAGTTATTAAAATACTCCCAAGTGGAATTATGGAAATCAAAGGAAAAACCAGCGATCCGTTTATTGTAAACGGGCAGCGTTTGAAGCACTACCACTGCATCGAGAATAAGGACTACTCAGCTAGTTTGAGATTTATACAGTTGCCGGCTGAGTTACTAAAATAGATTTTCAATTTTTTAATATAGGTCGAGCTTCCGACATTAAACAAAGCGCTTTGTGGGAAGCAACCCACCATTTTTATTAAAAATTTATTTACTAAATGTTTTTTTTTGTTTCTTTTAAAAATTTTACAAAATTTTTTTTGTTCTTTACTTCTTTTCTATTTTCATATTAACCAACAGGATTCACACTTCTTTTTCTTCACTGATTTTCGCTATGGACTTTTCTGACACTATGCCTGTCACCTTCGTGGGTGATGCTCAGCAGAAGCGTTATGAGATGCTTTCTCCAAGAGAGATGTATCCCACCATCATTGTGCACGACCATACATTGTCCTCATTGGGCATCAGGGAAAGTGTCTGCTTCATGTTTAACCAGATTGGTTGAGATTATTTTATTCATCATCAACAGCCTACCTACTGCAACCTGATGTTGGAGTTCCTCAGTTCATTGCATTACAACCCTGATATTGGTTTAGGGTTGGCCAGAGGATTGGGTTCATTCAGATTATTTAGTTTTACCCACAGGTTCACCATCCATGAATTTGCTGCTTTATTGGACTTCTCGGTTAGTGCTGATGCTGTCATTGAGATTCCATATGACAAGTATGTGGACAGCCAGCTTGACCACTTCTGGGAAGCGATATATGATCGGAGACAAGTGAGCTTTATTCCTAGTAACTCTTCAGAGATTCATAACCCCGCTATTGGGTATTTCTACATGATTCTGGAGTTTACCCTATTAGGAAAACCTCAGAATGATACCTTAGTGTCTAAGGAAGAGCTGTTTATCATGTTCTTTGTGTTTCAGTCCAGACCAGTAGTTGGTGCATCTTTTATGATTGCTCATCTCCTAAGTATAGCCCAGGCTCCTCATGGCCTGATTTGTGTTGGTGGTTTAGTGGCTATGATCGCTAAAGCCCTATTTTTGAGAGAGCCACTGTCCCGTATAACTCCTGCTGGTAACTATACCCCTCTAGACCTTACTCTTTGTTTTAATGTTGGGATGATCAGATATTTAGAGTCGAATCAGTTTCAGTTGCTGATACATCATGAGTCGGTATACCACTTCACACTTCCTGACATTGCACGATCCAGTGTGCATGACAGGAAGAATTAGATTTATGACCTGGAGGGCATAGCTGAGAATGACATTGAAGAAGAAGAGTCTAATCCTTTGACACCACCCCATTATTATGACCCTCTAGTAGGATTGGGTGATTTTGATCCTGAGATGGCAGAGACTGGTCATGTTACACCTCTTATACTTGACCGCCATCCAGCTTAGGACCCACCATTAGCTCCTGCTTCCGTCGCTGTCCTTATCCCTCAGACTGACGCCGCTGCTGCTATGGATGCTATCATGACGGAGCTTGCTGATATTCGTTTTGATATTACTACCCTCCGCGGAGATTTATATGGTTTCATGGATCTTGTTACGGCAAATATATATCACCTGTTTCATTCTAGAAGTGGTTGCTTTATGTCTTTAGAACATTGAGGATACTGTTTCCTCTAAGTGTAAGGGAGGAGTGTTTATTCAGTCTTTAGTTTAGTTTTTCATTAGCAGCATTTTTTTTTTTATTTTCTAGTTAGATTTATTTATTCTGATTCATTTATTTATTTTTATTCATTTATTTATTTTTAGGAATTATTCATTTATTCATTTATTTCAATATTTTCGAATTTACTCCTCATTGTGCTATTATATATTATGATGCTATTATGTTATTGTGTTCTCCCAAAATAAAATGCATGTTGATCTAGTAGACCAAATATTATAATTATGCATCACACCTGATTTTCACTTCATTGTCTCCTAGTCTTTTTTTTTAAATTTATTATTCCCACTAGACAATGAATTGACACATCTATGCCATGCCTCGGTCAGCAAGTAAAGTCCATCATGCATGGCTAGCAAACCGACCGTTGCAGGCACAAGATTCCCTTGGGAATCAAGCCCTTGTAACGACCATTACAAGGTTGACTTGCAACTTGTAGCATGGTGTAATGACTGTTACACCCTTTCTCTCTCTCTCTCTGCCAAGCCGTTGCATAACGACTGTTAAATCCCACCCTTTCCCTCTCTGCCAAGCCGTTGCATGCCGACCGTTACACCCTCTCTTTGAATTCAAACTTTTTTTCCAAACATCCTATATGTTCCATTTCTATTCCACATAAACCAATACCCTCTAACCACCCATTCAATACCGCTTCACCATTAAAACTTTGCTTCTATATAAATTCTTAAAGATAATTTTAATATCACACCAACTTTCTTCAATATCTCTTCTACCCTATAAACTATATCGTTTCCAACACCTTTCTCAAATGGCCAGAAGAACTCAAGAAGAAAGAGAGGAGTCAGACCTCACTGATATGGTATTCAGAAATAGAGCCGATGGCCATCGACAAGAGCAACTTTACTGAAGGTTCCATCAGAGAGGTATACTTTCAACAAGGTATATCGACGAAGATTGCTTACGTGACTTGGGATTGCTTGAAAGTGTGATATTTATGCTCCATGGATCTGGTCTCTACTACATTGCTACCATGAATCTTCCAACTTATGAGTCCCTCACGTTGGAATTATTAAGTTCTTTTTCCTACCAAACACCATCCACTCTAGAAGCCGGTCAGTATCTAATTGGCGCAACAACTTTCAGATTATTCAACACGGAATACACCATGAATCAAGAGACTCTGAGTCAGATACTCCACTGTAACCATGGTGAAGGCGTGGAATATAGAATTCCTCCTGAAGAATATTGAAAGGCAAGATCATTTGAAATTTGGGAACGTTTAACTAATACTCAGGTAAACGACTGGGTTGAGCTTTTCTCCACTCACATACACAACTCATACATTTTTTATTTCCATCGTGTTCTAGCCAATTCAGTATTTGGGAGAGCAAACAGCAATAAAGTGAACGCTAGGGAAATGTATTTTCTGCACTACACCCTTAATCCCGATCTTAGAATTAATGTTGCTACATTCCTCATCAACCACGTCCAATCTCTGTTATCAAGGAGTGCAAGCGTATCACCTTTCTATATAGGAGGTATAGTCACTGCTATTGCCAACTATTTGAATTTGCAAAACAGGTTGGATCAACTACCTCTTTGGCAGGCCGAGTTTCTCAATATTGAGTATTGCCAATTTGGTCATATTGTCAGAGCAAGAAGGGATGGAAGGTACAACCTGATGGTGCAGCACAAGGTCATCCCAAGTATTATTCTGCAGAATCCGAATGTAACAAGAATCGACATTGCTGCAAATTAGATTTATGATTTGCAGGCACCAGCCCCTGGAGAGCACATGTAGGAAAATCAAGCAGGTGTAAAAAATGATGTACCAGAAATGAATCAACAAGGGCCACAACAAGAACAAGAAGGAAATGATCCTCATCCAGCCACCATTGAAACTATCTATGCATCGCTTTTACTTCAAGATCAGCGTCAACAAGAACTGATGCAAATGATGCAAGAGCTGCAGCGCGATAATCGCGATAACGCTTTTTGGAACCATCGCGACATTTCTAACCTGGCCGATGAAATGCAGCACTTATCATTCCGTGTTAAAGACATGCGTGCTTATGTTTACAACACTGGCGAAGAACTTCCTAGACCCATAAGAGGTGGAGTAAGAACACGAGGAGGAAGGGCACGAGGTGAAGCATCTAGTAGCAGAAACGTTAGAGACAACAAGGAGGAGTGATCTTTGTTTTCCTTTTTCCTTGCATTGTTATTATTATTTCTTATGTTTCCTGTTCGTTTTCTTTTCTCACTTTATTTGTCGTATTGAGGACAATGCTCAGTTCAAGTGTAGGGGAGGAAACATATGTTACCTATGTTATGTTTTTCCATTTTAAGTTGATTAGTTTTTGTTTGTTTCCAAAAATTATTTTTAAACCCTAATTGAAATAGCGAGAGCACTCACTTAGGTTTGATCGTAGGATCTGAATCAATAAACATGAGAGTGTGAGAAGAGGGTTTTCAAACAAATGCTTCCTACCAAAAACTGTTTTGTTAATCTGAGCTAGGACAATAGGTTGCTAAATCCCCGAAGTTCGACCATTACATACCGATATTATCCCTTGAATCTAAACTAGATTATAATCAGTTAGGTTCCCTAAACCCCCTATTAATTACACTATTAGCCTTAGATTTACGTAGTAACCTAAGATAACGGTAGTTCAACATTTAGTCCCTTGGGATTCGATAATATTTAAAGCTATACGTGATAGGACCCTATACTTGCGGTCTAGATTCTTTAAGACTCACAAAGTCGCGATCAGATTGCAAAACCCTTCCCCACTTGATGGACTCGATACATATGATATGCACGACTCTGAAGCATCGATGTACCCTGCTCTCCTCCTTTTGAGGACTTATCACCTGTAATATAATGCGGGCACAAATATAAACACATGTGCATAATACCTACTCCGATGGTAGGATTTTAAACAACCATAATTAGCATACTGACAAAATTGCCTTAAACAGGTCTTTAAATAAACTAGATGGACTCTTGATATATATCTGTAATGGAGGTCCCATCATGTAATAGAAAGCGATAAAGAGCAGAGATAGTAAGAAAAAGAAGTAGTGAAATACCAAACAGATAACTGTCCATAGCAACTAAGCAATAAAATAAACCAGAGAACTTCGAGCAAGTTAGCATCAGTAAACAAATCAAGTTAGATATCACGCCGTCAAACATAAGCATTGAGGCTTCCAATATGAACATTTCCTCCAAATGATGTATAACAAACACAATCATATATATGTCCTACAAGGGAATCATAAATATACAAGGCACACGAAGCATCAAGCCAAATTTGAAAACTTTTCTCAAGGTACCTCGCACATTTAATAGACAAATTAGTAATTACAAAGAAGATTGATGAATCAACAAGGGATGAATAACAAGGCAATGAAAAACATGATGGTCAGACATCAATGCAACAAATGTAAGAAATCTCAAACAAGCACAAACAAAAACTAGGTTAAAGCTAATTGACTATTGCTCCTTTCTTATCACCATGTTGTATTAACAATGAAATGTTAACCAAGGACCAAAGGAGCTTTGCATGACATCAATTAATCTATAACAATTAAGAATCACAAACAATTCAATCTAAAAAAGAAACCCAATTATATTCAAAAGACAAAGCACAAAATATCTTTCAAACCATATTAACAAGTGATGAACTCAAGTATCCAAAACAAGGGGGAGTATGATAAAAAAAGAAAAGATATTGATCTCTCATGGGTTACACAAGTGCATTCCCTTTACCTCTAGTACAAAAGATCATATAAGCACAAAATGAGAAAGATGATTGAGTCAAAAAATAGAAATAAGATTTGCAAAAATAAGACAAAAATATTTCAAGGTTCAAAATATGTCAATAGGCCATGAGCATCATTCTTAATACAAAATTAACAATACCTTAGTTGAAAACCTAAACCAACAAGTTATCCTAGCTTAGATAAGCCTCTAATTTGGAAACCCTAGCTTGGTATATTGGGGAAAAAATATCAAATCAACTCCTAAAATTAAGGAAAATTAAGTAAATGTACCTAAGGTACCATACTATCCTATCCTAAATAGGAATTGGCTTATAAGTCAATGGAAATTTATCAAAGAACCCTAACTTGTGACCTAAGCAAACAAAAGTAAATAAAACCAACAATTAATGTCCAAATTTTCAAAAGAGGTCAAGGAAACAAATTAAAATTGAAATAAAATTCACAAGACTAGAAAATGGCCTGAAGAAGCCAGAGAATATTTTTCTTTATTTTTTAGAATTGAAGAAAAAATGAATTAAATCAAAATATGACAATCTTTAATTAAAACCCTAATTAAATTCTATATTTTCCTTAATCAACCAAAAATGATAAAAATGTGAAATAAAAAAAAGGAATCACTTATTTGCCAATAAAATGAATCAAGGTATTTTTTATGAATTTTTGTACTTAGGAAAATGATTAAATTAATTGTGAAAATATTTAAAAGGTAATTAAATGTGACACGCTATTTGATTAATTAAAAAAGGTAAAATTCTTGAATAAAAATTAGAAACTCAAAATAGAATAATCAAAGTGCCTAAAGTATTTTTGGTATATTTTTTGTACAAAGAAAAACTCAGAAACAAAAGTTAATAAAGAAAACTATGCCAAAAAACAATTGAACAAAATTAATTAATCTACGAATCTTTTACACCAATCAAAAAAAATTTAAAAACTCCAGAAAAATTATGAAAAATACTAGAAATTAAAGTCAACCTTAGGTAAATGTTTTATAATTTTTAAAGATGTTTTGATCAATGAATAAAATCAGAGAAATCAATTAAAATAGAAATATTATGAAATTGAATTAAAATTCAAATGGACCAATCAGATCCAGCCACGCCATCGTCTTCTTCCTCAAGACAAAACCTAAAAACGCGTGTTTCGCAGTTTCGAGCCCCTATGTTCTACTCAAGATTTCTACTTCATTTCTCCACCAAAATAAGTTATTCGAAATGATTGACTAGGTAATAAGAAATCTGGACGCGAGAATCGCAAAAACTAACTGAATATGAATTATTCATAAGTTCAAAAAATAATATACACTTCAAATCCAAGCATACTTATACGTCAAACCTATTATTTGGCCAGTTATGAGCACGCATTCAAGGTCTTAAGCTCTAAATCAAACTACATTGAGAGAATTCGAGATCTGATTTTTACCTCTTGAGTTGGAAAATAAATCCAACTAGTGCCTCTGAACAAACTTGAAACCCTACGAATCTTGCTCCTTAAGCTCCAATGAAGGGAAGTTCATAGAGAAATTGTGACTAGAACAAGTGAAAAGAGAGAGAGCTTTGAACAATTTTTTTTGAGAGAGAAGGAATTTCATATTTGATTTTGTGAGGAGAATGAAACATGCCCTGAAAGAGAGTAAGAGAGCATCTTATATAGAGTGAATGCTGAGGGTAAGAGGGTCTTTGAAGAGCTCACAAGACTGTTAGAAGCAAATTGGAAAAAAAACCAGAAAAATGAGATAATGAGATATTGTGATGCGTTTTGCTTCTGTTATGCCCAGTCTTGTAGTCGTTTTGATGATGTCATGTTGAGTGGAATTTTAAGCGAGGGATGTGCATTTGGTGAGCTGGTTGTACTGATCACATGGTGAAAAATTTAGAGGGGAGAAAATTGCTATTTTTGGCCAAGCATGAATAGGGGGGTCATGCACATCGTGTGACTTGGCTTGACTTGTTTTGGAAAACAAATGGAGTATAATTTTGTGTCAAGTATGTGGCTGAAACTTGGAATAGCAGCCAAAGGCAATTGTAAACAAAAATCTGAAACTAGCACAACTGCATGCATACATTAATGGCAAGCTCACTTCTCATGGAATTCTCTTGAAATTGACCCGTGTGAAATTCTTGTTATGAAGGCCTATTGAAAGATCTTTAAATGTAGATCATGGTAGAATTTTACATATTTGAAATTGATGCCTGGATCATGGAGAAATCATGGCTTAAAGTTTGAGAAAACATGTGATTTTAAGGCCTGACCTTGCGCGCGTGCCTGGCTTGCATGGGAACAGTTTGAGACCTCCACATCCAATGATCATATCTCATTAAATTATTGACCAATTTGAATGAATCAAGGCTTAACAAGAAGCTCTCATGGCATACGTCAAAGTGCTCGAAGCCAATTTTTAAAATATCATTTGAATCAAAAGTTATTAAGTCCCCAAAATGGCCTACCAACTGTTTGAAAAAATTACGCGCGTGGCTTGCCATTGAGAAGCCATCTTGACACTTAAATTTTTTTAAAAATTTTCAAGTAACTTCTTGAACAAGTTAAACTCAATTTCAACATTTCCCATGATTCAATGATGAATTTGGATATGGAATATGAAAAACGGATGTTTGAATTGATGGTTGACCAAAAGTCAACTTGGTTAACCTCTGATTTTTGTTGACTTTGACCAAAATGACCAATTTGCCCTTTGTGACCAATTGAACCAATTCCAATCCAAATTGAACCTCATTCTTTTAATCAAAGATGCTTAATAACATATGGTGAAGCATGGAAATAAACTTGGGTGAAAAAGTCAGAGAAATCTTGATCAAATCCAAAACCCTAGTTTTGCACTCTACATTAGGAGATAGCTGATCAAGTTTAAAAACCCTAAATCCACTGGGCATCATGAGAGTTTTATTGAAAAAATTTGATTCCAATGATGATAAAGATGCTTAATAACTTGGCTCATCTAGACCCCAATTACTTCAACTTGGACAAAACCCTAATTTTGACTGGTGCATCGAAAGAAATTGATTCTTCTTCAAATCAACATAATCTTTAACCCTTTGATGAATTAATGAAATGGATGAAAAGGTCTTGAGACATGAGGAACCCTTGTGACTTTAGAAATTCAAACTTTGAGAGAAAGATCTCCCTTCTTACACCAATTGTCAACACTATCAACCAGCACCACTTGTAGGCAACCTGAGAACCAAAGTACCTTGATACCATCATAAGAGAATGAATGCAATGACGTATGATGTTTATGATGAAACATAAGCCTGAATCAAGAGGGTAAATTTTGGGGTGCAAAACCTTGGTACCACAAAGTAAAAAGATACCTTTAGACTCAAGTGAATCCTGAAGGGGAATCTATCAATTATAAGAAATTTCTACGGAGGTTCTCTACCAAGTTCTTTCTGAGTAACGGAATCTTGTACAAGTGTAATCACGATTCGACTTTGCTTCATTGTGTAGACAAGAAGTAAGCTGGGAAGATTATTGAAGATATGCACGAAGGAGTCTTTGGTACTTGTTAGAACATAGGATGATTCTACAACCCTTGTAAGAGTTTTTATGATAACAAACACTCAAAGAACAATTATGCTCCATAAATAAGTATTTTATTTTGCAGAGAAGTTCTGATGGAAGAAGCATAGAAGATGAGTTAGATCCTTGTTTAAACTCTAAATCAACATATCTTATATAGAAATCAATCTGCATAACACGCTTATATACAGAAGTTCTGATGCTACAACTTCTGAGTGCACTAAACGTTGCAAACAGGAACTCCGTTATTCTGATTCATATAGTTCTGGAAAGAAGTAAAGGAGTCCCAATGGTAACATACATCTTCTGAAGAGTTTTGAAGCAAGCATATTCTGAAGCGTTACATATCATTTATGGTTATTCAAAGGTAACGGCTGAAAGAGAACAAGAATCTCTATGTTTGGAAAGTTCTTTAATTACTATTTATCAACATTCCAAAAGCTCCTCACACCCTTTGCTTATATATACAAGACTTGAAGGAGAAATCGTTTACGATTTTGCTGCACACAACAAACAAAATATTTTCATCACCTTCATCTTAAAAAAATTCATTTGTGTAAAACATCACTTGTGTGATACTATTTTATTAGAAAACACATATTGTATACTCTTTCAAATATTGTATTGTGTAATATCTTGAGAAAACCGGGTTGTGGTTTAAACTCAAGAAGACGTTGACGATTGTCATTATATTTATGTAATCAAGTTTGATTAGTGGATTACAACCTCATTGAGAAAGGCGAAATCACCTTTGTCGGTGGACTGGAGTAGTTTGAGTTCAAACAAACCAGGATAACCAACGTGTCTTTTACTTTAAGTTTTAAAAACCCAAATTTAAACCAACCCTTCTTGTGTTTTTCCATTCTTCAATTGGTATCAGAGCGACTGGTTTTGAGTACAACACTTAACCGTGTCAGAAAAAGATCAAAGCAAGAAAAACGCTATGGTGAGACCAAGTCAGAACATCAGTAATAATTATCATGATGAGAAAGATAGAATCAGTAGCAAACATCCAATCTTTGATGGTGAAAACATCAATTACTAGAAAGATAGAATCGAAAGTTTATTTCTAGCTCATGATGCTGATCTCTGGAATATGGTGACTGATGGTTATATTCATCAAGTTGACGAAAGCGGTCAGAAGATTTATAGAAAAAGAATGACAGATCATCAAAAGAGAGAATTCAGAAATCATCACAAGGCAATAACAATTATCTTGAGTGTTATCTCATACACAGAGTATGAGAAAATCACAAACAGAGAGTCAACAAAACACATGTTTGACTCCTTGAGAATGATGCATGAAGACAACATGCAAGTCAAAGAAACCAAAGCTCTTGCTCTCATTCAGAAGTATGGAGCCTTCAAAATGGAAGTAGATGAAACCATTGAAACAATGTTCTCAAGATTTCAAATTTTGTTTGTTGGGCTAAAAGTTTTGGATAAAGGGTACTCAACTGCAGATCATGTAAAGAAAATCATCAAAAGTTCACCCAAGAAATGGAGACCCATGGTCACAGCTCTTAAACTGGCCAAAGACATGAACAAAATCTCTCTCGAAGAACTTTCCAGCTCCCTGAGAAGTCATAAGATAGAGTTAAAAGAAGATGAGCCCCAGAAAAAAGCTAAATCTTTAGCTCTTAAATCTAACAAAATATATGAACCGAAAGTTTTGCAGGAAAAAGAAGAAAACTATGGTGGATCCTCATCAGAAGAAGACGAACTATCTCTTCTCTCCAGAGGATTCAATCAGTTGTGGAAGCACAAGCAGAGGAAGTTCAGAACTTTCAGAAGAAAGGGAAATTATTCTGAACCATCTTCTGAATACAGCAAATCAAGTAACAGAGACATTGTCTGCTATGAATGCAATGAATAAGGGCATTACAAGAGTGAATGTCCAAATCTTCAAAAAGAAAATCCTAAAAATAAGTTCTTTAAGGAAAAGAAGAAAAGCCTCATTGCAACGTGGGATGACTCAGACTCTTCTAAAGCCGAAACAGAATCAGAAGATGAAAGAGCCAACATAGCCCTAATGACCAATGTATCAGATGACACTGGATCATCTGGATCAGAATCAGACTCAGAGGAAAAAGGGGTATTCTCTAACTTTTCTAGATCTCAATTAGAAGAAAGTCTGTCAGAAATTCTTGAAAGATATCGGCAACTTCGATTCATAAACAAGAACCTGAAAAAGGATCTAGTGTCTGACTCTGAAGAAACTAAGAAACTAAGATCAAAAAACTCTAAGCTTAAAGAAACAATTTTTAAACTAGAAAATAAATTACAAAAGGCTCATAAAGAAATTTCCTCAGAAGTTCCTAGTAACTCTGATAAGATCATAAAGAAATATGATCATAGCTTTAAATTTTTTTTTGCTAAAAACATAGATAGAAGCAAGATGGCTTCAATGATCTACGGAGTTAGCAGAAAATGGCAGAAAAGGAATAGGATACAAGGGTAAAGTATCTCAACCTAAGAAAGTTAAGGATGTGGTCATAAAACACACACCTATTTATTCTCACTTCACCTATGGGCACACACATAACATAAAGTATACTAGTAATGCTTTTTCTGCTAAACCAAAATTCAAACAGAATTTTGGTAACTCTAACAAACAAGGACTCAAAAAGATATGGGTACCTAAGGACAAAATTGTCTATGTTCTTTATGTATTTAAAAACAACATTGAAACACCAATCTTGGTACCTGGAATCTAGATGCTCACGACACATGACGGGAAGAAAGCATATGTTCCAAAGCCTGGAGCTTAAATATGGAGGCTACGTAGGTTTCAGAGGCAATCAGAGAGGAAAGATTATTGGCTCTGGAACTATTGGTAACGATACACTTCCCTCTATAACTAATGTTCTATTAGTAGATGGATTAATGCATAACCTGTTATCCATAAGTCAATTATGTGATAACAGTTATAATATAATCTTCAATTAAAATTCCTGTAAAGCAGTTAGTCAGGAAGATGAATTTGTCCTCTTTAATAGAAAGAGAAAGAACAACATTTACAAAATAAAACTTTATGAACTAAAAATTCATAATGTAAAATGCCTATTGTCTGTTAAGGATGAGCAGTGGGTCTGGCACAGAAGATTGAGGCATGTTAGTGTGAGAAGGATATCTCAGATTAACAAACTCAATATGGTCAGAGGACTTACTAACCTGAAGTCCAGCTTAGATGTTCTGTTTGAAGCATGTCAAAAAGGAAAGTTTGCAAAAGCCTCTTTCAAAACAAAAAATGTTGTTTCTACCTTAAGACCATTAGAAATTCTGCATATAGATCTATTTGGACCAGTGAAAACCGCATCCAATAGTGGCAAGAAGTATGGATTAGTGATCGTAGATGAATATAGAAGATGGACATGGGTAAAGTTCTTAAGACACAAGAACGAGTCACATTCTATGTTCTTTGCCTTCTGTAACCTAGTCCAAAATGAAAAAGATCTTAAAATTGTTAAAGTCAGAAGTGATCATGGTGGGGAATTTGAAAAAAAAATTGGATTATTTTTTAATGAGAATGGCATCTCTCGTGATTTCTCTTGTCCTAGAACTCTTCAAAAAAATGGAGTCGTAGAACGAAAGAATAAAAATTTACAAGAAATGGCCAGAACCATGATCAATGAGACTAACATTAATAAGAACTTCTGGGCAGAAGCAATTAACACAGCATGTTATATTCAAAATAGAATCTCCATAAGACCTATTCTGGATAAGACTCCATATGAAATGTGGAAGAACAGAAAGACCAACATTTCTTATTTTCATCCATTTGGATGTACTTGTTTCATTCTAAACACTAAAGAACATCTGAACAAGTTTGATTCTAAAGCACAAAAGTGATTCATGTTAGGATACTCTAAATGTTCAAAAGGTTATAAAGTATATAACACAAAAACAGGAATTGTGGAAGAGTGTATCAATGTCAGATTTGATGATAAGCTTGGCTCTCAAAAGTAAAAGCAGGGTAAAACTTTTTAGATATAGAAGTTTAATTTACAGGTACTGAAGACACTGCATTAGAAGTTTCTCACAAAGAATCACTGTCAACTCCAGAAGAAGTTGTCACAAACATTACAACAACATCTGAAGAGCCTATCCAGAAAAGACAACCCAGAAGCAGTTTAGCTCATTCAGAAAACAAGATTCTGGGAAAGAAAGAAGACCCAATCAGAACAAGATCTACATTTAGAAATTATGAAGAATCTCTCGTGGGATTAGTGACTCTGATTGAGCCAACTTCCATTGACGAAGCCCTTCTGGACAATGATTATTAACTTGCAATGTAGGAAGAATTAAACCAGTTCACCAGAAACGATGTGTGGGATCTAGTTCCTAAACCAAAAGGGTTTATCATCATTAGAACCAAATGGGTATTCAAAAACAAACTAAATGTACAAGGAGACATCGTCATAAATAAAGCACGACTGGTGGCACAAGGTTATAGTCAGTAAGAGGGGATAGACTATACAGAAACCTTTACTCCAGTCGCCAGGTTAGAATCTATTAGACTTTTAATTTATTTTGTAGTAAATAACGACATCACTCTTTATCAGATGGATGTGAAAAGTGAGTTTTTAAATGGTTACATTGATGAAGAAGTTTATGTGCACCAACCCCCTGGTTTTGAAAATTCAAACCATCCAGATTATGTCTATAAACTTAAGAAATCGTTATATGGTCTGAAACAAGCTCCCAGAGCTTGGTATGAAAGACTAAGTAACTTTCTCTTAGAAAATAATTTTACCAGAGGGAAGGTGGACACTGGTTTATTCTATAAACTATTTAAAAATGACATTCTGGTTTGTCAAATTTACGTAGATGATATTATATTTGGATCTACTAAAGCCTCTTTAGGAAGAGAATTTTCTAAGTCTATGCAGGCAGAGTGTAAAATGAGTTTGATGGGAGAACTCAAGTTATTTCTAGGTATCCAAATCAATCAAACTCCAGAAGGAACCACATATATCAAAGAAAGTATGTCATAGAACTTCTGAACAAATTTGACTTGTTAGAATGTAATCCAGCCAAAACTCCTATGCACCCCACATGCATTTTCGAAAAGGAAGAGGTAAGCAAGAAGGTAGAACAAAAGATCTTCAGAGGTATGGTTGGTTCTCTCTTATATTTAACAACTTCAAGACCTTATATTCTGTATAGTGTTTGTTTGTGTGATAGAGTCCAATCAGATCCTAGAGAATCCCACTTAACAGCTGTTAAGTGAATTTTCAAGTATCTGAAAGGTACTACTAATCTTTGTCCTTGTTATAGAAAAAACAAAGAATAAAAATTAGTATGGTACTATGATGCTGACTTTGCTGGAGACAGAACAGAAAGGAAAAGTACTTTTGGAAGCTGCCAATTTTGGGAGACAATCTAATCTCGTGGTCCAGCAAGAGGCAATCCACCATTGCATTATCAACTGCTGAAGCTGAATATATAGCAGCAACTGGATTCAGAAAACAGATGCTCTGGATGAAAAGCCAACTTGAAGACTTCAACATATATGAGAGTAACATTCATATTCTCTGTGACAATACTTCTGCTATATGTCTTTCAAAAAATCCCATTTTAAATTCTAGGGATAAGCATATAGAAATTAAACATCATTTTATTTGGGACTATATTTAGAAAGGAATTCTTTCATTAAAATTTATAGACACACACCATCAACGGGCTGACGTTTTCACTAAATCCCTTTCTAAAGATAGGTTTAATCTCATTCTGAAACATCTCAGCATGAAATTATGCCCTGAATGATAGTTTTGTTTATGTATACGTTAACCCTCATAACTTTATGTCTTTATTTTTGTGTGAACATCTTATCAATAGTTCTTCAGAAGTAAGAAGGAAATTTATATCAGGATCTATCTGAGAAGATCTGAACGTTCTCCAAACGGTTCATTTCAAAGATAGAAGCTTGCAGTTCATAATATCAACATTTGTCAACTCCACACCATGTTTTCCGCTAAGGCTAAACACGTGTTCAAATTCTGAAGAGACTAAAACGTTGATTGGTTGCATTGAGACTCGTGTCATATCGGTAATTGTTTCATATATTTACGCTATCCCACTTTTCAGGAATCATTAATGCTAGTAATCATTCTCTTTAAACCCTTTTCTTGTTAATTAAGATTCTTATTTTCCTATATATACATTTCTCACTTTCACTATCACTTTTAAACTTTCAATTCGTTTTTCTCTCTTAATTGTGTTCAATCTTTTAAAAACCCTAAAGAGTGTGTCTGAATAATGGCTTCCTCCCAACAACTTGCTTAAAGCTCTCAAAGCATTCCTGGCTCTTCTTCCTCAACAGCAGAAAGGTACAAAGAACCCTCAAGAACTCTCTTCACTGCCATTGATTCGTTGGAAGTTTTGTGTGAGCTCATTGTACACTTCGTCAGCATGAAGGAAAACAAATACGATCTAACCCCTGATGTTGAGTTCCAAGGATGGAACAAGTACTTTGATCGCCTACTGGGTCCAGTTTTTCAAAGACTTGTTAAAGAATTATGGACTCACGCTACAACTTCAAATCATCAGGTCACTTCTTTTGTGATGGGAAAGAAAATATTCATCTCTGAAGATCTCATTGGGCAACTGATAGGTCACGACGACAACAATATTCATTGCAGTGACATGGCTGACAAATGCTCTGACCTAACAAAGATTTCAAAAGAAATTTTTACTTCTGGCCAACCATCCAACAAAATTAAATATCTGAAAGCTTACCTCAGAATTAGGTCAAAAATAATTTTGGGTTGTATCAATCAAAGAAAACCCATAAGTTCTCCAGACTATATCAATATTGATCAGCAATATGTTCTATACTTCATAGCCACCAAAGCAAAGGTTACTCTACCACATCTTATGTTTAATCATATGAAGACTAGCGTCAAAGAGACAAGAGAATAAGAAATATCAAAGAGATATTGGATCCCTCTTGGCAGACTCATTTCAGATATTCTGACAAAAAACAAACTGATAGAACATATGGCTGAGGCTCAACAAGTCAGCACTCTGGAAGCTTGTGCTGGTAAACCTTTCAATGCCAAGAATCTGAAGAAGATGAAGATTATTGAAACCATCAAGAAGGATCCAACAATAACAACCAAGGAAGTCATTACCACTAGAAGAGTACCTCTGAAGGATTTTCCTCTCTTCTCTCAAATAGATGTTTCTCCATATATTATTCTCAGATATCTGGGTGCTTGCAAAATGGACGGGACAAATCCAGAAGTGAACATTCGTGATTTGAGACAATAACCTATGGAAGTTTCTCCCAGAAAATCAAGGAAAAGGAAAGCTTCTAGAGAAGGACCTTCTCAGAAGACTCCCAAAGCTTCCAAAAAGAAAGTTAATCCATCTTTTATTTTTGTTGTTGAATTAGTACTGTTATCAACATCTGAAAACTCTCCTTCTCCACAACCCACAGAAGATCCATCGCCTCAAACCTTTGATGACTTTGACGTTGAATTTGAAACCTCACTATCTTTAGATAACCTTCTAAATAATCCACCTACTACCCATCTTGACCAAAATCAGCTTGAACTTGCTCAAGTTCTTTCTGATATTGATCAATTTGATCCTCTGTTTGAAGCTCCCCACACATAAAATTCAAACTTTGGCTCTGATACCACAACATCCATTCCTGGAATCACCTGCCCTCTCATGGTCTCTGAACCATCCACAGAACCTCTACATCCCAGATATTTCGTCTCCCTATCAATCCACTCCAACAAACTCACCAAACTCGCCCATTTTTATTTCTGACTCTCCCTCTCTAATTAACCACCCAGAAGATCCCCTTCGAACAGTTATAGACTTAGAAGCCTTGGACAATCTCTTCACATGTTCTCAGAAAATCGTCATTCCAAAACCAAAACCAAAAATTTCCAAAGCAGATGTTGGTAAATCTCTGCTGATTTTTGAAACAGAAATACAGGAATGGGCTAACTCTCTGAAGTTAGCTTGCGTAGAGAATCTTAATCCAACGGCCTCTGATTCTCATTAGAACCAGTTCAGAAAATGGTTTAACTCTGAATCCCTGAAACTCAAGGAGTTGAGTTATAAACTTTCTTAACAGAGCTTCTGTGATCATATGAATATCTTCAAGGATCAAGTTATGTGTCATTGGGAATAGAAGCCACTCCTTATGCTGGAAAATGACCCTTGAGAAGATCATCATCCAACAGAATATGTTGAACCATCTTCTGATCCTCTTCCTCTGGCTATGTTTCAAGACAAAGGCAAGGAAGTTGAAAAAGCTCATGAGTCAAAATCAACCGCAGCTTGCTCTGAAAAAGTGGTTCCTTTTGTTGATATACCATCTTCATCTCTTGTGCTGCAAACTCTGGAGGAGTTGAAGAAAGATAAAGTTGTGATTAAGGAAAGGCTAGACAAGCAGGATGATATGTGCAAGGAAATCAAGGGGATGCTTGGAACTTAGTTTTGAAATTTTTTTTCTTCATTTTTTTATTTGTTTCCTTCAGAATGTGTTTTATTGGAATCTTTTTTAATACAACATGCCTTTTATTGTCTAAAGTGCTTTTATTGATTTTTGATTCTTGACAAAAAAGGGGGAGAACGTAAGATATTTGAAATATAATAGTATCGAGACTTAGTCTCAAACATTTTGAATATCATAAATTCTATTTTTATTTTTTTTCTGAAAGCAAAATAAGAACAAACTCTGTTGAGGACAATAGTGGACGCATCAAAAATCCTTTTCTCCAAAAATCTGATTAGAACAATCTTCAGGGAAGTATTTCTTCTCTATCTGAGTATCTAACTCAGGGGGAGACTTTTAATGCTTTATGTTCTTTAAGTTTCGATCAAAATATCCAAGTTTTCATCATCAACAAAAAGGGGGAGATTGTTAGAACATAGTTTGATTCTACAACCCTTATAAGAGTTTTGTGAATAACAAACACTCAACGAACAATTATGCTCCCTAAATAAGTATTTTGTTTTGCAGAGAAGTTATGATGGAATAAGCCCAGAAGATGAGTTAGATCGTTGTTTAAACTCTGATTCAACACATCTTATATAGAAAGCAATCTGCATAACACTTTTATATAGAGAAGTTCTCAAGCTACAAATTTTGAGTGCACTAAACGTTGTGAATAGGAACTCCCTTATTCTGATTCATATAGTTCGAGAAAGAAGTAAAACATCACTTGTGTGATACTGTTTAATTAGAAAATACATATTAAACACTCTTTCAAATATTGTATTGTGTAATACCTTGAGAAAACATCGTTGTCGTTTAAACTCAAGAAGACATTGACGGTTGTCATTGTATCTGTGTAATCAAGTTTGATTAGAGGATTAAGACCTTGTTTACATAGGTCAAATCACCTTGGTGGATGGACTGGAGTAGTTTGAGTTCAAACAAACCAGGATAACCAACATGTCTTTTAATTTAAGTTTTAAAAACCCCAGTTCAAACCCCCCTTCTTGTGTTTTTCCATTCTTCAGTACTCACTCCAGTGGGCATACGATGGCTATGAAAATTCTGAGAGCGGGTTATTACTGGTCTACCATGGAAACTGATTTCCACCTTCATTCTAGAACATGTCACAAATCCCAAATTTATGCTAACAAAGTACATGTGCCTCTGGTTCCTTTGAATGTTTTTGATTTTCCCTTTGCCATTCGCAATATGGGGAATTGATATGATTGGAGAGATTAATCCAACCGCTTCCAATGGGCATCATTTCATCCTCGTCGCTATTGATTACTTCATGAAGTGGGTAGAGAAAGCCTTGTTTGCCTCTGTTACCAAGAATGTTATGGCCCGGTTGATTATGTATAACCTCATTTGCCAGCATGGCATACCCGAAAGGATCATCACGGGTAATGGTACCAATCTTAACAATACTATGATCACGTAATTCTGCATGCATTTCAAGATTAAGCACCATAATTCTTCTCCATATCGACCAAAGATGAATGGAGCAGCGGAAGCCGCCAACAAGAATATCAAGAAGATTTTGCAGAAGATGACAGTGACATAAAAAGATTGGCACAAGATGTTACCATTTGGTCTTCATGGTTACCGCACTTCAGTACGTACATCAACTGGGGCAAGCCTGTTCTCTCTAGTCTATGTTATGGAGGTTGTCTTGCCTATCGAAGTCAAGATTCCTTCCTTAAGGATTATGAAAGACGTAGGTTTAGACGAAGACGAATGGATTCAGACTAGACTTGACCAGATAAATTTGATTAATGAAAAAAGGCTTGCGGCTATTAGTCATGGTTAGATGTATCAGAAGAGCATGATCAAGGCGTTCAATAAGAAAGTCAAGAATCAGGTGTATCAGGCTGGTGATTTCGTAATAAAGCGTATTATCTTACCACAAGGTTATCCCATGGGCAAATGGACTCCCACATACGAAGGGCCATTTTTGATCAAAAGGATATTTTCTAATGGTGCCATAATTCTTACCACCATGGACGGTGAATATTTTCCACACCCTATGAACACGGACATAGTCAAAAATACTATGCATAAAAGAGACTTGCTAGGTTGACTGGACTAGACAAAAATAAGAGCATCCAAGTGAACCAAAAAGGTTTGGGCAAAAATTAGGGATATATATAAAAAAAATTATACATCTGCAAGTCGAAAACCTGAATAGGAGGATTGGCTAAAAAAGGATATCCCGGTGGACTGAAAACCCGAAAGGGAAGTCCAGGAAAAAGTTAGGGATTAAAGCGTATGACTATATCCCATTGAATCACCCATCTAATTAAATCCAACATGATTACCGATGTCAAGTTCAAATGGTATAGATCAGTTCAATCAACTTCTTCCAACACCGAGGGATGAGATGCTTGAAGACATTGGGGCAATAATAGAGTTGAAACTCGATGGGATCATTTACACATAGCTGTTTTTATTTGTACCACTTTTTGTTTTACGCGACTTCCTCTTACTAGGATTTTTTTCTCTTTGTATAAAACTGTCTGTTTATAGGCAAATTTTCCAAATCAATGCAATCAATTTCAAATTCAAAATTGTTTTTACTTTCTCTGTTTTGTCTGCAAAAATTTCCAATGATTATATTGAATGAACATATGCATTTGAAGATGACTATTATTTACAAATATATGCATGAAAATAGGATTAGTATTTACTGAAGACTCTAGGAGTTGGGATAACGTTTGAAGTTGGCCATAAATCCCCATAGAGAAATCTCCTCATAACTATTTTCAAAAGATAATCCCCGTGAGAGTTCATTTCCTCAACACAGTCTATAGGGTTTATTTCCCCGACAGGGTTTATTTCTCCAATATTGCGAGTTCCCGACAATATTCTCTTCTCCGACCAGATATCATTCAACGTGGTCCTCCCTAAAAGAGATAATTCTCATATCTAAAACTTAGTCAGATAAAACATCAGAGGATTATCCATCTCTTTTATCCCCAGTCAGGAATAAATTCCTTCAAAGAACGACAAACAACCAACTCTCCTTGAATGCTTATATCCCCAAGAAGAAGTCAAATATCCCCAATGGAATATCCTCAGACAGAAAGCAGAAATCCATAGTATGGACGCTCCAATGACATATTGCGTCCATACACCATTTACCAAAATATCATAACATATGCATACGAAATGCATATACTATTCTCATTTATTTTGAGAACATCATTACAAAATGCATTAGATTGCAAAAAACTAACTGTGTCTTTTCAAGTTAAGTTCGCAAACAGACAAATACTACAATAGATTTACAGACAGGTTATGGATCAATTCTTGAAACATGGCGGGGCGATTATCTACATGACCAAAGCTTCTACTTTAGAGGTTTATTCTGAAAAGCATCTCCTTCAGGGCCTTCATTCTGAAAAGCATCTCCTTCAGAGGTTTATTCTGAAAAGCATTTCCTTTAGGGCTTCGTTCTGAAAAGCATTCTCCTTCAGAGGTTTATTCTAAAAGGCATCTCCTTCAGAAGTTTAATCTGAAAAGCATCTCCTTCAGGGCTTCATTCTGAAAAGCATTCTCCTCCAGAGGTCTATTCTGAAAAGCATTCCCCTTCAAAGACTGAATTCTAAAAAGCATCTCTTTCAGGGATCTGCTCTGAAAAGCATTTTCCTTTAGAGATTTTCTGAAAAGCATTCTCCAGATACAGTCAGGCGTAAACTCATTTTGATACTCATATCAATAGTTACTTTAGATGGCATCTATAAACCCATCTCTGAAGACACTCTAACACCTCTCCGAATGGAATATTTAAGTCCATTCATGCAATATAATCAGCCAACAGTGTAACTTCGTGCATATGTGAGTGCAAAATTTTGGGCACTTAAGTGTTCAATCCTCTTCCACCTTGAGATCCCGAATGGCGAGCATGCCAATCTAACTCTTCAGATTTAAGAAGATTGAACAGTGGAAGATGTTGTACCCCAAAATTTGTCCTCCCATTTTTCAAGACAAATTGGTTCAAGATATCTTCTCATGCTCCTAAGGTTCTCAAGTACTCAAGACTACTCAAAGAATGATCAAATGAATCCCCCTCCTAAGCAGTGACCTACAATTATGGTTTTGGTTTTCTCAAGGAAAATTGGACTTATAAAGCTTCAAATGTCCTCCATGGTTTTCATATGCTTCAAGGTATCTTCATGCCAAGTTTCAAGCCTTGCAACACAAGTTTGCTCAGTCAATTAGTCAGATGAATAAAAATCAAATATATTGGGTAAAAAGTCAACTTTGACCAATTTACAATAAAAATTCAATATTTTTTGTCAACATCAATGTTTTGAAGTCACGTTCATCATTTTATCAAGGGTTGGTCATGGTTAATCAAGAAAACTCAAGATTCACCAAAAGTCAAAAGTTACTAAATTAGGGTTTTCTCTAGGAGAACTCAACTAAACTTTGACCAAGCATAACTTTCACATGCTTCATTAGGAAATTCTCAACTAAATCCCATTTTGATGGAAATTCAATTCTCTATAACTTTGTAACTCTAAGCTCAAGGTCAAAAAATGCTTCATTTGAGAGATATGAGTCAAAACATTACAGGTCATTTTAAAAGTCAACAAAAAGAAACTTTTTGTCAAAGTAGTTCACATTAAGATAAAGTCTTTAAAACAATGACCATCATGAATATTGAATGGGACATCTTGAGGTTTCCAAAACATCCAAGACCACCTTCATATGACAAAAATTGAGAGAGTTATGATTTGTGCAATTTGGGCAATTTTGAGAAAATGCATGAATTCCAAATTGAGCAAACTTGAATTTTTGGGCTAATGGACATATCTTCTAAAGTCCAAATGTATGCTTTACCTCATAATGGACCTCTAAGTCCATTAATGCATCATTTTAATTTTTATTTCATTTATTTTGGTTTGTATCCATTTAAATTCAAAATTAAATCAAATAAATATTAAGTGGAGGTATAAGGCATACAAGGCTTTTGATTCTGATCTTTTAGAGTCCCAAGATCATATTACAAACCGTGTGAACCTTTTTGCAAAACAAATATTCATGGTTTTGTCCTATTCCAATCTATTTTCAAACAAAAATCAAAGATAGGTTTTACATGATGTCCTAGCCCATCTTTTAACCTAATCCTTTCTCTTATAAATACCCTTCATATTCAGACTAAAAGACACGAAAAAAGATGTGCAAGAAACAAGGTGTTGGAGATTGAAATTTGCAAGAACTATGGCAAAATTGAAATCCGTCATACATCCATCCTCAAGGCCAACCATTCACTCAAATCGATTTTTGAGATACCACAGAGTAAGTTTGGATCATTCTTGATGATCAAAAGTGTCTGAAACTAGCATTCCAAGCATGGTCGATTTTCATATTTTTATAAATTTTGCATTTTTATTTTTATGATGCTTTGATTGAAACTAATAATTCTAACATGTTCCTGAGATAAAATAACACGGGTTTGATCCCTTGCATGAAACCCATGATGCCAAAATAACCCATCATCATTCTCACACCGATTTGCATTATTTTGTTTGTATCACTTTGTGCAGGATGAATTAGCAAAAACTAAGGCCACCATTAGATTTGCAAGGGTCAATTTAGGGGGGTAGGGTCCTTGTTCATTAACGTGCACTATTTTTGCAGGTCAATAAATCAACTCGTCGGAGAAGACGACCAGAAATAGGGCTCTGGCACCTTTCCGGTCCACTTTTATATTATATTTATTTTGTTTCATTTGGATAAATGGATGAGAGAGTAGCACCGCTGGTCAAGGAAAAGATTTGTGAATGTAAGGGCATGGGTTCGATCTTTGCGTTTACCATGTTAATTGTTATTTTTCCAATTTAAGTGGGTTTCATATATTATCATCCGGTCCTATTTCCAAACATAAACAAGCGCTTGGCCTTGTGGCAAGCTATGTAGTGTGAAGGCTAGAGGGCGTGGGTTCAACACCCACCCCATGCAAACCCTTTTTCCCTATTTTTTGGATACCTTATTTTCCTTTTCTTTTTATTAAACCAACCCTAATTTCTTCCTTTTTTTCTTAATTATTTTCTAATTAACCATTAACCAATTTAATTCTTTTTCAAAACCCTAATAAATTAGGTTTAGGTTTTTTAATCAATAATTAATTTTGATATTATTTTATTTATTTATAAATTAATCAACCTTTTTTATTAAACATTAAAGTTAATTAGAACTTAGGTTTTAATTATTATTA
Organism: Vicia faba; assembly: GCA_948472305.1. NCBI lineage: Eukaryota > Viridiplantae > Streptophyta > Magnoliopsida > Fabales > Fabaceae > Vicia > Vicia faba. The sequence goes on along the minus strand of OX451736.1, from coordinate 1,328,971,705 downwards.
CCATTCAAATTATTTTTTCACAAAAAATACAAAAACATTCAAACATTTTTCTAACATTTTCTTATTTCTTTCGCTATTTATTTTTCTTAGAGAAATTGTATAGGTCACACAATTTTTTTCTTTTAATACCGTAGATATACATTCTCGCATTTTTACCTATTATGTAACTGCTCACAGGATGTAATAGCTTAGGTTTTCTTATGTAACTGTCCCAAATCCTTCTAATAGTGTAAGGTTTACTTTCCGTATCTTTAATTTTATGTACATATTTAACTGCTAGTAATTAGGGTTTTTATGGAAAAACTAAAATCAACATTGATAACCCTAATACAAGATAAATAACAGAATTAAAACACTATTCACACTTGCACCTCTAGGGTAACCTCTCTTTGTTGCCTTCACAAATAATGGTCATGTCCCTCGAAAGAGGGAATGCTTTAGCAAAGACCCTCGAGTAAAGAGCATAACCCCTCGACGAGCCTTCGATGTTGCCTACGAAAAATGATCTATTACCTCCGATACTAATTTCTAAATTATCTCTACATGTTACCTTCAATGACCATACGATGACCCTTTGCATGTCCCTTAACATCCAATAGATGGGGCTATTTACCAACTAATGGTATGGATTTCACTATCTCTAAAGGAGAGGGAAAATAACAAGAGTGGCCTTCTAGTGGGTAAGGAACTTCTAATCGCTTGCTCACAACCTTTTTTCACAAACAAAACATTTTTACACATCACACTTTTTTCAAACAAAATTTTTTCAAACACTTTGTACGCGTTCTTGAGTACTGATACAAGAATCATTACAAAGTTAGCTTTTCAAAATATTTTCAAACAAATCACACATACAAAGAAAATTTTCAAAATTTGAGCTAAGAAACTAAGAGCCCGTAGATAACTACGGATGAAAAGGGTGCTAACACCTTCCCTTTTCATAACTTACCCCCCGAACTCAAAAACTATCAAGGTCTTTCCTGTTCTTTTCAGCCTTTCCTAAATATTGGATAAAATAAAGGTCGGTGGCGGCTCTTGCTATCCGCACATTTGGATAAAACCAAAAACGTCAATTCTCTCACCGTATTACATCAGGTAACATTCATGATAATGTGCCAAGAAATAATTCATTTGGATGCTTGAGCTAGAAGTTATGTTTGGTCAAAATTAGGAAAAATGTGTTGACTTTTATACTTAGAAAAATTCTAAGTTTTTTTTTCAAAAATGACCTATAATGTTTTAATTCCAAACAAGGTCTTCCTTCAAAATTGAGCTTTAATCATTGATGCTATCTTGAAGTGGACTCCCTAAAGAGTATTTTGAACCTCTCATCACTCAAAAATTCCAAATATTTAACAAGTTATGATCTTTTGAAATTGATGAAAATCTATGAGGTGACCTATAATCTTTTGAACTCAACAAGAATCTTGAAATTACTTACAAGATTAGCACCAAAAAGAGAGTTAAAGTTAACATCCTTAAGATCATACTGAAAAAATAATGAGCTTATGATGATAAAAATTGACCAAGTTATAATCCTTTGAAGTCACATAAAAGAATTTGATGGCCTATCTAGAGGACTTGTAATCTTTGTCAACCATTAGTGATACTCCGTGTAAAATTTGCTTGAAACTCTTGAAGTGATTTGTAAATAACTCTTTAAATAGAAACATATCTTTGGAATAACTCAAAAATCTCAAAAGATGAACAAGATATAGTCCTTAGAAATTCAAAACCCTAGCTCCTAAAGCATCAAAATGACTTGGAACCCCTTTCAACTTTTGAAAATATTTCTTGCACAATTGCCTTTTCTATTTTAGAGGAAGTTGTTATGAATGATAATAAGAACCCATAGCAACAATAATAACTTCCAAATGTTAAAACTTGAGAAAATTATGCGCTTGTAATCAAGGAATCAAGAACTTGTAAAATTAGGTCAAACTTCTTGAATCAACCTTACATCTCTTTACTTTCCTTAGCAAAGTAGAGCAAGATGAGACATAATAGGCTTTGAAATCATGTTTTCTTGAAACACACACAAACATGAAGCTTAAATCTCAATGAAGAATTGTTGAAGAAGGCATGGAAATAAACTCATGAACCTATGAATCAACCTGGTGAAATGTGTTATGCCATCACCGATAATGCCAACATCCATAGAGCAAATATATATATATATATATATATATATATATATATATATATATATATATATATATATATATATATATATATATATATATATATATATATATATATATATATACATTGTATTTGTTAGTTAAAAGTCAATCAACATAAGATAAACAAATCAGGGTGTTTTGTGATCCCACATAAGCAACCCTAAAGATAGGAAGAAGAACCAAACCCTAGTGTGTGGTCTTGATATGATTGGGTTGACATTGAAATGATGAGAGATCTTAGGGGGAAAATTGGGGTATAACGCTTATATATCTAAGAAAATTTGAGTCGTTGGCTATTGAAAAATAGTCGTTACACAATGATGAAAATATTATTGCCACTTCTTTTTCTTTTCCACAATTCAAGCTAGGGGAGAGGCAGTGGGATAAGGCTTTTTCGTAATGTGTATTTATCATTTCTAATGGTAACAATTGTCTTCAAAACTTAAAAGGCTTATAATGGTAGATGATTCAAGCATGAGTAGAACCGTGACATTTGAATCTCCATATAATCAAGTCTTCAGTCGTCATAACTTGTTCACTAGAACTTTGTCTTCGATACTTCAACACTTGGTCTTGAGATCCTTTTCTAGAACCTTGGATCTTCATAACTTCAAGTCTTCAGAGTCTTTAGAACTTCTGTCTTCAAAGTCTTTAGCATTTGGTCTTTAAAACCCTTTTCTTAGAACCATGGGTCTTTAGAACTTTAAGTCTTCAGAGTCTTTAGAACTTGGTCTTTAGAACCCTTTGTCTTCAGAAACATTAGTCTTCAACATCTGGACTTAAGTAGAAACTTCTATCTTTAGATCTTCTAACTTGTTTATTTATAACACGTTGTCTTCAGAAACACGGGTCTTTAGCATCTGGACTTAAGTAGAAACTTCTGTCTTCAGATCTTCTAACTGGTTTTGTTTAGAATTCATATCAGAGCCTACACTTCAAAGTCTTCTGAATGTCTTGCTACTATTCATTAGAACTTGTGTAATGCAGAAGTGGAGTTAATTCTCTTCTAAAGTCTTGGCCACGCCATCAATCATAAATAAAACATGTTTGTTAAATACACAAAAATAACAAACATTAGAGTATCAAAATTGTTCATACAAACATACTCATTTGTTATCATCAAAACTCAGAGATAACATTGCAGAACCAAATCTTGTTCTAACAATTTCCCCCTTTTTGATGATGAGAAAACTATGTATTTTGATGACCCAATTTTGTTCATATAATTAGAAAATGTGAAAATAAAAAGGTAAGGAATACTTATCCTTTTATGAAACTCCCCCAGAGTCAATGACTTGATAAAGCTCAAATATCCTGACTCTGAACCATTTGAGTAAAAAAACTCCCCCTGGTTCCAATAGATTAGATATTGAGATCATGAGAGTATTGACTCTAGATGCCAATAGATCCAATTGAGATATTAAGAGTATTGACTCTAGATGCAAATATAATAAATTGAGATATTGAATTCATCAGATCTTATTAGAATTGAATCTTCTATTCAGATTTTTCAGAGAGTCTTTAACTTCTGATTTGCTCAGTTCTTCTGGAAGGCGTCTACTTCTATTTTGATTCTTATGTTCTGAATATCATATTCTTAGACAGTTTACATTTTTTAACATTATGATACCAAGATCAAGATGATTTTAACTTTCAAAAATTTCTCAACTTCTGAATAATATTGGGTCTTATCTGATTCTTGAACATATGTTCACAAAGTGTACATCTTCGATTATATGAACAATCAGTTCTTAAGAATTTTAACAAAGTTCTTTCATATTGACCTATCATAGAATGACTAGTGAACTTGTTCAGAGTTCCTCGGTTAATTATCAAACAAACACATGGCAGTGGTATATGCATATTTTATATCATTTAATTATTAGGTTCATTAAAATCATTATATCCCCCCCCCTTTTGACATCATCAAAAAGCCAACAGAAGTAACAACAAGTGGTAAACAAAAAGAGTTTTCATTGATGATAGAATTAACACAAGTTGCGCAACAGAATGAATGATGACAGAATTAAAACTTATTGCAACCATTGATCATTAAAAGTCTCACACTCCTCTTTTTGCAAAGCATCCCTAGGACGATCAGGAATCCTTCAAAGGATTCTCACAATCTCACCTTGAGCAAACACTTCTGACATGATTCTTCCATAGGGAATAAAGATTTTGTTCAAGTTTCTAGAAAAAGTGATAGGCCTTTTAAGATGATTGAGGATGACTTGAGCAAGATTAACCGAAATACGTTTCATCAAACCAAAAATTTGAGTCTTATCATCATTGGTTAAGATACTTTTGTTAAATCCATGAGGATAGAGATTTATTAGAATAAAGCGAAACCAGTCTTTGGAAATAAGCTTAAGACTCTCAGGGTTAGTAGAATCAAACTCAAAAGATGCTTCAAATATGGAAATTATTTTAGAATTAGGGACGCTATCGAGAGAAACACAACCAGTCGCAATACCCATACAAGGGCAATTTATTATTTCAGCAATACATTCAGTAGTGAAGAAAACATCACAACCATAGATATTTGAAGAGATTGAGGTACCATTGAGATTGACAGAAACATTTTTCTAAAAAGTATTTACAATATTTGGATAAATGGGTCCTCTTAGTAAGGAGATATAGTGATTCCAATTTTGAAAGTGAATGCTGAGAATGAATTACGGACTAGCACAAAAGAGTTTCAGATTTTTTTCAATGATGACTTCTAAAAGATCATAATTTTCACGAGAAGTTGTTGAAGTCATGATGAAAAAGAGAGAGAATGTTGATAAAAAGAGAGAGAATGTTGATAAAAAGAGAGAGAGATAGAGGTAGAGGTCAATTGTTACAAATTGTTAGAAGATTACTTGTTTGGAAAGGTAGATGGAAAACATGGTGTATAAAAATAAGCGAGTGGACGTGACTTGACAAATTGATTTTCCTTACGTAAAGTAATCAATCTTGGGAGACTCAATAATAAATGACTGAGGAAGGTCAGAAGGACAACTATAACTCCTAAGATTCTATGAGAGATAGAGAGAAATGAGTGACAGTTGATATCTTTTAAGTAGGTTAAGAGTATCTAGAGTAGACTATGACACATAGATGTATGGGAAAGGGAAAAAGAATAGTTAATATCATTTATGAGGGAATATCAATTGTTCATGAAAAAAAGTTTAAACAACTACCCTTTAATACGTGGGGAAAGTGACTGACAAACGTTAAAGGTCTAAAACCTTACCTATGCTTTAGAGGTGCATGAGTGGTTGTCTTACTTTATACTTTAATGAATTTATAATGCCTAAATACTTTCCATTTCATGATAATGGATGATTACGATTATATCATAGTTTTGAGATATTTGTATCCAAATTAAGCATAAAAAGTAATCCATTAATAAAAAAATGAAAAGCTTCATTAATTAAAGAAATACAATAGACAAAAAAATAATCAGACAAGAGAACAAGCAACAAGGACAACCATGATTAGATAAGATAGACTATGTTCTCCTAACAACTAAAGATTTCACACTTAGTCTTTAACAAGTAGCTTTCAGGATAGTTCTCTGGACCATATTTTGTTATCATTTCCTTGATAATATTCAATATTCCTTCTTGAAAGTATTACGGATAAAACTCTTCCATAATGAATGTATGACTTAATGTGATTTCTAGACTCAGAGATATATTTCTAAAGACAGATGAAGATAGACTTTGACAAGCTTACACGGGTATCATTCATCAGAAGGTAGATAAGTTCTTGGTCATCATACCTCAGAAGTTCTTAGTTTTCCCCTCCAGGAAGAAAGTTGGACATTACAAGCTTAAACCAAGCTTTGGGAATAGGTAGTAGATTTTCAAGATTGATAGCTTCATATCCTAATGACATGTCATGAAGAGAAGCAAATTTCTCAGACATAATAAACCTAGATTTGACAAAGTCAACAGTGACGCCGACATTTTCACACCTATTTGCAAGGGTGATTTAAAAAGGAGTAATGGTGATATGAATTTCAAAAATATGGGAGAGAATAGAACAATTCTCATAGTCAAGATAACCATGTTTCCAAAATTCTTTAACAAGATTCACGTAGACAAGTTTCTTCAGCATAGTGAAGTATCTTGTCCATTGTTGAAAGTATGACACATCTGCAATGCTATAAGCAATGTTACTTTCAAGAGAAAGAATTTCAATTTGTGTTTCAATGATAATTTCAAGAAGATCTTCATTTCTAAGAAAGGTAGGTTGAGGCATGTGGACAAATGAGAGGAAGGATCTCGATAGGATTGGGTTTACGGGAGTAAGAGATAAGTGTGATAAATCACTATAGATCTATATATACTCAAGTGGGTGAAAGAGACTATATCATACTATAAGAATGACATATATCACTATCACAATAAAAGACAAGAATTTCCAATAAAAAGAATGGAGTGAGCCAGTCTTTAAAAAAATACCATACAGGTTTAAAAAAAAGATTTTTATTGAGTCATCATTTAGAAGTGATAGACCAGAAACGGGAATACATATAAATATTGATAACAGTTTCTTAAATGAGAAATTATTATCACACACACATCATACGTAAATATTTTCCTCTCATTCTCAAGAAAACTTATGTGTTCACATTATCCAGAGAATTGATCAAAATATTTTCTCTTGAAAAAAGAGAATGTTCCAGATCATGAAATTTTCACTAACTAAAAAATTCACAACTTGGAGTTGCACTAACATTTTGAAGGCTTATGTTTAAAACATCTTCTAACTTGTAGAAGTATTTTTATCAGAAGTTATAATAAATTATAGTTAAAACAAAAACACACTTTGAGATTCTGAAATATTCACCGTGATTCTGTTATTTGAGTGCTCTTCATTGTGATTATGACTTTAGCTTGTTCTTGATAGAGCTTCTGATCAGCTTCGTTCTGCGTCTGCTTTTCTTCAGAGTGATTTATCAGAGATTCCAAACTCATACTTATTGGTTCCTCTTACTTCTTTAGAGGTTCTCTATTTTCTGATTGAGGAGTATAAGTTTCTTCTGAACTCTAATATCTAATCTTAGAATCAGTCTTCTCTTTAAATGATCTCTTCATCTTTCTGTATGGAATCACCCATTTAGTTTCTTGAGTGTCATCTCATAGGGAAAATATTCTGATCTTTTATTATCAGAGCATTCATATGTTTGTCAAGCTTCCTTTGAACAGAAGCTTAATTTTTTAGAAAGGTCAATATTTCATGAGCTTCTGAGAAGCTATGTGTGTGAGAAAATTAACTAACATTTCCTAGCGTATTCTGAATTTAATTCCTTGAACAATTAATAGAATCTGTTCTAATACAAGTATTATAAAACTTTGACGATTTTAACTGGCAATCTTGTTCTTGCAATGCTGATCTAACTTGTTTAGAGTTAGTCTATCAAGGCTTGTCGGCATATCTCTTTTAGAGTGAATGGATTTTATCTTTGCATATTTCAAATTATTTTCCATTTAATAATTCATATATCAAGAATTCTTTTGATTCCTGATAAATCAATAAGCTTTATTTTCTAGGCAACTTTAGTTTTCTATGCAGCTTTCAAAAGGAAACAATATTAAGAATTTATGCATTAGATCTTCCACCTGTTTGATTGGTTAGGCTTCAGATGTTATGACTCAGTGAAATTATTTCTTGGAGATTTGAATTTCTTTATTCGATATTTTTGACATTTTTCTGCAGACTTCATCATGAAGTTCCTATGTATCAAAATTAGAAGACAACAATATTTCTTCTTTACATGAAGAACTTCCTAATGAGATTTTTAATGAAAGCATTCAACAAATATTACTTCTTATCTAATGAATTTGTCTTGTCAACTGATTCTTCAATCTTCTTTTATTTCCAAAATTCAGTCTTTGTCAAGAAGAGCTTCATAAGAAGAGGTTGGCTCAACCAAGGACACCAAACCCATAAGCATTTCTTCAGGAGGTTTGAAATCTTATCTAGTTCTGATAAGAGCTTCTTTATCTCCCAAAATCACTTTACAATAAAAAGAAAAGATAACTCAAATCAGCAGTAAATAACAGCGTAAAAACCACTGGTCAAACCCCTCAACCTTAAATTGTTGCTTAACCTCAAGCGACAATTACAAGAGCTCATGAAATTCACATCATACCGATACTGATACGTGAAACCTCTATTCACGTTGTTCAAGAGGTAGTTCGTCCGGTGTTCACATGATGCGAAGGGTTTTTTGTAAGAACCTTTTAAGCTTGAGTTACATCTTAAAATACGTCTCTAACTATGCTTTGTACTTAAGTCTCTTTTCGATTTTCCTCCTTCTTCATTCAAACAATTAAATTAAGGCAATGAGAATGTTGATGATCATCACATGCACAAGACTAATCCATAGTTTTTGTTTATGCACCAAATAGACGCACTTCCTACTTTTAATTACCGATGAAATTTTCAAACTTTGCAGTTATATATTATCCTTATTTGGACAATGTTTGGGGATCAACCTCCTTTGGGATGAATAAATGGGTGAGGGTTACCCAACTTAGCAGGCCAATTTTCTTTTACCGCCTTTTCATCATTTGGTGCCAAAATTATTTATTTCTCAACTAACCATACATGCTTGTGAATCTAGATTATGCTAGACTTTCAGGATAAACTACTCAAGGAGTACTTCTCAGGATACAAGCAATATGGTATAAATCTACACGTTAGACTCATATCATTATCACATTTTCTGGACTTCCTACCCTTCAACAATCATCCATTTATCTCTATATACTTTCCCAATCTCTTTGAATTACAAGCTCTTGTGTAAAATAAAAAATTTCGGTCAAAATATGGGATGAACTTTAATGGGTGGTTTTACAAATCAAATAGCATAAGCCAAACAAATAAAATGCAAAGTAAAGCATGAAATCCCCCCCAAACTTGAACTAAACATTGGCCGCAATGTTTCAGAACACGATCGAGAAGGGTGACTCAAAGAGGGTAGTGTAACGCCAACTGCTGCCTCCTAACTTTCACAAGTAAGACCCCATTTTTATTACTTGAAAACAAAAAACACCAAAAAGGAAAACTAAGTTATTAAAATTTTGGTTTTCCTCCCACAAATAAATTCGTTTAACGTCACATGGCTCGATGGTTCATCCCCTTTATTATGAGGGTACTTCCTCTTCCACACCTTGTTGCTTGTCCTTTTTGCAGCCCAAAACTCATCCAAATCAAAAGCATGAACCACTTTATGACTCAAGTCACTACCAACTTCTATCTTCTCACCTCATTGCTCCTTCATCTTTGTTTTCTTGACTTCTTGACTGAATTTGGGGATTTTTATTTATGCCACCTGAGAGATTATGCATGAGACTTCTTCTAGGAGTGGTTTTGAAATTTTGCTTTCTCCTTTTAGTTTGATCATACCGACTAAAGATTTATTATTTCCACCGACACCTTGCTTTTTGATTTCCAACACCTTCAAATTTATCTTCTCATCAAATGATTTTAACACCAGATTACATGTCTCGATATCAAAATTGCATCGACTAGTAAGCAAAAATGGTCAATCGAGAATGATAGGAGTCTCTTTATCTTCAGGAATGTCCATGATCTAGAAATCAACTAGAAAGACAAAATTGTCAATTTCTACAACACATCTTCATCTATCTCATATGACTGCTTAATGGTATGATCAGCAAATTTTAATTTTGTTCCACTCTTGCTTATCTTTTCAATACCAAGATTTTTAAAAATAGATAATGAAATTAAGCTCACACTAGACCAGAATCAATTAGGACCCTCTTGAATGTTCTGTCTTTTATAGTGCACGGTATTGCAACTGATCCAGGATCCTTCTTCTTGGGTGGGATTCTCTTTTCTGGTGAGATTACACACAATTTCTCATCAACGGTTACCAGTCTATCCTCTATTGGTCTCTTTTTAGCTAGCTCCTCCTTCATGAATTTTTGGTACATGGTAATATTCTCTAGAGCTTCAAAAAAAGGCATGTTGATCACTAACTTCTTGAACAATGTGAAAAATTTCTCAAATTCTTTCTCTTTTGGATCCTTATTTGTTAATCGGGAGGGATATAGTAGCTTAATCATTGGTTTAACCTCCATTTTAATTTTTTTTATTCAGTTGGCTTCCCAGGTGGTATAACTTCTTCCATCTTTTTCTTGTTTTCTCTCACTTATATATCTACCTATATGACATAGTCATCATCTGCGACCTTCTCTTCTTCACCTTCTGACCCTTCTGATTTATTGATGTCACAACGTTAACATTCTCATGAATTTTCTGATTACCCTGTGCTTGTAGAGATAACTGTTGTGCTATTTATCCCAATTGAACTTCCAAATTTTTAATGGATGTTATGGTGTTCATATGGTTCCTCCTTGTCTCTTCCTGGAATTGAGAAGTGTGGGAAGCCATCTTTTCAATAGCTACCTCCTTTTCTGCCTTTTGTGGAGCTTGTTGTTGATTTTCTTTCCAAGAGAAGTTCGGATGATTCTTCCACCCCAGATTATAGGTGTTAGAATACAGATTTTTCTGCTTCAAGAATTTTATCTCCTTAATTTGTTGTGGATTTGAAAGACATTGCACAGTAATGTATGGTCCACTACAAATTTCACAAACAACATTTTGTGCCTGTTAAACTGAGCTACCTATTAAGCACCTATTTTCATTGCCATCAACCTTTTTTCCACCTATGCAACAACTATTTCTTCAATTCTGAGTTGTTTGTTGGCTTCCAACTTCAAATTAATCACACCCTCTGGTTTTCTTGTAACCCTGTTATACAATTTCAGGTGTTCATTTGCAGAAATGGCTTCAATGATATTCTTAATACCAGTGGCTATTGTAAAGTTGGATGAGCCACCAACAACTGTGTCAATAAGCTGCTTTGTCTTCATTCTGAGGCCATTCATAAACATTTTCATTTGCTTAGTTTGATCCATATTGTGAGTTGGATAAGCTACCAATAATCTCTTGAACCTCTTATAAGAATCACCTAGTGACTCTCCTTCTTCCTGCTTAAAATTCACAATTTCATATCTTTTGCAAATATAATAGAAGCAGGAAATTCGTCAAGAAAAGTTTTCTCCATCTCTTCCCAAGTGGTAATAATCCCAATAGGCAATGAGTAAAATCACTCTTCATCATCTTCAGAAGGCATGAACGAAAACATTCTTAATTTTTTTGCCTCTTCAGAGTGCCCCTCAATCTTCAAAGTAGTGTTCACAGTAAGAAACCTTTCCAAATGCTTATTTGCATCTTCACTTATCTTCCCGTTGAAAGATTTATTCTCAAGTTCTCGGATTGTTGAAGGGTGTAGTTGAAAATTGGCAATAGTTACCGTTTGATTCATAATAGTCAGCTGACCTACTGGAACATTTTCTCCTCCATAGTCCCCAAGAAGTCTCTCAGGTGCTGGTGGATTTTCACCCATAGTTTCTTCTTTCATTTAGGACTCTGAACTTGAATGATGTTATGACTCTGATTCTGTATGAACTAAATTTTCTTTGTCGAAGGTCAGTCTGGCTAATCAAGCTTATCCATGCCTTGCATGAAAAGTTCTTTCGATCTCTACGTCAAAAAAACTCAGTTGATACTTTCCTCGCATACAAAGATTAGACAAAATCAGTAATAACAAAAATATAAAAATAACATAAAATAAAATTTTAGCTGCAGAGCAACAAAATTCTAATTGAACTCAAATTAAACTCGATATTTGGCAATCCCCGGCAACGGCGCCAAAAACTTGATTGGTAAATTAGAAAGTGTACTAATTAGCCTCTATAGTAATAGGGAAATTCACCGATCACGAGGACTGTGTGTAAATACCGAGTTAAATTCGTAGTTCAATTAAACAAAAACGTAATTTGGGGTTTGGTTTGGAAATTATCACTTAAAAATAAGCAAAATTATAAATTCGCTTTTTCACAGATATGAGTAACATGCTATGGTAAAGTATATAATTTTTCCTGTAATAACCTTGAATCCTTATTTCTTCAACAAGTTCATGACATTGGATTACTAGATCTCTAGTTTATTTTCCCCTAAGTCCTTAGTGGGAAAACCTTTAAACATGCATCTTAAACCCTAAGTCCTTAGAGAATTATGATGAAATCAAGAAATAGTGTTATCAAGAATTAACTTGTGACTTTAGGGTGTCCCTAGTCCTAGGTGATATCTAATATAGTATAATCGTGCAAAAACCTTAACAACCGTGGTCCAACTGATTGTTAAATGTAAATCAATCCTTGTTGGTCCGACAGGGAAAGCATTAAAAATATTGAACCATCAAATTGAATATGAAAAACTATTGCATTAAAGAAATTAGAACTTTAAGTCGTTTATAGAATCAAATAAGGGACCCCCATGGAATTGGGGGATTTAGCTACTCATATTTTTCAAAGTAATTTCAGAATAAAAATAAGACATTACAAATTACTGGTGAACTTTAATCTTCAATTGCTTCTGCTCATGAAAAGTCTTTGTTCTTCAACCAATGCATATGCTTCAATCTTCAATCGTAGAAATTCTGCATTGGAAAAAGTCCCCTAATTCCTTGTGAAAACTCATTTAAATAGTCATCATTCCTTCAGATCGCTTGGAAGTACCCAAAACACCCCATAACTTAACATATGGACAAAATAGGAGAAAGTCGGAAAATCAGCGTCACAGGCCAACACGACCTGTGGCAGGTGAAACAATTGGATGAACATATCATCGAGATGAAATCAATGAAGTCTCCATCGAACGGTTTTTATCCCACAGGAAGGGAAAGGTAAACATCGACTAAACCTGATAATGGTGAAATCACGGTCAAACGATCGAGAGATTGGGTAAGGGAGTCGATCACATGAGGGGGAGGTGTTAGCAATCCACACGCCTGTAGTACTCTACGGTATCCACTTTCATTGTTCTAATCAAAGGGTGTGTTCAAATCTAAAGCTTAAGAGCTAAGGAGAAAAATGCAAAGGGGGAATGCATGTGAAAGAAAACACGGGGAAAAAAAGAAAATATTTACAAAAGTTCGCTCGGCTGAGCCCCGTGACCAGATTCCTATGTATCCCTTTTTAAGGAATCAAAGTGCCATAGTTAGGCTCACATGTTTTAGTTTGTTATGTGTTTTTTAATGAATATTATTAATTTTGCCTTCTGTCGCAACTCAACCTTTGGTGGTTCACGCGTCAGCACAGAAGTGAATTAACATGTTCTTTTTAAAAAGTTGATTAGTTTTGATGCAAATCCCGAAGGCAGAAAAAAGGTTTGAGTTTGGTAGGTGTTTTTTTACCTTGAAATAGGATTTAATAGTTGCTAGATGTTTTATGCATTTTCCAAGAAATTTTTTTTAGTTTTAAGGATACAAAAAGAATGAAAACAACTAAGGAAGACTACCCTAAATCTAATCCCTAATGTTGTCATACAATGATGGTCCTATGGTCGAGGTTGAAAAAGGGAAATCTCTACCTATGTTAGCATGTATGAATACATATCCTAATGTCTAGCTTGAGAGCTACCCTAATCGAGCGATCCTAAGGGACAATACAAAGGTTTAAAACCTAAGGGAACATGGCATATACAAGGATGAAAAGCAAACAGGCAATCCATTGGCTCAAGAGATCACACACATGTCATGAGAAGTGCACGCTAGCTCAAGTAACAAAGGCTTAACCAAGATATTGCACATCGAGGTAGGAAATGGGAAGGTTTAGCCAAGGGGTCATATCAACCGAGGAAAACAAACTGGGTAGGATACACGAAGATTTAGCCAAGGGGTCATATCAATCGAGGAAAATAAGCTATGTGTTGGAATATAAGTGTATATACCATGGTATCATATTACCAAGCAAGAAGAGTAAGGGGGAAACATGATAAAACACAGAGCGTCAACGTCGACCAATGCGAGCTCAAGACAAAGTGTGGGGGATTGATTACAAGTCCCTTTTCCATCTGACTAACTTGATAACAAGAGCAGCACACTCTAAAGCATCATGGTGCGTCACGGGCTAAGGATGACATGGACTAGAATGTGCAGGGGTTGATTGTAAACTCTTTTCTGCTTGCCTCCTTTGAGGACTTATCAAGGGGAATGGGAGTGGGCGCCTCATTTTGAGGTCTTTAGGAATAAATGTAATCACGCAGCAAAAACGCCTACTTCGAGAGAGGTCTTTAAACAAGTCACAAACACAATTAGCAAACAAGTGCAGAATTTCCTGGAAACAGGTCATTAAATAAACCAGAGGGACTCCTGACATAATCCACAACAAATGTCCCCATCATACATCTCTATCATACTTCTCATGGAATCAGAAAGCTTTAAAGTGTGGTAAAAAGTGCGAGAGATAAAGTAAATAAATTGGACTACCAATCGAGCAAAAATGTGTCTAAACTGACAACAGCAAGAAATTTAGAGAACCTCAAACAAGCTAGCATCAACAACAAACAAAGTCAGAATTTGCGCCGAACCACCAAAGCAACATAAGCGGTGTGTGTCAGAAACAACTGAACAAGTATCCTGCAAGAAAACCAATGATCTAAACAATGCACAATATACAAGTATATGCCTCATAACTGACGGACAAAAGATAACAACATGCGAAGAGTGGTACCCCACATATAAAGCGGAGTACCGAGATGTTGACACATGAGAAATGCGGTATCCCACAAATAAATTGGAATACCGAGAGAGGAAGCGTCATGTAATCCCTTATGGTAATCCTTGTACAAACTCAATAAAAAAGTTAGTGATAAAAAGAAAGCAACCAATAATTACATCATTGACTCATAATGTGAAAATCAAGTGATGGCACAAAATGGTAAAATGGTTATGTCAAATCACAAAGTGTACAAGGAATGAATCCGAAGCAAGCAAACATAAGTGCAATGGTCTATAAATAACCAAGGAAATATGAATACAAGTTAAGTAAATGTCAAAGCACAAGGTACATGTCAATTGGTATATAAAACTGCAAAATCGGGAAATAGGAGTCAAAATTTATTGACACAGAACTAAACAAAAATCACATGATTAATTGCAAATGTGTCAACAGACTCAAAAACAAACTCAGTCTGAATTAATTCCACATGTAAGCGGGACTTTTAAATCAATTTTGTCGGCTGGCAGTAGCGAAAGGCGGAAAAGAAGTATCTAAAACTGAAAATAAAGTACATCAATAGCTCTAGAATCAAGGCGAAAGTCAAGTTCCACTAATCATAACTGTAAAAACTCATCATGGTTAGGAAATTAGCTCAAAAATGAGATTATGTCAAGTGTTAGAAATATTTCAAGAATTGGGAAATTTTACACTTATATCAAGTTTTTATGTATCAAAATTGGTTGGTAATGTGTCTTGAGTCAAATGAAAGATGTTATACCTCACAGATAAGCAAATGTTAGTATGAGTGTATGCACGTTCACACAATTACAATATTACATGTTATGAAAATGTTAAAGTGAGCAAAAGTAGAATTTAACACTAAGTATTTGTAAACAAGACTTGAATATTTGTACTAGGAATTAGTAAACAAGAGTATGCACATTGAGGTGAATAGCATAGAACAAATACAACATAAGTTAGTAATCATGATTCCAAAAAGTAGCATTTAGGCACAACATAATTAAGCTCAAAACTCAACTAATTCCAGATCTATCCATATTTGTTCATAATACCAAGAGTGTAACATCAACACAAATAATTACAATTAACTCTATGTCAAAAGATTAGCACAATATCAAGAATTAGTTCGTATGTCATGAATTAACAATACAATTCTATGAGGAATTTCTACATACACCAAATGTGCAAAGGTTATGTCTATAAATCTATCTCAAAATCTACATCACAAATTCACAAAGACAATATCACAAACACATAATATGCACTAGAATATTACAAATTCTATGTCAATAATTCTAGATCTAAAATAATCTAGTTCATCAATTCATGCACAATCCACATAAACAAAATCAAATTACTCTAGTATTCAAAAAAACTATGAGAATAAAGTAATGTTACCTAAGAGAATTTGGAGAAAATTGGAAGTTGAATGATGTTGATGATGATTCTTGCAATAGCGAAGAGAGAAGGGAAGGAGTGTCCGATCGGAGCTACCGCGAATGGAGGGAGTATGCGACAGAGAAGAAGGTCGTAGATGGAGGGTGGATCACTAGAGGGAGGCGGCGCCGGAGCGACAATGGCGGTGTGGGGGAGAGAGGTCGCGAGTTCTTCTTGGAGGGAGAGAGAGAGAGAGATAATTTTTTCTCTTTGCTTTTTGTGTTGTTGTGTTGAGAGAATGTGAGAGAGTTTGAGCAAATAAAAAATAAGAGTGACGAGGAAAAATAGGATTATGAGAGTCTCCTATGAAAATTTGAAATTCGAATATATATAGCTTGGCTCCAAAGTGGTGTTTAGCTTGCTTTTTTAGGTTTTTTGATGCATACTCGATACAAAACCCAATCCTCATAATAATCAGCGCGAAATCAAGACATATGGTCAACAACAAAATCGTCTGTGAAAAAATGTGTGACGCTGTACAAAAAGAACGAATGTGTTAAGATAAAAATTGAGTGAGTTCGACAAATTTAAGTGATGAGACCTGAATTGAGGTCCCAAATCTAAATCTATAAAAATTGACTGAGTTCGACAACTTTAAGTGATAAGATAAAAATTGAGTGGGTTTTCAACTTATTTTGAGCATAAAGGACAACAGTGTGCCTCTCGGAGCAAGATATAGATATGGGACCTCAAGCAAAGTTTTAGACGATGAAACTTGTGATGCAACACAAAAAGAACGGGCTCAATCGAATAAACGATGAGGAAGTTATGGATTTTTGAAGTTTCACTGATACATAGCAGAATGAATCAAAACAACTTTTTTTCAATTAATTTCAACGTTCAGATTGGAAGAACACCTTGAACGACAATGCTCCAATCAAAATTTGAATTTGGCATCTGAAGAAAACTTGTAGATGACATAATTTTTGAAATTATTCCGACAGAACCGTCTCGATACGATGAAAATCGAAGGAGTTACAAATTTTATAATATTGATAAACGATGAATAAAAATTCCGGTTCAGCATAATTATTTCTCTGGTAATCCGTAATTCCGGGAACCTTCCTCAAAGAATTAGCTATCGCCCTGAACATACGAAATGAAGATAAAATCAAGACGGAATTTTTATCTAAAAAAACGCTCCAAAATGGTATTCCAATCAGAAGTTACGAATTTTTTAATGTCCGGAAAATTACGGTTCAGCACAGTATTTTCATTATTTTCCATTGTATCACTTCCAGAAGAATCACGTATTCGGAAGCCTTCCTCAAAGAATTACCATTGGTACGAACATAAGAGTTGGAGAAGACATTAAGAAGGTTTCAACGCCTCAAGAATCACCCCAAAAAAGTATTCCAAACAGAAGAAACAAATTTTTGAGTATGCGCGCAATGACGAACCAGCAAATAAATTCAGTATATTGTCTTCAAAGAATTAAAATTCTAGAAGATTTTCTACACACAATTAGCTTTTGACTCGAACACGAGAAATATTAATAGAAACAAGACGGTCTCAATGCTCGAAGAATCCACTGAAATACCAAATCAGGTGACAATTACATATTTCCAAACACTCAATGCATAAATAACCAGTCATGAAGTCCAAAGACCGCTTCAGGGAAATCAAATTATTTGGAGACTTTCTGCACATAACTAGCTTCCCGCATGAACAAATGAAATAAAGAAAATACCAAGACGGTTCCAATGCATAAGAAATCAGCTCTAAATAGTACTCTAATGGCAAGTTGCAAATTTCTAATCTCAGACCAGCAAAGATGTTGTTTCTGGTTCACACTGGCTCAAATTCACCTAAACACCCAATTCCTCCACAATTTAGAGTGCTTTGAAATACATGAGAACTTTGATGAAGACTTGCTTGGAAATTTCTTGAATAACTTGGAAACTATATGGAGCGCATTAAAACCCAGAAAACCTTGAATTTCTATTTTTGATGTACCGCTTGGTAAAACACTTGTCTCAGAGTTTGATGCCGATAAAATGCCTTGATCCCATGAGTATGAGCCTAATGACATGTATGTATGCATATGATAATGAAGTATAATTAAATTAGGTTCAAAATGAAGAGGGAAAATTTTGGGGTACAACAACAAGCAACACGGCCACAAGTGTTGGCCCTCAAACTTCCAATTTTTCTTTTAAAGTCCCAAGAGATGCAACACGGCCCGTGTCAGGTGACACGGCCACCCGTGTTGGCCCCCTGTCTTTCCATGTTTTCCAAGATTTTCCCATAACACGGCCTGTGTTAGGTGACACGGATACCCGTGTCAGGCCTCCTGTAGCATGAAATTTTCACTTCCTCCTAAACTTTGAATTTCACACTTTTTCGCCCTAATTTATCCCGATTTATTCCTTCGAGCCTATAAACAGTAAAACACACAACCAACACATAAAATGTGGTAAAATGAAATAAAAAACTCGACAATAAGAAAAATATAACTCAAATCAACGGTAATTAACATGTAAAAACCACTAATCACCAAACTACAAATAATACTCATACACCAAATATACAACAATAATAAAAGACACGAGTATTTTTCTCATGATTCACCATTAACAAGTTTAGCCTAGTACACCCACTAGAGTGATTTTGCCTCATCAATAAGTACATAATCTAATAATTAATTCCATGATTACAACCATCAATATCTTCTCAAGGATTTTGAATATTCCTTAGTCCCTCATGGAATTAAAACTCAAAGACAATCTGTCAATGACATCTCGAGTATTATGACTAAACATAGTCACTCAAGAATACAACCTCAAAAACAATTGTTATTGACATCTCAAGGTTTCTGACCTAACCCAGCCCCTCAAGTAAATCCTCAATAACCAATGGTATTGACATCTCAAGGATTCTGACCAAGTTTAGTCCCCCGAGGAAATTATCTAATTGGTTAAACACAATGTTTGTGTTATACATGATTTATTCAATGGAAAGTTGATTACACAATTTCAATCTTAAAAGACAACACTTAGAATAATTTGGAACATAAAGCTCTAATTGTTTCTCTCTTGTTGGAACACATGCTCTTTTCTTCTTGTTGAATCTTCTTTTTGCTTCCATTTGCAATGTATTAATTTGTCTCTTTAGCTCCATGTATTTCTTCAATGTAAATATTTCTTAATCTTTATGAAAACTCTTTCATACTTTCATGAAGTTTTACACATATTTTTTTTCTTGTATGTGTCTTCTTCTTGAGCAGCTTCATTTTCCACTTCCGGTGTATCTCACTCTCTTGTGTATCTACAGCATTTTTTTCTCTTATAAATAGATAAAGAAAATAGATCTATTAGAGAAGGAGAGATTGAGTATCCACGCAACAAATAGTTGTTGGAGACATTAGCTAGAAACCAAGTGGACTAGCGTTTACAGCACTAGGATAGATGATGGGACGTGTGAAAGCAGTAACGGTACAGTGTACAGTCCTTTATCCTGATTTGTAGGGTAGTGGATCTGATGTTTTACTATAGTCACATGGTATTGTACTTTTATAATATTTCCACACAGAGAATCCATTCACATATAACTTTATGATTTAAAAGCTTATGATTGAATTAAATGTAGTTTGATCAGAGGTCAGAGTCACTATCTTTTTCTTCTCTTCTAACTACTTCAGTAAGAGGCTTTTGGTAGAGTATGGTGAAGCTTGATCATATCTAGTCTTCGGAGCTTTGTGTCTTCTTCTTGAGCAGCTTCATTTTCCACTTCCGGATCTTTTTCTACTCACTTCTTTTGATTGTTGCTTTGGATTACAATTTTAAATGTCCAATTTATGTTTAAATTCAATGGACTTTGGGTGTAGATGAAGTTGGATAAATGTTCATTAATTCAAATCTACCAAAGAGTTAATTATTTAATTCATTTTTGGTGCTTTAAATTAGTGATATACTTAGTACTTTAATCCACCAAGATGAGTGTTTGAATTTAAAGATGAAAGAATTTTGAGGCGGTGATCCAAATTAGATTCTCATTCCCCTCCCTTTTTATCTTATCGCTTTCTTTTTTTTACTTTTGCTACATGTTTTTGGAGAATGATCTACATATCATTTCTCTAACATGTTGGCACATAGATTTCTATAGACCGGCCTCAAAATAGGTGCAACTTCTACATAAGTCCACTTACGATTGCTTAACATAGAGATAAATTTGTACTGACTCAAAAAATGGTCATTTGTGTCCCAAACCTATGTGTGCAAGCCCAAGTATATTTAATTTTAAAACTTGGATCCAATAACTTTCAATTTCATTTTTATTAGACTTTGATTCTATCAATCCTCTAATGAACATCATGAATTTTGGTCTAAGTGAATCATTTGAACATCATTGATCATATGTGGTTGCTTTGAGCATTTGAAATGAATGATATACTTGACAAAAATCAAATGAAACTTGTTGTTAAGAATCTTTGATTTTATCAATCTTCTAATGAGTTTTCAAATACAAGCTTCAAGATGGTCATTCAACTAACCCTCTAACTTCAAATTCACTAACAATTAACTTTACTTTATGCCTTTATTTTGTGCCTTTATTTTTATGTACCATTTACTTTAGCATTTACATTCAATACCACTTTTTTATTTTGCTCACTTGAGCATTTATCTTTATGTCATTTTTTCTTTCATAACTTGAGCTTTCTTTTCTTTTAAAGACACTTAATAATAAACTTGAACATTAAAAACTTTAAGGTTACTTGGACTATTGGTTATTATCCTATTCTTTGTGGAGTTATATACCTCTCGTACTTAAGATTATAAGCCTTGATACTCGGGGACTTGTTGCTCTGTTGTTATTCTGTCTGATGTTCTTGGGGTTTACTCCAAGGAATTGAGTTATTCAGATTATATATTTTGTCTGTGATTAGGAATTCATCTGTATACATCCATTACTCTGCCCAATTTTTGTGAATACTTAATTCATCTTAAGTTTGGTATTCCTTAGAGGTTTAGTATTTTTGCTTATTTGGTTTCAATCAAAAGAATGGGAATTCTACACTGACTTCTTATGTCAAGTGTTGGCTTCTTGTTGGTTATACCATCTTTTCCCATGGCTTTTACCTTATGATTTAGGATAGTCCCTTCATCTCCTCCTATCTTTTTTTATTTCAAAAATCTTCTCCCTTTTTTTAAAAACTCTTCTTGTTTTTCTAACTTGAACCGGTTTCATGATAAACTTGGAATTAGGTCCATGCATTTTCAAAATCTTTTCTTAATCAAACTTTATTCAACTTAACCATACTTTGTCATATTTCTCAAGACTAAAATTCATTAACCTCTTTCAAACCATTTTTCCACTTTGGCTTTTTACTTTATAACTTTTCTCAAAAGATTAGACTCTTGTCGATTCTTGTAGTGATGTGAGCTACTATACTTTTATGATATGTAGTGAAGTGAGATATTTTTCCCTTGGGTGTTGAGTGAAGCTTTGTTGATTTTAAAATCCAAGATATATCCTTCACTTTGAGACGATGCAAATTCTCCTTTCTCATAATCGTGCGTAGTAAGTATGTTTTCCACGGGGATATGACGATGAGGTATCTTCTCTTAAAATTAACTAACAAACATGTGTTTTAAAAGTTTTTAGGTGAACTACAAGTACTGTGATCCCCTATTGCACGGAAGATGGTATGTAGGCACTAAAGGTTCGCAACCGCGACGGGTGCAAAAATTGTAAAAAAAATACTTCTTTTCCCATCTCCACCATCTATTTTTTTATAGACCTTTTATATCCAAAATACACAAATTTTCAAAGAGTTTCCTGCGGAGTACCGTAGATGTTTAGGATGCTAATACCTTCCCTTTGCATAACCAACCTTTGTACCTAGATTCTCTCCCCCTCTTTTTTGGGTTTATTCACTCTTTTCCCATTTCCTTTAGAAACAATAAAGCGCGGTGGTGATTTTTTATTTAATTTTTACACGTTAAGTTAATCCAGTTGCTTAGTCTCAACATTTCTACAACTACAGAAAGCTGGAGACTTTGTTGGGGAATTAAAAATCTAAGTGGGTTGAGCCTATCTTTGCTTATTTGTGTATGTGCTATTATTTTTTGTATATTATTTTGTGTATATTTGTAAGTTGGATTTTTTTTTGGTATTCAGAGTGCTTGGTGATCTCTTATAAGTCGTATACTCAGACTTGGGAAAACTTAAGATAAGACGGGTGGTATAGTCATGCATTCATGCACCCATGAACATTCTTCAAACGGTTTTTCAAGGAACTTAAGGTTGAATTTTAAAAATATCTCACGTACTTTTTTCACCATGGATTTTGGAAAAAGAAAAACTTAAAAGTACAGTTTTAAGGATCCTAAGATAGAGGAACTGGTGAGTTTGATTCTTGAGATTCAGAGTCCTATAGAGTTTTGGAAGAAGTAAGAAGCCATAGTGCCTCTTATGAAGCTCAAGATGAAGGAGGATATTCTTTCTACATTGGTTCAGTTCTATGATCCGTTATACTGATGTTTTACTTTTCCTGATTATCAGTTGATGCCCATATTAGAGGAGTATTCTTATTTACTTGGTTTACCTATTATTGATTACGTTCCTTTCACCGACTTATAAGGAGAGCCCAAGTCTCATGAGATTTCTACCATAACTTACTTGAAGAAGTCTGAGATTGAGGCTAACATGACTACCAAAGGAGAAATCATAGGATTACCTGCTCAATTTCTATTGGAGAAATATCATTTCTTTTCTAAGATGAAGAGTACAACTGCTTTTGAGGCTATCTTCACTTTGCTTGCCTTTGAGTTGTTCTTGTTTCTAAACATCGACAAATTTGTGGATATCAATGCCATTAGGATCTTTCTAATTGGGAATCCAAACCCTACGCTGCTAGGAGATACTTATTATTCTATCCATCTTCATAATTTTTATTAGGAGGGGATGATCATTTATTGCACACCGTTTTTATATGAGTGGTTTATTTCTCACTTGCCTTGATCTGCTGCTTTTTGGGATATCAACAAGGAACCATGGTGGGTACCGAAGATTATGGCTCTCACTCATTCTAACATTGATTGGTATCATCAATCTTGTTATTATGTGGATATTATTGATAGTTATGGTAGTTTCCCAAATGTGTGTCTTCTTGGTACTAAGGAAGGAATTAACTACAACTTTGTTCTTGCATGTCACCAACTTGGATATCCGATGAGAGACAAGCCAAACAACATTCATCTGAGTGTTTTCTTTCTCAAAGAAGGGGAAGATCATAAGACAACTAAGGAAGCAATTTAAAAGGCTTGGCTCCATATTCATATAATGAATAGAAAAGATTTGGGACCAAGAGGAGTTGTTTCCTTAGAGCCTCATCTTCGGTGGGTACAAGCAAGGGAAATTTAGTTGAAGATGCATTATTATCATGAGGAACCTACATATGGTATGTTTATGAGGACTCCTCCTCCTCTTTTAGATGATGTGGAAGAACTTCAGCTTTCCTTGGTTAGGATGCAACAAGAGAAGAAATCATGGAAGAACAAATACCAGACTTTGGAGGTGTCCTACTCAACAGAATTGAAAGAGAAGGATGACTTGATTGAGATTCTTGAGAGTCATGTTATAGAGATGATGGAGAAGCAAGAGTAATTATTTTCCTCGAGAGCTCAAACAGGCCCCGATCACCCATTTTATGATTCTGGTGGATGGAAAGAAGTCGCTGACAAGTATGCTGAAGAGAACAAGCATTTGAAGGCTCAGATTGCAAGACTCAAGGGAAAGTGTCAATGTGTGGAGAGATCTTCTTCAGCTTTGGATCCTTAGGATGTTTTAAAATTCTATCTTTATTCTCTTATACTTAGGATTATTGAAACTTGTACTAAAAATTTTAATACATTCAAAAGTTATTATTAAAATGAGATTTTTCAGTATTTGCAAATGTATTAGTACTTTAATATTTGCAATTGTTTATATTTCCTTGAATAAACAAAAATAAATCCTATGCGTTGCATATCATGCATCATTTCGCACATATTTTTTTCATTTTTATCTTTTACAGGTGTCTTACTTGTTTCTTTGCTTTGTTCAGTCGGCAAGTTATCTCGTAGCTACAATACTCGGGCTAATTCTAGAAAGGAGATGGAAAACCTTGAACAAGAGAATCATGAGTTGCGCGAAGAAGTTATTTCTTTGAGAGCTTGTATGGCCAACCTGATTTCTTTGGTAGAAACGTCGGTGGCTGCTCAGAATCAGCCACCACCACCTCCTCCTCTGTCTCCTCATGCTGCTCAAAACCATTATTTCAGAGGTTCTGTCAGTTCCCATCTATGTTACTCTAGTTACTGCTACTCAATACCATATGCCTCGCGGTTACCTGTGGGGAATGCCTGAGAATTTCATGTTAGAAGGTTAGAATCCTGCGGCTCAAGTTGCTCCATTTGCTCAAACTACTGCTGCTTCTGCACCTCCTATGGTCCATGTTTCTCTTGTTGCTAATAATGAGATTCATCATGTTGCACCTCCTACAGTGAATGATATGTTTGTTATTAATGAAGAATTTTATCATCCTGCTCCTTAATCAAGTTAAAGTTTGGGCTTTTATGAACAAATGAATGACTTTCAGGATCAATTCAATGAAATGCAGAAAGAAGTGAAGGCTCTCCAGGGGAAACAGTTATTCGGATAGAATGTCAATGACCTCTTCTTAGTTCCTAATGTGAAATTTCCAACAAAGTTTAAGGTTCCATAATTTGAGAAGTACAAGGGAAACTCTTGTCCCTGTGACCACCTTGTGTGGTATATTAGAAGTATGCCCACTCACACTGATGACTAATGTTTTCTTATTCATTTCTTCCAGGATAGTTTGACTGGTGTTGCTTTGAAATGGTATATGGGATTTGACAGTAGCAACATCCGCATATTTAATGACTTATAAGAAGCTTTCATGAAGTAGTATAAGTACAACATGTTTATGGCGCCTGACCATGACCAACTGAGATCAATGGCTCAGAAAGATAAAGAATCATTTAAAGAGTATGTGCAGTGTTGGCACGAGGTTGCTGCTCAGAATGGTTAGAAGTGCACCGAGTGATTTCACTAAGATGGTAATATGGGTGTCCATCTACAAGAAAGAAGGGTTAGACCTACAAGAAGACATCATCTACATCAAAAATAGGTTGCTTCAGTAACTCATGTCGTCAATGTGGCTCCGATTGATGTTGCCTACCTGAGAGCACTACAACAAAGTAAACAAGGGCAAGATCAGAAGAGAGAAGCTTCTAATCCTATTCGGATGAGTTATGCAGAATTGTTTCTGGCTTTGATTTAAAAGAAATTGGTGCAGACCACCCCCCCCCCTACTACACCTTCAACTTTTCCATGTTTATTATAAGGCGGATCATACTTGTGATTTTCATCAAGGAGCCCTTGGGAACAATATTGAAAATTGTTACCCATTGAAGTCTAAAGTGCAGAAGATGGTAAGATTTGGTCTTCTGTCTTTTAAAGATGTTGGTCCTAATGTAAAGAATAATCCCCTACCCAAACATGGAGGTGGAAGTACTATAAATATGGTTGCTAGTTGTCCTAGGGACTTCAGGATTTTTGATATCAACTTGATTAGAGGAGATTTAGTGAATATGGATGCTGGTCTCTGTGAGTTCAGCTATTATACACACGATCTTGTGGGTTGCAGTATTTGTAATTTAGATATCCATGGATGTGATAAAGTGAGAGATGATCTTCAACAAATGATGGATGGAGGTCTTATCCATATAATCAGACCAAGGACTGAATATGAAGAAGAGGTGACTGTGGTTTATGGTTATCCCAGTGAATTATGGATTTTTATGTAAGTTATATGGATGATGATCTGGTACAGCTGCACACCATATTTTGCCACATTGATGGCTAGAAGATACATCATTATGGGTCCTACCAGACCTGCTACAGGGACTCCCGTGGTTGCTCTATTGTAAGAAGAGGTGTTCGATTGTTGTTAGATAATGGTACTATCAGAGTCACATGAAACATAGATGATTATAATACAGTTAATATGATTGAAGACCTCTCTATTGAGGATAGGTCTAATGATGAGTATATTTCTGCTAATGAGTTCTTTTATTTTGATGAAGGTATATTTTCTGATAATGATTCTACAATTCTTGAGTATTATTCTGAAGAAGCGGGAGCTGTTACTACAACCTTGCATCAGAAACTGAAATTTGTCCGTGAAGGAAAGCTAGTCATTATAAACGGTGAGAAAGCTTTATTGATATCTCATTTTTCTTCCTTTAGCATTGTAGAAGCTGATGAAGTCGTTGTTAGAACTCATTTCCAAGCTTTGTCTATTGATAATATAAGGAAGAATGAATATTATATCACCTCATTTAAGGATGCGTAGCAGGTAGTGCAGAAAGGCCCTAACAAGTTGTGGGGGAAGGTTATTAATCCACCTGTGAACATGAATGGGACTGGTTTTGGTTTCTTTGTGAAGAAGGAAGTCGTGAATCTGAAGTCCACTTTGAGTAAATATCAAGACAACTTTCACAGTGCAGAATATCTCCATATGACTACTCCAAAGGTCAACGTTGTTCTCGAAGATGAGCCAGAGCAAGAGATGCCGAACTTTGTGACCCATGGAGTCAGAATCCATAATTAGATCAATGTTGATTTTCCTTCTTGCATTCACATTTCAAAGTAATTTGTTTTTTGTCTTTTCAAAAGTCTTTCACTCTGCCCAAGGTGAAAGTGATGTTGTATGGGCGTGTCTTTTGTTTTGATTTTTAAAATCATTAATAAAAGTTGTTTTTGATTTCTAAATTGTGTCTTTATTTTCTATTTTTTCATGGAAAATAGTAATCAGAAAAAACCTTTCAAAATAAATAATAAATGTAAATAAATCTGTATAATCACTTGCTATATGTGTCAGTTTATAACATCAATCCCAAATCATATGTGCAGATTAATTAAAAACCTATTGAGTTAAATGACCCTGCACCCTCTCCCAACATTGAATAGCTGTATATGTGGCTAAAGAAGAAGAATATGATGAAATTCCAGAAGAGGTTTCACGGTTTCTTGAGCGCGAGGAAAAAACCATTCAGCCATATAAAGAGTCGTTAGAAAAGATTAACTTGGGTTCATAAGAAGATTCGAAAGAAGTAGAGATTGGGGAATTTCTTCATCCCGATGTGAAGAGAAAGTTGATTAAGTTGCTGAAAGAGTATGTGGATATCTTTTCTTGATCCTACCAAGACATGCTTGGTTTGGACACCGATATTATGGAACCTTATTTGCCGTTAAAGCCAGAATGTCCACCAATCAAGCAGAAGCTACGAAGAACTCATCCTGACATGGCAGTGAAGATTAAAGAGGTTTTGAAGCAGATTAATGTTGGTTTTCTTGTGACATCAGTGTAACCTCAGTGGATTGCCAATATTGTTCAAATACCAAAGAAAGACGGAAAAGTCCGCATGTGCAATTATTATAGAGATTTAAACAAAGCAAGTTTGAAAGATGATTTCCCATTGTCGCATATTGATATGTTGGTTGATAGCACAACAAAATTCAAATTGTTCTCATTCATGGATGAATATTCTAGATACAATCAAATTAGGATGGCTCCTAAGGACATGGTAAAAACAACGTTTATCACACTCTAGGGAACATTTTGTTACAGATTGATGCCCTTCGGGTTGAAGAAAACCAGTGCAACATACTAGAAGGCTATGACTAGGGGTGAAAAGCGAGCGGCCCACCCCATTTAGTCCCGCCTCGACTAAGCACGTCTAAAAGTGGGGTAGGCCGAGTCGGGCCAACTTAGGCGTCTGAGCTCAAAAGTCATGTCTGCCCCGTTTACTAATAAGTTGGCGGGTTGGTGGGCCGGCCCTTCCAATTTTCTATTATTTTTATTATACAATTTGATTTATTACATAATTTAGAAATTTTTTAATTATTAACAAAGAGGTCACAAAATAAATATTTTAGCAACACATAATAAATAAAGACCAATTACAACAAAATAAACTCAAGCACAATAAAAAAAGTATCAAAATAAATAAATATGTAATTCTGGTATAGCAGAACTCAAATGTCCTAAGAGGATGTTGAGACATCTAATCTGACACAAATAACACAGGCAAGGTATAAACATTACAAATAATATTGAAAAGAAATAACAACACACCAGAACTGTTAACCCAATTCCGAGCAACTCTCCTCTCTGGGAGCATACCAAGCCAAGGACAAATCCACTAATAATAGTATCAATTCAAAGCTAAACTCCCCTATTTACAACTTATCACTTAATCACTACCCTCTCTATATTTCTATCTAATACTCACCTAGATATGAGGCCCTCCTCAATCACTCATCAATCACAGACAACGATTGGATCAACACAATTATGAACAAATCAGAAGACACACTTCCATGACCATTCCTAGCTAATACTCAAGGTTAAACTCCATCGTTTACAACCTTTCTCCTAACCAATAATAATACTTAACTCATTACCTACAGGTTTCTGAGTAAGAAAATGGTGACCATCCCACAATCCGTATAGTTCACCTTGACAAAGCCCTAGACTTCTACATCTTGAACCCGTGCCAAACTAGGTTACAAACCCTTCTATTTTATAACCTATTCCCAACTGGAATTGGGCTTTATAGTAACAACAAATCCGTTGTTACAAACCATCAGTAACTTCTGCTGCAAACAAGGTCTTCAATCATTAGTTTCCTAAATAATCTCCATATTTAGAAACTGTATAATCTTCGATATTCTGACTTGATTCTCTCGACCTTTAATTCAATGCCACATAGGATTGCATAATGTTCCCTGAATATTAAGCACTTGTTAAATCATAACAGATTTAACAAAATCACTTCAGCTCAGGTGCGATGTTGTATTCTCCTTCATAGGACATCTTATTCAACATCTTGTTCCAGATGTTGAAACACTTCAACTCAACATGTCCCAAACATAAGATAGGACTTCTTGCTCAACTTGTTCCTGTTAGTAAATTAATATATCCTATCTAACATATTGCTGCTTTATTTGTTTTACAAAAAATAATGCCAATCCCTAAATTTGTCACAAGTATACACTAATTAAATCCTTCCTTTTTTTTTAAATCAACATATATTTCTAAAGAAAATATATGAGCTAATGTATTGACAACTTAATAATTTTACATGTCATACAATTGTTCTTTTATTTCAAGATTTTCCAATAAACTGATGTATTAGAAAGTTATAGTAAGAACATTACAATTATAATTTGATTTTTCTGTATAATAAATTATAATACAATTTAATCAATATAATCCTAAGAGAAAAGTGTTGTTTTTAATGTTAAAGTTGTTTTAATTCTAAGTAAAAAATAAAACGTTTTAACAAAATGTCTGCGGATAAAACCCGCCCCGCCCCACCTTGGCCCGCTGTTTTAAGCGGGTTAGGCGGGGAGGGCCAACTTAAAACACCAAGCCAAAAACCTAATCCCATCCCCCCCAAAACGGTGGGTCAAACAAGCCAACTCGACGAGCCCGACCTATTTTTCCACCCCTAACTATGACAACCCTATTCCATGATCTAATGCATAAGGAAATCGAAGTATATGTTGATGATATGATCGCCAAATCTCATACTGAGGAATGGCACATAGAAGAGTTGTTGAAATTGTTTCAGCATTTGAGGAAGTATCGTCTCTGCTTGAGTCCAAATAAGTGTACTTTTGGTGTTCATTCAGGAAAGTTGCTAGGTTTCATTTTCAGCCAAAAAGGAAATGAAGTTGATCCTGATAAAGTTAAGGAAATTCAAGAAATT
Organism: Vicia faba; assembly: GCA_948472305.1. Taxonomy (NCBI): domain Eukaryota; kingdom Viridiplantae; phylum Streptophyta; class Magnoliopsida; order Fabales; family Fabaceae; genus Vicia; species Vicia faba. The sequence goes on along the minus strand of OX451736.1, from coordinate 1,328,941,687 downwards.
CCTGCACCAAGAGCTGAAAATCAAGTTACAGGCTTCCTTGGACGTTTGAATTACATTTCCATATTTATTTCCCATAAGACTGCAACATGTGAACCAATCTTCATGTTTTTAAAGAAAGATCAAGGTTGTGTGTGGACAAATGATTGGAAAAGGTAATTTGAAAGAATTAAAGAGTTTATACTTGAGCCTCCTATCTTTCTCTTTCCTGTTAAAGGAAGACCATTGATTATGTATCTGATTGTGTTGGATAACTCCATGGGCTGTATTTTGGGACAAAAAGATGAAACAGGATGACAAAAATATGCCATTTATTATTTGAGCAAGAAGTTCAATGACTACGAGTCACAATATTCTATGCTAGAAAAAACATGTTATGCTTTGGCCTGGGCGGCGAAGAGATTGCGGAAATATATGTTGAATCACACTACTTGGTTGATTTCCAAAACGGATCCAATTAAATATATTTTTGAAAAGCCTGCTCTTACTCGAAGAATTTATTGTTGGCAAATGCTGTTGTCTGAAAATGATATTGAATATCGTACTCAGAAGGTTATTAAAGGTAGTATGTTGGCAGAATACCTTGCTCACCAACCGATTGATGATTATCAGTTTGTTAAATATAATTTCCCTGATGAAGATGTGATGTATTTGAAAGTTAAAAATTGTGATGAATCTTTATCTGAGGAAGGTCCTGATCCTGAATTCCGATGGGGTATGGTATTTGATGGATTTGTAAATGCTTATGGAAAAGGAATTGGTGTCGTGATTATCACTCCCCATGGGTCACATATACCTTTTACTTCAAAGTTGACATCTTATTATACTAATAACATGGCTGAGTATGAAGCTTGTATCATGGGTCTCGAAGAGGCTATAGATACCAGAATCAAATTTCTTGACGTATATGGTGTTTCAGCTTTGGTAATAAATCATATCAAAGGAGAATGGGAGACTCTTCACATTTTCTTGATTCCCTATAAAGATTAAGCAAGAATATTATTACTTTTCTTCAATAAAGTTGAATTCCATCATATTCCCAGATATGAGAATCAGATGGAAGATGCTTTAGCCACTTTGGCTTCCATGTACCAAGTGAATGCTTGGAACGATGTACCTGAGATTACAGTTTGATGTCTTGATAGACCAGCTCATGTGTTTGCTACAGAGGGGGCGTAAAATGAAAAACCTTGGTATTATGATATCAAGCACTTCCTTCAGGCTCAAAAATACCTGTTTGGTTCGTCCAACAAAGATAGGAAGACATTGAGAAGTTTGGCAGGTAGCTTTTTCCTCAATGAAGATGTGTTAGACAAAAGAAATTATGACATGGTCTTGCTCGGATGCATGGATAGTCATGAAGTAGACATGTTAATGGATGAGATCAATGAAGGTTCCTTTGGTACCCATGCCAATGAAAATTCGATGGCAAAGAAGATGCTTAGGGCAGGTTACTATTGGCTGACAATAGAATCTGACTGTTATAAATTTTCGAAGATGTGCCATAAATGTCAGATTTATGTTGACAAGATTCATGTTCCACCAACGTTTCTCAATGTTATTTATTCCCCATGGCCTTTTTCTATGTGGGGTATTGATATGATTGGAATGATTGAACCAAAAGCGTCAAATGGACATCGTTTCATCTTAGTGGCAATTGACTACTTCACTAAGTGGGTGGAAGCAGATTCTTATGCTAATGTCACTAAGCAGGTGGTAGTACGCTTTATCAAGAATAACCTTATATGTCAGTAGGGTGTGCCAAGTAGGACTATCACTGATAATGGCTCAAATTTGAATAATAAAATGATTATAGAACTATGTGAATAATTCAAGATTTTCTATCACAACTCGTCTCATTACAAGCCTAAGATGAATGGGGTTGTTGAATTTTCTAATAAAAACATTAAGAAGATTATCTAGATGATTGTTATTACCTATAAGGATTAGTATGAGATGCTGCCTTTCTCTTTGCATGAGTATCGTACGTCCGTCCCCACTTCAACAGAGGCAACCTCATTCTCTCTTTACGTGTAATAATGGAAACCAAGTTATCAGAGGATAATTGGGTCCAAAACATGTTTTACATGTTGAATTTAATTCAAAAAAAAAGAGAATGATGGCCTTGTGTCATGGTTAGTTATATCAGAAGAGAATGAAGAAAGCTTTTGATAAGAAGGTCAAGCCTCGTGAATTTAAAAAGGCGACCTCGTGCTCAGAAATATCATGTCTTTTACCGTTGATTCTAGGGGAAAGTGGACTCCAAATCAAGAAGGCTCATATGTTGTCATAAAAGCCTTCTCTATCGATGCATTGATTCTTGAAACTATGGCTGGTGAGATGTTCCAACGTTCCATAAATATTGATGCAATCAACAAATACTTCACTTAAAGTAATAAAAGAACAGCTCTCTAAGTTAAAAACCCAAAAGGGTAGCTTAGGAAAAAAAGAGCGTCTCGATACGCTGAATTTCCGAAAGGGCGGTTTAGGAAAAAGTTAGAGACATAAACCAAATAAATTTTCTCTGTGGTTGAAAATTTGCAAGGGCGACCTAGGCAAAAGTTAGGGATTTCTTTAAAAGTAATTGCGCCAGACAGGATTTGATCATTGAAACAACAATCTTATCAGATTCTCATCACACTTCAATTGAAGCCTATGCTCAGGAGTTCAAAGTTGTTAGGGAGAATAGTGGTCATTGCGTTTCGATGTATCTTTTCGATGTATTTACCATTTTCCAAAGCTTTGTAATCATCCACGGAGTCTTTCCATTTGCGGAATACCATTCTATTAATAAAGTTTGAGCCTTGATCCAATTCTTTGTAGTTTTTATATTATTCTGTTTAGAAAATTTTCATTTATTATTGATAGTAATTTTCAAAACAAAAAGACTTGATAATAAAAACATGTCCACTTGTGTTTGTTAGATTTCATGCCAGTTGGGATGTGGTGTGATGTTGGGTTTAAGATCCCATTTTTCCCTAGTTATGTCCTTGTTCAGATTTTCTCCAAGTTATTATATGGTGTTGGTTTGGGTGGTTTGATACCTCTTCCCATGTTCTCCAGTTAGGTTTTGATGCAGATTTCTCTAGTTGACTTTGATTCTTTCCTCAAATGGATTGTGATCAAGAAGAGATTATAAAGTTATGAAGCCTTTTTCTATTTGTTGGATTATTTCTCCCTTTTATATATTGAGGATTGATGTAGAATCTCTTGCAGAGCACTGCTCTCTCCAGTTATGAAATTGTTATTGTTGTGTGCTCCCTGAGTAGCCAGAAAAGGGAAGTATCTTTTCTAAGAAGTGTTGAGACAACAGTTAACTTTTTGAGTTTTCTGTCGCCAAGTGTTGAGTTTGAAGTAAAATCCCCATAATTTTGATTTATTGCTTTGATGTTAAATTCTTAATTCCCCATAAGAAGCGAAGATGATGCTTCCCTCTAAAGTTGTTATCCCCGTGAAGTTTCATAATTTCTCCCCTGAGAAATTTACGCAACCATTACTCTTAATATTGAAGAATTTATTTGGGCTCTCCTTGATAATGTGGCATTGTTTTCCATAGTGAAGTCAGTATGACATCCCCAGTTGAAGTCAAGACGATGTCACATTATCTTCTCTAGCGATGTTTGTATGATATTCCCCGGTGAAGCCTAGAGCAGTGTATTATATCCGTGAAAATGTATTGGTTTATTGCTATCAGATCTTGTTTTGATTATTTTCAAGCCATGTTTCTTCCTTGTGAAGTTAAGCCTTGAAGTAGGACTTTGTTTCCTCAGTTGGTGCTTACTCTCTTGTGGAATCTTCATCCTGAATGTGATTTAGTCGAGTGTTGTCTTTACCTAAGTTTGTTTTGTCTGGTTATTCTTAGTGCAGTATGTTTGTTTTGTCAGCATATACATGATAACACTCATACATTCATACATTCATAAATTCATACATACACCATGCATAGCTAATTTAAAATCCATTGCTCATTTGCATTCATTGATGTTTTTTTTGGCATATTATTCTCTTTGCGGAGTTATGTTATCCTCTCTCCAATAGAGTGTCAACCTTAAGCATAAAGTGTATATCCTTTCATTTTCCCCAATCAATTATCCCTCGTGGAAGATTTTTTTTCTTTATCCTTCCTACCCAACTCATTATCTAGATATAACTTGATCCCTATTTGAGTTTATTCCTTATTGGATGGTGTCTTGATTGACTGTTTCACTCTGGTTAGTTCCTGGTTTTGAATTTATGGTCCCCAACAACAATATTATTTCGACCTCTCTAGGTTGTGAGCCCTGGATCGAGAATGTGCATTTATTTTACATGTGGAGACTTTATCCCCTCACGAGGGAAGTATTGATATTTCTCCATGAAATCAAGGTTCATTTCCAAGTAGTGTTATAGCAATCCTTTTTGTATTAGCAAGTGGCAGACTCTTTATTTGAGCAATATGTACTTCCCCAATAAGTCTGTTAAGGCTAGAAAAGATATATTTATTCCAATGGATGGTAGTCTCATCATTATGGGAAATAGTTTATTGTTGAGGTTTTACTCTGATGGATGGTAGTCTCTTTGTTATGGGAGATAATTCGTTGTTGAGGTTTGATCTATACTATGATGGATGGAAGTCTCTTCATTATGAGAGATCTTCGTTGTTTAGGTTTTACTTTGATGGTTGGTAGTCTCCTTCTTATGGGAGATAGTTTGTTATGGAGGTTTGATTTGTACTCTGATGGATGGTAGTCTCTTTGTCATGAGAGATAGTTCATTGTTGAGGTTTTACTCTGATGGATGGTAGTCTCTTACTTATGGGAGATAGCTTGTTGTTGAGGTTTTACTCCGATGGATCATAGTCTCTTTGTTATAGGTGATAGTTTGTTGTTGAGGTTTTACTTCGATGGATGATAGTCTATTTGTTATGGGAGATAATTCATTGTTGAGGTTTTACTCTTATTGATTGTAGTCTCTTCGCTACGGGATATAGTTTGTTATTGAGATTTTACTCTGATGGATGATATTCTCTTCATTATGTGAGATAGTTCGTTGTTGAAATTTGATATGTAATTCGATGGATGGTAGTCTCTTTCTTATGAAAGATAGTTCGTTGTTATGGTTTTACTCTGATGGTTGGTAGTCTCTTCAATATGGCAGATAGTTCGTTATTGAGGATTTTTATGTATTGTGATGGATGGTAGTCTCTTCGTAATTAGTGATAGTTTGTTTTTGTGGTTTAACAATTTTGGATGGTAGTCTCTTTGTTATGGGAGATGGTTCATTATTGAGGTTTTACTCTGATGGATGGTAGTCTCTTCGCTATAGGAGATAGTTCATTGTTGAGGTTTTACTCCGATGGATGGTAGTCTCTTCGTTATGAGAGATAGTTCATTGTTGAGGTTTTACTCTGATGGATAGTAGTCTCTTCTCTATAGGAGATAGTTTGTTGTTGTGGTTTTACTCTGATGGATAGTAGTCTCTTTGTTATGTTAAATTGTTTGTTGTTTAGTTTTGATATGTACTTCTATAAATGGTAGTCTCTTTGTTATGGGATATAGTTCATTGTTAATTTTTACTCTGATGGATGGTAGTCTCTTTATTATAGGTGATATTTTGTTTTTGAAGTTTGATTTGTACTCTGATGGATGGTAGTCTCTTTGTTGTGGGATATAATTTGTTGTTGAGGTTTTACTCTGATGGATGGTAGTCTCTTTATTATGGGAGATAGTTCGTTGTGGAGGTTTGATCTGTACTCTGATGGATGGTAGTCTCTTTATTATAGGAGATAGTTCGTTGTTGAGGTTTTACTCTGATGGATGGTAGTCTCTTTGTTATGAGAGATAGTTCATTGTAGAGGTTTTACTCCGAAGAAAGGTAGACTCTTTGTTATGGAAGATAGTTTATTATTGAGATTTTACTCTGATGGATAGTAGTGTCTTTGTTATGGGAGATAGTTCGTTGTTGAGGCTTTGCTCCGATGGATGGTAGTCTCTTCATCATGAGAGATAGTTCATTGTTTAGGTTTGATATGTACTCCTATGGATGCTAGTCTCTTTGTTATGGGAGATAGTTCGTTGTTGAGGTTTTACTCCGATGGATGGTAGTTTCTTCATTATAGGAGATAGTTCATTGTTGAGGTGTGATATGTACTCTGATGGATGGTAGTCTCTTCAGCTTTTGTAATAAATCAGATCAAAGGAGAATGGGAGACTCTTCATGGCTTAATTTCCTACAAATATTATGCAAGAAGATTATTACTTTTCTTCAATAAATTTGAATTCCATCAAATTCCCAAAAATGAGAATCAGATGGCAGATTCTTTAGCCACTTTGGCTTCCTTGTACCAAGTGAATACTTCGAACGATATACCTCAGATTACAGGTTGACGTCTTGATAGACCAACTCATGTGTTTTCTATAGAGGGGACGTCAAATGAAAAACCTTGGTATTATAATATCAAACATTTCCTTCTGATTCAAGAATACTCGTTTGGTGCATCCATCAAAGATAGGAAGATATTAAGAAGGTTGGCAGGTGGCTTTTTCCTCAATGAAGATATATTAGACAAGAGAAATTATGACATGGTCTTGCTCAGATGCATGGATTGACACGAAGTAGACATATTAATGCATTAGATCCATGAAGATTCCTTCGGTACCCATGCCAATGGACATTCGATGGCAAATAATATGCTTAGGGCAGGTTACTATTGGCTGACATTGGAATCTGATTGTTACCAATTTGCGAAGAAGTGTCATAAATGTCACATTTATGCTGACAAGATTCATGTGCCTCTAATGCTTCTCAATTTTATTTCTTCCCCATGGCCTTTTTTTATGTGGGGTATTGATATAATTGGAATTATTGAACCCAAGGCGTCAAATGGACATCGTTTCATCTTAGTGGCAATTGGCTACTTCACAAAGTGGGTGGAAGTAGCTTCTTATGCTAATTTTACTAAGAAGGTGGTAGTACGCTTTATCAAGAACAATCTTATATGTCGGTAGGGTGTTCCAATTAGGATTATCACTGATAACATCTCAAATTTGAATAATAAGATGATGACAGAACTATGTGAAGAATTCAAGATTGTGCATTACAACTCGTCTCCTTACAGGCCTAAGATGAATGGGGATGTTGAAGCTGCTAATAAAAACATTAAGAAGATTATCTAAAATATGGTTGTTACCTATAAGGATTGGTATGAGATGCTCCCTTTTGTTTTGCATGTGTATCGTACGTTCGTCCGCACTTCAACAGAGGAAACCCCATTCTCTCTTGTGTATGGTGTAGAAGCAGTGCTTTCCGTTGAGGTTGAGATTCCCTCTTTGCGTGTAATAATGGAAACCAAGTTATCAGAGGTTAAATGGGTCCAAAACAGGGTTGAATAGTTGAAATTAATTGAAGAAAAGAGAATGTTGTCCTTGTGTCATGGTCAGTTATATCATAAAAGAATTAAGGAAGCTTTTGATAAGAAGGTCAAGCCCCGTGAATTTAGAGAAGGTGACCTCGTGCTAAGAAAGATCATGTCATTTAACGATGATTCTAGGGGTAAGTGGACTCCCAATTATGAAGGTTCATATTTTGTCAAGAGAGCCTTCTGTGGCGGTGCATTGATTCTTGAAACTATGGATGGTGAGTGATCGCGACTTTATGAGTTTGTCGGGTATATTGACTGCAAGTGCACAGTCTATCGCATAGTTTTAAAAGATATTGAACCCACAAGGACTGATGGTCAAAACTATTGTTATCTAAGGGTTACTATGTAAAGTTAAGGCTAATTATAAAATTTTGAGAGTGGGTTTAATCGGGAATTAACTAATATCTAGTAAATTAATAACGGGACACCGGTATGTATTTCGTTAACTTAAGGGATTCAGTACGTCATTGGCATTTGTTTTTAGTATTAAAACACAGTTTCCGTGAAACTATTCGTTTAAAAACCCTTGTCTCAAACTTTCGTTCTATTGAATCGGATCATATCAGTTAAGCTCAAAATGAGCGCTTCTGCTGTTTTATTTAAAACTCAAAAGTATTTTTTGAAAGAAAATAAGGTTCAATTAACTTTAAAGAGATTCCGCTGTTTTTAAAATTAATGTTTTAATAACCACTATCTGGTTAAAACCTCAAACTTCTCCTCTGTTGATTTTAACTTTAGACTGTCTCTTACTTCCGTACAAAAACGATTAATTATTCAATTGGAAATTAAAACCATAAAAGTGTTTTTGTAAAAATAATAATGCCAATTAATTACTTAATCCTTTCGGTCAAGTTTTACATACCGGTATCAGGGAATCTAGCCAGACATAATATAATTGCAGAATATCATAAAATCGAAATGTGAATTCAACATCTCATGCATAGTAAGAAATAAATAAATTATGCTATTTAGAATAAGAACCTAAAAAGTGAATAACAAGCGATTAATTCCAACAATGTGAATCCTCCACAAGCCGGCGGGATTGACTTGTAGTAAAAATAACATGAATTAAACTTAAGTAATCCTAACCAAATTTTGGAATTCTGGAAACAAACTAGTGTTGCAGTATTTCTCCTATGTGGAAAAATATTGCTTTGACGGTAAGGTTTTTAATGCCTAAGTGGTTCTACGATTGGAAAATTAATGCTGGAATTCTAAGATTGGTAAGTATCAAAAGCAGAATACAATAAAATAATGTTCTATAGAAAAATAAAACTTCGTAGCAATTTTCGTTCTAGGTGCGGGGGAAAGGAGATGAGAGTTGGTAACTTCTTCCTTAAATATAGAGTTCATTTTTGTTAAGGAAAAATAGGTAACTTACATGATTCACGTTCTTCATGCACAGAGAAAATCCAGGTAAACATGCGCTTAGTACGCTCCAGTGGCGAAGGCTTCATAACTGCTTGGATCGGGGGCACATAATCCATATTTGTCCCGGTTGTAACGTGAGCGTGCCGAGGGGCACAAAAACTCAACTTGTGCAGGTCGTAATGCCTTTGTGGCGGGCGGCACACTTCTGTTTACAGAAATGGGCGTTTTGCTGTTTTATAGCCATTTCTTCTTCATTTTTCAATTCTTTTTCTTCCTTTTCTTATTTATTCCTTGCAAATGTTAAGTACCTGAAATATGTTTCAAAAACTACAAAAAAGGATAAAATGTGACATAATAATCGAAGAATCGGAAATTTAATCTATGTAATTCAGACAGAAAATGTTATATATTTTCGTGTTATCAGTGAGGAGTTCCCACATTCCATGAATGATGACGCAGATAAGAAATACTTCACCTAAAGAAATAAAAGAACAGTTCGCTAAGTTAAAAATCCAAAAGGGGGCTTAGGCAAAAAAGAGCGTCGCGGTAGGCTGAAAACCGGAAAGAACGGTCTAGGAAAAATTTAGAGACATAATTCGAAAAGATTTTCTTGGTAGGTTGAAAATTCGCAAGGGAGACCTAGGAAAAAGTTAGGGATTTCCTGGAATGTAACTGCGTCAGATAGGACTTGATCATTGAAGCAACAATGTTCTTAAATTCTCATTACACTTCAAATGAAGCCTATGCTAAAGAGTTCAAAGTTGTTATGGATAATATTTATCATTGCATTTCGATGTATATTTTCCATGTATTTACCATTTTCCAAAAGATTGTAATCATTCATGGAGTCTCACCGTTTGCTGGCTACCATTCTATTAATAAAGTTTGAGCCTTGATACAATTCTTTGTAGTTCTTATTTTATTTTTTTTACAAAAATTTCATTTATTATTGATAGTAATTTTCAAAATAAAAAGACTTAATATTAAAAACCTGTTTTTGAAAAGAATTGGAAAATTACTTTTTACCTCAATTATGTGTTTCATGTGGGACAAAATTATTGATTCCAAAGACGGACGAACTTCGAAGGTTTGAAAAGAATCCCCAAGAGGTATCCCAGGTTACTCTTGTTGATATGCGCATAGCCCACCTATGTTTGTTAGATTTCATGTCAGTTGGGATGTGGTGTGGTGTTGGGTTTGTGATCCTATTTTTCCCCAGTTAAGTATTGGTTCAGATTTTCTTCAAGTTGTTATATGGTGCTGGTTGGGGTGGTTTGATACTTCTATCCCATGTTTTCCAGTTAGGCCTTGATGCAGATTTCTCTAGCTGGGAGTGATTCTTTCCTCAGTTCGGTTATGATCAAGCAAAGATTATAAAGTTATGAAGCCTTTTCTCATTTGTTGGATTATTTATCGCTTTTGTGTGTTGAGTATTGATGTAGAATCTCTTGCAGAGCACTACTCTCTCCAGTTATGACATTGTTGTTGTGTGCTCCCTGAGTATCCAGACAAGGGCAGTATCTTTTCTAAGAAGTGTTGAGATACCAATTAACTTTTTGGGTTTTCTGCCGCCAAGTGTTGAGTTTGATTTAAAATCCCCATAATTTTGATTTATTGATGCGATGTTACCTTCTTAATTCCCCAAAAGAAGCGAAGATGATGATATCATTAAAAGTTGTTATCCCCGTGAAGTTTCATAATTTCTCCCGAGAGAAATTTACGCAACCATAACTCTTAATATTGAAGAATGTATTTGGGCTCTCCTTGATAATTTGGCATTGTCTTCCCTAGTAAAGTCAGTATGACATCCCCAGTTGAAGTCTAGACTATGTCGCATTATCTTCTATAGCAAAGTCTCTATGATATTCCCTGGTGAAGCCTAGAGGAGTGTATTATATCCCTGCAACTATATTGGTTTATTGCTATCAGATCTTGCTTTGATTATTTTCAAGCCATGTTTCTTCCCAGTGAAGTTAAGCCTTGAAGTAGGACTTTGTTTCCTCAGTTGGTGCTTACTCTCTTGTGGAATCTTCATCCTTAATGTGATTTAGCCGAGTGTTGTCTTTACCTAGGTATTTTCTGGTTATTCCCAGTGCAGTATGTGTGTTTTATCAGCATATACATGATAACATTCATACATTCATACATTCATACATTCATACATACATCATTCATAGCTAATTTAAAATTTATTGCTCGTTTTCATTCATGGATGTTTTTGTTGGCATATTATTCTCTTTGTAGATTTATTTTATCCTCTCTCCAATAGAGTGTAAACCTTAAGCAGAAAGTGTATATCCTTTCATTTTCCCCACTGAGTTATCCCTCGTGGAATATTTTTTTCTTTAGCCTTCCTACCCGGCTTATTATCTTGATAGAATTTGATCCACATTTGAGTTTATTCGTCATTGGATGGTGTCTTGATTGACTGTTTCACTCTGGTTAGTTCCTGATTTGAATTTGTTGTCCCTAGAAACATTTTTATTTCGACCTCCCTATGTTGTGAGCCCTAGATCGAGAATGTGAATTTATTTTTCACGTAAAAACTTTATCCCTTCAGCAGCGATGTATTAGTATTTCCCCGTGAAATCAAGTTTCAATTCCCAATAGTGTTATAGCAATCCTTTTTGTAACCGCAAGTCGCAGACTCTTTATTTGAGCAACATGTACTTCCCCCGTAAGTCTGTTAATGCCAGAGAATATATATTTACTCTGATGGATGGTAGTCTCTTTGTTATGGGAGATAGTTCATTATTGAGGTTTTACTCTAATGGATGGTAGTCTCTTTGTTATGGAAGATAGTTCATTGTTGAGGTTTGATTTTTACTATGATGGATGGTAGTCTCTTTGTTATGAGAGATAGTTAGTTGTTGAGATTTTACTCCGATAGATGGTAGTCTCTTCGTTATGGAAGATAGTTTTTTATTGAGTTTTGATATGTACTTTGATGGATGGTAGTCTCCTTGTTATGGGATATAGTTCTTTGTTTAGGTTTTACTCAGATGGATGGTAGTCTATTTGTTATGGGAGATGGTTTTTTGTTGAGGTTTAATCTGATGGATGTTAATCTCTTTGTTTTGGGTGATGGTTCATTGTTGAGGTTTTACTCCGAGGGATGGTAGTCTCTTTGTTATAAAAGATAATTCGTTATTGATGTTTCACTCTTATGGATGGTAGTATCTTAGCTATGGGAGATATTTTGTTATTGAGGTTTTACTCTTATGGATGATAGTCTCTTCATTATGTGAGATAGTTCATTGTTGAGGTTTGATTTATACTCCAATGGGTGGTAGTCTCTTTGTTATGAGAGATAGTTTGTTGTTGAGTTTTTAATCTGATGGATGGTAGTCTCTTTGTTATGGGAGATTGTTCGTTGTTGAGGTTTGATCTGTAATCCACTAGATGCTTGTCTCTTTGTTATGAGAGATAGTTTATTGTTGAGGTTTTACTCCGTTTGATGGTAGTCTCTTAGTTTTGGGAGATGATTCATTATTGAGGTTATACTCTGATGGATGGTAGTCTCTTCGCTATGGGAGATAGTTCGTTGTTGAGGTTTTAATCTGATTGAAGGTAGTCTCTTTGTTATGATAGATAGTTCATTGTTAGGGTTTTACTCCATTGGATGGTATTCTCTTTTCTATGGGAGAAAGATTGTTGTTTAGGTTTTACTCTGATGGATGATAGTCTCTTTGTTATATGAGATAGTTCATTTTTGAGGTTTGATATGTCCTCTGATGGATGGTAATATCTTTGTTATGGGAGCTAGTTCGTAGTTGAGGTTTTACTCTGATGGATGGTAGTATCTTTATTATGGGAGATAGTTTGTCTTTTAGATTTGATATGTACTCCGATGGATGGTAGTCTCTTTGTTATGGGAGATAGTTTGTTGTTGAGGTTTTACTCTGATGGATGGTAGTCCCTTTGTTATGGGAGATAGTTCGTTGTTGAGGTTTGATCTGTACTCCGATGGATGCCAGTGTATTTTTAATAGGAGATAGTTCATTGTTGAGTTTTTACTCTGATGGACGGTAGTCTCTTTGTTATTGGAGATAGTTTGTTGTTGAGGTTTTACTTCGATGGATGGTAGTCTCTTCGTTATGGGAGATAGTTCATTGTTGAGGTTCTACTACGATGGATGCTAGTCTCTTCATTGTGTGAGATAGTTTGTTGTTGAGGGTTACTCCAACTAATGGTAATCTTTTCATTATGGGAGATAGTTTGTTGTTGAGGTTTAATCTTTACTCTGATGGATGGTAGTCTCTTTGTTATGTGAGATAGTTCGTTCTTGAGGTTTTACTCATATGGATGGTAGTCTTTTTGTTATGCTATATATTTTGTTGTTGAGGTTTGATATGTACTCCGATGGATGGTAGTTTCTTTGTTAGGGGAGATAGTTCGTTGTTGAGGTTTTAATCCGAGGGATGGTAGTCTCTTTGTTATGGGAGAAATTTAGTTTTGGAGGTTTTACTCTGATGGATGGTAGTCTCTTTGTTATGGGAGATAGTTTATTGTTGAGGTTTTACTTCGAGGATGGTAGTCTCTTCTATGGGAGATATTTTATTGTTGAGGCTTTACTTTGATGGGTGGTAGTCTCTTCGCTATGGGAGATAGTTCGTTGTTAAGGTTTGTTCTGTACTCCGATGGATGGTATTCTCTTCGTTATGGGAGATAGTTCATTATTGAGGTTTTACTCGGATGGATGGTAGTCTCTTTGTTATGGGAGATAGTTCGTTGTTAAGGTTTGATATGTACTTTGATGGATTCTAGTATTTTTGTTATGGGAGATAGTTCATTGTTGAGGCTTTACTTTGATGGATGGTAGTCTCTTTGTTATGGGAGATAGTTTATTGTTGAGGTCTTACTCCGATGAATGGTAGTCTCTTTGTTATGGGATATAGTTCGTTGTTGAGGTGTGATCTATACTCCGATGGATAGTAGTCTCTTCACTATGGGAGATAGGTTATTGTTGACGTTTTACTCTAATGGATGGTAGTATCTTCGTTATGGGAAACAGTTCATTGTTGAGGTTTGTTCTGTACTCGGATGAATGTTAGTCTCTTTATTATGGGAGATAGTTAGTTGTTGACATTTTACTCTGATGGATGGTAGTTTTTTCTTTATGGGAGATAGTTTATTACTGAGGTTTGAACTGTACTTTGATTGATGGTAGTCTCTATGTTATTGTAGATAGTTTGTTGTCGAGGTTTTACTTCGATGGATGGTAGTCTCTTTGTTATGAGAGATAGTTCGCTGTTGAGATTTGATCTGCACTTCGATGGCATGTTCGTTATGGGAGATAGTTCATTGTTGAAGTTGTACTCCAATGGATGGTTGGTCTTTTCAATATGACAAAGACAGTTTGTTGAAATATCTTTACAGCAGTTCATCACCCTTTCCAAGTGATATCTTGGTTAAAGAAGAAAATCTTACTGTTCTCGGTGAAATCTAGAAGTTGGTAAAGTTTGTTGCCCTTTCTAGTTGGAATGCCTTGGTTAAAGACGAAGTTGAGACCCGTTTTAAGTGGAATGCAAGAATTTTCGGAAACTTGTTTTCGTTCTATGTTTTTTCTACCTTCAGCCCTGAGTTGGTAGTTCACCATAATTCGTTAATCATCATTTATCTCTTTCTCCTCATTGGACTTTACCCCAATAGATTTGAGCTTTTCCCAGCCACAAGTGTTGATGTCAGCCTTTGTTCTCAGCCATAAGTACTGATGTCAACCTTTATTCTCAGCCATATGTGATTATGTCAACTCTTTGATCCCAACCATAAGTGATGATGTCAACTTTTGTTTCTAGTCATAAACGTTGATGTCAACTTTTGTTTCTAGTCATAAGTACTGATGTCAATCAATCATTAACTACCTCAAGGTTGATATTTTCCATCATCTTTGAGCCGGTATTAACTTACTGTTTCTATTTGCGCCCTTCGGGTTGGTAGTTTTTGATCCCCAGTGAGTCGATGTTACCCTCTTTTTGATATCCCCTCTATGAGTGGGCCGTTCACTATTGTCTATTGATTGATGTTACTCATTGCTTTTTCCTTATTTGTTTAGTTGATGATACTTTGTCTCCTCGTTGGGCTTTACCCCAAGAGAGTTGAGACTTCTTTTCCCAGTGGAGTTGTTCTTTCTCAAACAGAGCTGAGTTGCTTTCCTACAGTCGATTCAGTAATCCTTTCTTAATGGTTATCGCCTTTATAGTTTGTTGCTTTCATTGTTAAGTGTTTATGTTGTTAAAATCTTACTATGAATTTGTTTTCTTTAATCATTTTTTTGCCTTTACCTGTTTATAGTCATCCCCAGAGCCGTGTTGTTTCCTAGTGATTTATTTTCCTGGTCAAACTCTCTTTTTGGTCAGTCGATTTTATTTTCTTCTTCCCCAAGTGTGTTATATGTCACCTTTGGAGTTTGTCATTTGCATTCCTAATCATAAGAATTGCATGGCATCTTAGGGCCAAAAATAGGGTTTGTTTTGTACTTAAGTATCTTCAATCGCGTCGAGATGAAGATTTTAACTTTGTATCTCCAGATAGAAGACACTTAAATAAGGGCAGCTATTATACCCTATTTTTTCCCCTAAGATCCTCTCATCATCTCATAACATCATTACATTAAGATCACACTTTCTAGGTTGTTATCTCTTAGGGTTTATTCCTTATCTTTAAGTTTGCTCTCAAGAGATCACCAAGCACCTTAGTTGTTTATTTTGTATATGTGTTGTTGACTAACCTCTAATCAAAATACCAAAAATATTTGCTTTGTTTTTGTATATTTGTGTTTTGTAGGTATCAAGTCAAAGCATCCAACAAGCAAAGTTTTCTAGTGATTTTTATCTGAGAAAATCGATTTCCCTAATTTCTTTTTGTGCACTAAAATTACATTTTTTTGCTGTGTAAATCGATTTGCATTGACATGTAAATCGATTTACATACGCGAAATTTTGAAGAAAAAAAAGCAATCTTCAAGTTTGTTAATTTTTTGCTCCAATTTTATTTTGTTTTAAAAATATCCTTGATTATCAAAAAATAATTCCCCACTTTATAAAAAATAAATTCCATAATACACCTTTAATTGATCACATGTACACCACATGATTCAACTTTTACCTCCAAAAATCAATTACGAAGCCTAATTTTGGTTCCAAACCAAACTCCAAAGCACCAAAAATCAAAAACTTAAACTCTATAAATAGAGCCCTCATTTCATTCAATTCTCAAGCTTTTGATAGCCAAATTCACCTTGCTAAAAATTCTCTCAATTCTCTCTATCTACCATATTCACTCAAAGCTCTATTTTGATAAAGTTAGTAAGCTTTTTATTAAAGCTTACTAATCTTGGAGCTAAACCTTCATCCAAACACTTTTTCTTCACGAATTCTCTATATCCAAACTTTGGGAGATTGATTCTTGGGGCTGAATTAAAGCAAGTTCTTGAAGTTGTTTTGATAATTTTCTAGATCTACCTTTGGTAAGTTGGATCTTCATCTTTCATAATGTGATCTCTTTTTTATCTTTGTGATTTAATTCATTGAGCTACTTTTTTTATTCCATTGGTCCTAATTTCTCACAATTTGATGGAATTTTCGTGCTTAATTAAATTCAAGATCATAGGGTGTTTGATGAAAAATTTGAACAAGAATTTTGCCTTTTAAAATGCTGATTTTCTATTTTTTGCAGTGAGAAATTGATTGCTCTCAGTGTGTAATCGATTGGCACAGTGTTATTTTGCATAGATTTTGAAATTTTTTGATGTGCAAATCGATTTGCACAGACATGCAAATTGATTTGCAATGGGACAAAATGTGTTTTTTTGCCTTTTTTTAGGGTTGTTTTGATTCCTTTCTCTTTTTCTACACACTTCTTTTGATTGTTGCTTAATTGCAATTTTAAATATCCAATTTATCTTTAAATTCAATAGACTTTGAGTGTAGATGAAGTTGGATAAATGTTCATTAATTCAAATCTACCTAAGAGTGAATTATTTAATTCATTTTTGGATCTTTGAATTAGTGATATGTTTAGTACTTTAATCCACCAAGATAAGTGATTAAATTTAAATATGAAGGAATTTAGAGGTGGTGATCCAAATTAGCTTATCAGTCCCCTCCCTCTTTATCTTATCACTTTCTTGTTTTTACTTGTGCTACATGTTTTTGGGGAATGATCTACATATAATTTCTCTAACATATTAGTACATAGATTGCTATTGATAAGCCTCAAAATAGGTGTGAATTCTACATAAGTCCAATTATTATTTCTTAATATAGTGCTAAATTTGTCCTGATTCGAAAAATGATCATTCGTGGCCCAAACCTATGTTTGCAAGCCCAAGCATGTTTAATTTGAAACCTTGGATCCAATAGCTTTGAAGTTCATTGTTAGGAGGCTTTGATTCTATCAATCCTCTAATGAACTTCATGAGTTTTGGTCTAAGTGAATTATTTGAACATCGTTGATCATATTAGATCGCTTTGAGCATTTGAAATGAATGATATACTTTACAAAAAGAAAATAAAACTTGTTGTTGAGAAGCTTTGATTTTATCAATCTTTTAATGAGTTTCCAAATGCCTTTATTTTGTGCCTTTATTTATATGTAACATTTACTTTAGCATTTATATCCCTTGCCATTTTTTTCTCTTTTTCTCACTTGAGCATTTTTTTTCTTTATGTCATTTTTTCTTTTCTCACTTGAGCTTTCTTTTCTTTTAAAGACAATTAATAATCAACTAGAACATTAAAATCTTTAAAGTTACTTGGACTATTGGTTACTATCCTTGGCTTTATGTTGTTGTGGACGTCTCGAACTTAGGATTAGAAGCCTTGATACTTGGGAACCTTGTTGCTCTGTTGTTATTCTGTTTGAAGTTCTTGGGGTTTACTCCAAGGCATTCGACTGAATTTCTTTGTGTGCAGGTTATTCTGATTAAATGATTTGTCTGTGATTAAGAATTCATCTGTATACAACCGTTACTCTACTAAATTCTTATGAAGACTTAATTCATAAGAAGCTTGGTATTCCTCAGAGGTTTAGTATTTTTCCTTGCTTGGTTTCAATCCAAAGAATGGGAATTCTACATTGACTTCTTATGTTAAGTGTTAGCTTCTTGTTGGTTAGACCATTTTTCCCCTGGCTTTTACCTTATGCTTTAGGATATTCCCTTCATCTCCTCCTATCTTCTTTAATTTCAAAAACTTCCCCCTCTTTTTCAAAGCTCAACTTGTTTTTCTAAGTTGAACCGCTTTCATGGTAAACTTGGACTCAGGTCCATGCATTTTCAAAAGCTTTTCTTAATCAAACTTTAATCAACTTAACCATACTTTGACATCTTTCTCAAGACTAAAATTCATTAACCTCATTCAAACCATTGTGCCACTTTTGATTTTTACTTTAAAACATTTCTCAAAAGATTAAACTCTTGTCAGTTCTTGTAGTGATGTGAGCTACTATACTTCTATGATATATAGTGAAGTGAGATATTTTCCACTTGGGTGTTGAGTGAAGCTTTGTTGATTTTAAAATCAAAGCTATATCCTCCACTTTGAGACGATGCAAATTCTCCTTTCTCATAATCATGGGTAGTAAGTATGTTTTCCACTTATATATGACGATGATGTCTCTTCTCTTAAAATTAACCAACACACATGTGTTTTAAAATTTTTAAGGTGAACTACAAGTACCCTAATCCCCTATTGCACGGAAGGTGGTACGTAGGCACTAAAGGTTCACAACCGTGGAGGGTGAAAAAATTGTAAAAAAAAAAACTTTTTTTCCCATTCTACCATCTATTTTTGTATACACCTTTTATATCCAAAATAACAGATTTTCAAAGAGGTTCCTGCGGAGTATCTTAGATGTTTATGGTGCTAAACCTTCCCTTTGCATAACCAACCCTGTACCTAGATTCTCTCCCCCTCTTTTTGGGTTTATTCCCTCTTTTCCCATTTCCTTTGGAAAAAATAAAGGGCGGTGACAATATTTTATTTGCTCTGTACGAGATAAGTCAACCCAATAGATTAGTCTCAACATTCTACTGCTACAAGGATGGTTCTGAAAACTTAGTTAATAAGTGTGTTATTGTATGATTCTGAATTCTGATTTTGCAATTCTCTTTTCTGTTCCTTTTGTCTTATTCAAATGAGTAGGAAATTTATTTTGACACTTTTTTTATTTTGAATGCAAGGCAGTTTTGGTATTGTTCGGGTTTTTATGTTTGGTTATTGTAGTAGGGTCCGGTTTTAGCAATGTGGCTGCAATTTTTGTATAGGTTTTGTGTAAAGTTAAAGCATAATTTTGAATGGACTGGTTTTATGATACAAGGAAGTGGAATGAACATGTGTGTTGGTTTGGCCTATTTTGGATAATTGATTTTTTATTGTTTATGTTTTGACAGGTTTGAAATTGCGTAGAAGCCAAGAATTTTATGTTGTATGGTTCAGGGCACTGTTTGAATTGGTCCAGAGTTGTTGTCTGATTTCTTATGTGTAGGTTGTTGCATGTTTTGGTTCAAGGTTATTTTGGCATGGGTCTTGGAACAAAGTTAAGCTGGACATGGCAAGGAACTCTTGAGTCTTTAATTTCAAATATCTTGGTGGTTTAGGTTTAGGCATTGGAATCGTTTGGATTTAATCAGTTTCGGATATGTGCATGAAGTAGGGCAGCCAATTTGTGGTTATGGAAAGGAGTTGTTTGTTTCAACTTTGTACAGTAGGGCATGATTTTGTAGTATGATAAAATGTGGACAGGTTTTAAACAAATTTTTGGAAATTGGCTTGAAGATTGATGAATCTTGGAGGTTATAAATTAGGATTAGCATGAAGAATGCAAAGGATTTGAAATTTGAAGATTAGTAAATGGGTATCAGGCTTTAGGACTTTGATTTTTGTACAAAACTTGTGAATAACTTTCTTGTAATGTTGCAATTGTACCTTGATTATTGAATATATGCTGAAAGAATTTGAATAAAACTTGCTATTTTGAATGATATGTGAATGAATCTCAGAATGAAGCATGAATAAAACTTGAATGATCTTGAATAACGGATGTTTGAATGAACTTGTTGTCTTGAATAATGTCTTAAACAAGTAATGGACAATGGAGATGAAATTTGATACTTGTAAGTTAATAATGTATTCCTTTACTCATTTGTACCTTGTATACCATGGAATCACATGAATGAATCTTCTTAGCCTTGAATCAAACATTGACAAATCATGACCTTAAGACCTTGAATCACAATTTGTTCTTTACAAAATGAATTAGATAAACTTTCATGTTATGCTTGATTAATAAACCCCTGATTTCATGTTCCAATCTCAAATCCACAATAACACCTTGATTCAAAATCTTCTTCTTCATCACAATTATGACTCAACCAAAACAATGCCTTGACTTGAAGACAAACACAAAGTAATGCCTTCGCAGATGAAACTTGAAGTATAGAAAGACATCCTTTAGATAAGACCCTAACCATAACCTTCACATTGAGGAATTTTAATAAGCTCAAACATGAATGAGGAACCCTAATCTTCTTGAGATGCACATTGATGAAGAAAGGACTTGAGATATTAATAAGAACAAATCCCTAATAATGAAGTACATCGTGCAATGATCTTGTTCAAAACCTTAATCAAATTGATAGGAACAAGTCTATGAGATGTAACTCAATCCATGAAACTCAAAGGAAACTTTCATCTCTGGATTCAAGCCTTTGAAAAGACGTTCAAGAAGTGATGATGACATGACCTGTAATGCCAGCAAACTCAGCTGAAAACCCTAGTCTTTAACTTTGGCTAGGGAAATAAACTCCAATCCTTGAGTTAATGAAGAATAGCCCTTTTAGCTTGATGAAGAAGAAAACCAATGATAACCATACTTCAATGTTGAAAAGAAAAACCAGAGGAATTATGCTTATTGATGTAGAAACCTCAAAACCAATGGGAAACCCTAGCTTACACAAAATGCTAATTCTTTGAAACCATGCCTTATTCAATGAAATGCATGATATGCAAATGACCTAATGAGGATATGTACATGAAGAATATGAGAATGCATATACCATATGATTTGGATTAAGGTTAGGACGAATTTGGGGTATGACGACTGCCCCAATTTAATCATCTTAAACCTGAAGGTGAGATTGGCGTCGACCTTTCGAACATTTGAGGTAGAAGAAGATTAAATATCAAGACCTGAAATTTGTCCTAATGATAAGGTGTAAGTTTTTATGATATTTATTATACCCCAATTTTTCCCCATAAGATCCCTCATCACATCATATCATCACAATGCATCAAGATCATAAATATGGATTGGTTATCTCTTCTACTCTCTCCTATCATTAAGTTTGTCCTTGAGGGAACACCAAAAATTTTTACTTGTGTTATACCTTTTTTATATTTCACTAACATCTAATCAAATTCTAATATATATATATATATATATATATATATATATATATATATATATATATATATATATATATATATATATATATATATATATATATATATATATATATATATATATATATATATATATATATATATATATATATATATATATATATATATATATATATATATATATATATATATATATACTTTGTTCTTTTTGTATATTTGTGATTTGTAGGTATCGAGCCAAAACATCCAACCAACAAAGTTTTTTGCTACTTTTTCCCTGCAGAAATTGATTTCCCCATATGTGGAAATCGATATCCCTCACTCATTTTACGCCAGGATTTAAATTTTTTACAGTGAAAATTGATTTCCCCTATAGTGGAAATCGATTTCCTGGGATATAATTGACAAAAAAGAACAATTTTTCAAGTTTGTAGCATGTGGCTCCAATTTCATTTTTCTGAGAATATTCTTGATCACCCAAAAATAATTCCCCTACCTTATAATAATTAAATTCCATCATACACCTTCATTTGATGACATGTGCACCACTTGGTCTTAATTTTGGCTCCAAAATAAATTACCAAGCCTAATTTTGGTTCCAAACCAAACTCTAAGCCACCAATAATGCCAAGCCTAAACTCCATAAATAGAGCCCTCATTTCATTGATTCATCAGACTTTTGATAGCCAAATTCACCTTTCAAAAAATTCTCTCAACTCTCTTCATCTACCCAAAATCACTCATAGATTAATTTCCATAAAAGTTAGTAAGCATTTCATTGAAGCTTACTAATATTTGTGCTAAACCTCTTACCAAACACTTTCTCTTCATTATTTTGGTACATCAAAGCTTTGGAGATTGATTCTGAGGGATGATTTGAAGCAAGTTTTGAAGATTATTGATAAATTTCTAGATCTATTTTTGGTAAGTTTGATTTTCATCTTTCACAATGTGATCTCTTATTGATCTTTGTGTGATTTTTTTAGCTATATTTTATGATTCCATTGGTGCTATTTTCTCATAATTTAATGTAATTATCATGCTCAATTAAATCTGTGATTATAAGGTGTTTGATAAAAAGTTTGATAAAAAAATTTCTCTTTAAAATGTTGTTTTCTGGAAATTTCGCAGCAGAAATCAATAACCTATATATAGGAAATCGATTTCTCACACTGTTTTTACACTGGATTTGAAAAATCTGTGCGGGAAATCGATTCCCTTAAATGGAGACGTTGATTTCCTGAAGGCAGAATGCTGTTTTTGGCTCTACTTTGAGGCTGTTTTGGTTCCTTTCTTTTTTTCTACTCCCTTCTTTTGATATTTGATTTTGGATTAAAATTTTGATTGTCCAATTCCTCTTCAAATTCAATGGACTTAGGATGTAGATGAATTTGGATAATTATTCATTAATTTAAATCTATCTTAGAGTTAATTATTTAATTCATTTTTGGTGCTTTGAGTTAGTGGTATGTTTAGTATTTTAATCTATCAATTGTGAGTGATTGAACTTGAAGATGAAATATTTTTGAGGATGTGATCCAATGTGACTTCTCTTTCCATATGCCTCTTTTTCATCTCCTTCTTTTTTTCTTTAAGTGATCATTAGTGGCCTAAACTTTATGTTTGAAATTCCAAGTATGATTGACTATTGGACTTTGGTTCAAAACCTTTGAAACTTGTTATTATGAGGCTTTGATTTTATCAATCCTCTAACAAGCTTTCATCAAATTGATAATTTGGACCTAAGTTCAATCTTCAATCATCATTGATAATTTATTATGAAATTCATGTCTACTTCATCTCTTTCTTCTTCTTTTTATTTTTTATCATGACTTAGGTCTTGATCCTTGGTTTTAACTTGTGCTACATGTTTTAGGAGTATGGTTTTAACCGTGTCTCTAACATGTATGGTACATACATTTATATTGAACGACCTCAAAAAAGGTGTGACTTCTACATAAGTCCACTTACGATTGCTTCGCATAGCGCTAAATTTGTCTCGATTTGGAAAACGATCATTCGTGGCTCGAACTTTATGTTTAAATTCCCAAGTATGATTGATTGGTTATCTTGGGTCCAATACCTTTGAAACTTGTTGTTAGGATGTTTTTATTTTATTAATCCTCTTAGGAGTTTTCATTATTCTTGGTCCAATATCATCATTCAATCATCATTAATCATATTTGTGACCATTAACTTCTAACTCATTAACAACTAACTTTACTTTATGTGTTTACTTTATGCATTTATTTTATGTCTTTACTTTTTATTAACTTTTATCTTTAGCATTTACATCTAATGATATTTGCCTTTTGCTCACTTTAGCATTTATTTTATGTCATTTTATCTTTTCTTACTTGAGATTTTATTTTCTTTGAAGACACTTAATAACCAACTTGAACATTAAAATACTTAAGCCTCTCTTTATGGACTATTGGTTACTATCCTTGGCATATTGGAGTTTTGGACTTCTTGGACTTAGGATTAGAAGCTTTGATACTTTGATATTTTGATACATTGAGACTTGGAGACCTTTGGACCTTGTGTTACTTCATTGTTATTTTGTTTATATTGAAAAATTCTTTTGTGTGCAGGTGTTGTTAGGTTGGCCTTAAGTGATCTATATGTCACGTGGCTCAATATTGAAAACCTTGCTTTGGGGTTTTAATACCTTGGGTTTCTTTGATACTTCTTTTCTTGTGATTTATTTTCACATGGGTGATTGGTATGCTCTTGGTCTATTCTATGATTGTGGCTTTAATCCAAAGGATGGGAATTCTACATAGACCTTATATTGTCAAGTGTTGGCTTCTTGTTGGTTATAAATTTCTTTACCTTTGCTTTTACTTTTTCCTTTAGGATAGTCTCTTCATCTCCTCTCATTCTTCTTTAATTTTCAAAATCTTCTCCTTGTTTCAAAGGTTTCTTGTTTTCTAACTTACACCGCTTTCATAAAAAACTTGGGCTTAGGTCCATGCATTTTCAAATACTTAAAAAATACAAAACAAATCCAAACCTTTTTTCCGCTTTGGCTTTTTCTCTTTGAAACCTTTTTTCTTAAAATGAATCAACAAACAATGCTTTTCAAAAAAATTTAGAAGAACTACGAGTGCCCTAATCCTCTATTGCACGAAGGGGGTACATAGGTGTTGTACCCCAAAATTCTCCCTCCCATTTTCAAGAAAAATTATTTCAACAGGTCTCCTAATACTCCTAAGGTTCTCAATTGCTAAAAACTACTCAAGGGTCGACCAGACAAACTCTCCTCCTAAGCAATCAACCTACAACTAGGGTTTTGCTTTCCTCAAAAGAAATTATACTTCTAATGCCTCAAGTGGACTTCATGGTTTCTCATATGTATCAAGGTATCCGCATGCCAAGTTTCAAGAATTACAGCACAAGTTTGCCCAGTCAATCGCTCGGATGATTGAAAATTAACTTTATTGGACAAAAAGTCAACTTTGACCAATTTACAGTCAAACTTCAAGATTTTTGGTCAACATCAATATTTTTAAGTCACATTCATCATTTTATGAAAGGTTGATCATTATTCATCAAGACAACTCAAGATTCATCAAAAGTCAAAAGTTACTAAATTAGGGTTTTCTTTAGGAGAAGTCAACTGAACTTTGACTAAGCATAACTTTCACATACTTCATCAGAAATTCCTCAACCAAAGCCTAACTTGAAGGAAATTCAATTCAATCCAACTTTTTATCTCTAAGCTCAAGGCCAAAAATGCTTCATTTGAGAGATATGGTCTAAAACATTACAGGTCATTTTAAAAGTCAACAAAAAGACTCCCTTTATATCAAGATAAAGGCTTCAAATAAAAACATGACCAACATGAAAATTATAGGAGACATATTGAGATTTCCAAAAAGTATTAGATCACCTTCATATGACAAAATTTGAGCGAAATATGATTTGTGCAAGTCGGGCAATTTTGAGAAAATGCATGAAATCTAAATTGAGCAAATTTGAATTTTTGGGCTAATGGGCCAATCTTTTAAAGTCCAAACGTGTTCCTGGCCTCATAATGAACCTCTAAATCTATTCATTTATTTTTATGGTTTTTATTTCTTTTCATTTTGATTTTATTTAATTAAAAGAAAAATAAATCAAATAAAATACCAAATAAATGATATAAGGCATGAGAATCTATTTTTGAATCAAATCATAAGTCTAAAAAGCTGGTGACAACTTGCAAAAAACGTGTAAAGATTGATTGGTACATGATTGGCCTAAAAAGAAGGATTTCATGCAAAAATTCCAATCAAAGATTTGATCATGAAATACAAGAGATTTGATTCACTTTTGTTGACCTAAATCTTCCACTATAATATGACACCTTCAGACCAAGAGAGACACGAAAATCTGCCACAAGAATAAGCCCCAAAAAAATCTCAAAATTGTCAAAACAAGGGAAACTTAAAAACCTTGTGTGCAGCCACTTCAAATCCATTCCAAGCACCCGATCATCTTTCTGAAGATCCCAGGAGTCCATCACAGCATCCTTGAAGCCTGAAGCACAACAAAACAAACACACCAAGTTGCACCAGTTGGGTAAATTTCGTGAATCTCAAACTTTTAATCTATGTATGTTTAATTAATTTGATGCATGTATACATGTCCATGATCATGTTTAGGACTGTTTGGATCCATTGTTTGCAAAATTTAACGCATGAATGAGGATCTTCTATGGATAGTGTAGTTTGAGATGTTTTCTTTGAATCTTATGATACAAATGTTTTCAGGCCAAAATAACACCACCATTGGATTAACAAGGGTAAAATTAGGAGGGTAGAGTTCCTTTTATGATCTAATTCATGTTGTTTTTGGAGGTTGAGATTTTGACTAATCGGAGTAGACGACCAGAGAGCTAGGGCTTTGGCGCTTCTATGGTATATGTTTTATTACATATTTATTTGTTTCTATTCTATAACAAAAACGCAGCGTAGCACAATTGATTGGAGATGAAGGCTTGTAATGTAAGAGAAGAATGGAAAAACACAACAATGGGGGGTTTGAATTGGGGTTTTTAAAACTTTAAGTAAAAAACATGTTGGTTATCCTGGTTCGTTTGAACTCAAACTACTCCAGTCCACCCGCCAAAGTGTTTTTGCCTCTCTCAACGAGGTCTTAATCCACTAATCAAACTTGATTACACAGCTACTATGACATCTGTCAAAGTCTTCTTGAGTTTAAACCACAACCTAGTTTTCTCAAGGAATTACACTATACAATATTTAAGGGAGTGTACAAAAAGTGTTTTCTAATAAAACAGTATCACACAAGTGATGTTTTACACAAATGAAATTCAGTATGTTGAAGGTGATGAAGATGACTCGTTTGTTGTGCACTCAAAATCATAAACGATTTCTCCTTCAAGCTTTGTTTATATAGGCAACTCATGTGGGAGCTTTTGGAATGTTGATAAATAGTAATTAAAGAGCTTTCCAAAAATAGAGATTCTTGTTCCCTTTTAGTAGTTACTTTTTAATAACGATAAGTGAGTTGTAATGCTTCAGAACATGCTTCATTCAGAAGATGAATGTTACTGTTACTTCTTTCTAAAACTGTATGAATCAGAATAACAGAGTTCCTCTTCACAGCATTTAGGCACTCATAAGTTGAAGCTTTAGAACTTCTTTATAAAAGATGTATTGAATCAGAGTTTGAACAACTACCTAACTCATCTTTTGTGCTTCTTCCATCAGAACTTCCCTGCAAAACAAAATATTTATTTAGGGAGCATAATTGTTCTTTGAGTGTTTTTTATCATCAAAACTCTTACAAGGGTTGTAGAATCAAAATATGTTCTAACAATATCCCCCTTTTTGATGATGACAAAAGCTTGGATATTTTGATAGAAACTTAAAGAAAATAAAGCATTAAAACTCTACCCCTGAGTTGAATACTCAGATAAAGAAGAAATACTTCCCTGAAGATTATTCTGATCAGAGTTTTTGAGAAAAGAAACTATGATGCGTCCACTTCTTTCCTTAACAGAAGAAGTGGATAGGGTACGAGTTGCTAAGTTACCGTTTGACGTAGATCCTGAGTACAAGCCAGAGTGCTTTGAAACAAGCTCAAAAGGAGAAAGAATAATTAGAGCTTAACCTATATAACTTAACTAAGGAGAAAAGATAAATGAAATGCATACTTAAAGAAAAATACCAACAGATTCAGAAAGATCGTGAGGTATTTGAGAATGAGAGTCTTAAGCGAAAGCGTTCAACTGAAGGATTTTTAAATTCCACTTTCAACTTGGATTCCCACAACCAACAC